>JAPSGF010000025.1:5073765-5101168 GCA_035772895.1 Perdix hodgsoniae
AGAGAGGGAGACAGAGAGGGAGACAGAGAGGGAGACAGAGAGGGAGACAGAGAGGGAGACAGAGAGGGAGACAGAGAGACGAGTTTCTTGTTTTCATTTAAATGATTCCTTTTGGGGGAAATGAAACAAGATGTGCAACCATGTGTTTCCAAGACTGTCAGAAGCGGTGGTTAGACAGTACTGAGCCACTGCTATATTTGAAAGAGACTAAGAAAAGGTAGATGCCAAAAAATAATTAGAGATACAGAGAATGAGATGCAGAATTAGTGAGAGCATTGAATACAATCTCAACAACACTGCAGCCCTGAGTATCAGAGTAAACAATAAACCCAAATCTGTTTGAGGCTAAAGAGAGAGAGAGAGAGAAAGGGTAAGAGTTAGCAGAAGCCTGAGTTGGTTTGCTGCTTACACTTCATGAATATTATTTTCTCCCAGTTTACCACTATAAAATTATAATCAAATTTTAAATTGCATTTTATTGCATAGTTCAAGTGCTCATGAAAACCTCAGATAAGATTTCATAGAATGGCTTAGAGAATCACAGAAACACCAAGGTTGGAAAAGACCTTCAGGATCACCCAGTCCAACCATCCATCTATCACCAATAGCTCTCACTAATCCACATCCCTCAACACAACATCCAAATGTTCGTTGAACACCTCCAGGGTCGGTGACTCTTCCACCTCCCTGGGCAGCCCATTCCAGTGCCTGACCACTCTTTCAGAAAAGCAGTATTTCCTAACATACAGCCTGAATATCCCCTGGCACAGCTTGAAGCCATTCCCTCTAGTCCTATCAACAGCTACACGAGAGAAGAGGCCAACCCCCAGCTCACCACAACCTCCCTTCAGGTAGTTATAGAGAGCAATAAGGTCTCCCCTGAGCCTCCTCTTCTGCTGACTGAACAATCCCAGCTCCTTCAGCCGCTCCTCATAAGGCCTGTGCTCCAGACCCCTCACCAGCTTTGTTGTCCTTCTTTGAACCCACTCCAGGGCCTCAATGTCTTTCTTGCAGTGAGGGGCCCCAAACTGGACACAGTACTCCAGGTGCAGCCTCACCAGAGCTGAGTACAGGGGGACAGTCACTTCCCTGTTCCTGCTGTCAACACTCTTTCTGATGCAAGCCAGGATGCCATTGGTCTTCTTGGCCACCTGAGCACACTGCTGGCTCATGTTCAGCATCAATCAATACCTCCGGTCCATTTCCTCTACACAGTCTTCCAGCCACTCCGCCCCAAGCCTATAGCGCTGCCTGGGGTCATTGTGGCCAAAGTGCAGGACCCGGCATTTGGCCTTGTTGAACCTCATCCCATTGGCTTCAGCCCAGCTCTCCAGCCTGTACAGATCCCTCTGTAGGGCCTCGCTACCCCCAGGCAGATCAACACTTCTAGCCAACTTGGTGTCATAGGCTGGAAGGGATCTTAAAGACCATCCAGTTTCAACCCCCAACATTTAGAATGTTAGGAATGGTTCTGCTTGCTAAAAAGAACTATATTAAGCTAGAAATGAGACACATTGATAGAGTACCCCTTTCTAAATGTTATCTTCAAATTATATTAGTGATTAAGGCATCATTCCTTGTGATGCCATGAATACATCACTGACTTTATTCAAGACAACAGAAAACACATAATAACATAATCAGATAACATTTTCGAAATCAACTGAAACAGGACCATAAATGCTTAAATGCTGAAGAAAAAAAAACCAAACTGTTGGCCCAGAACTTAAACATCACTAAGAAAAAAAAAAAGTCACCTCCTTCTGCAAGAATTGAGAAAACACAAACCTATCTGGGAAATCCTCCCACTGGGTCTATGATTTGTGCTTTGTGCCTATTTCTCAGAGTAATCTGTTATCTGGGAACAAAGCTGTGCTTGCTGAAACAGCTTTGCTTGCATAAAGTAACAGCCTGTCCAATAAGCAACAAAGGACAATTTACTTGTCAGTACAAATAACCTGGCTATCTATCTCTAGATGAGTTTGCTCAAGACAAAGAATGATAAAGCTTAATCTCCAAATAAAGGCTGAACACTCTGGAGATGTCATGAAAGCAAAGCCCCAGACTGCATCTGGATACTTAGGGGAACTTGGTGAGAACTGGCTATATATGGATATATGCCCTGCTCTGCACTGGTTTGTACATACAAATCAAAGGTTGTGACACATAGCATCATCTTAATGCCATTCAAAGAGCTGAGATTTAAATTCCTTGCATAAGACTGGCTTTAACACCCAGAGAAGCCACTTACCTCAACGGTGGCATCCCATGTCAAATATTTCACTGTAAAACAAGCCAGTCCGCAACGCGAGAAGAATTACATAGGAGGTAGACAAAACTGAGTGTTGTGCTCCTAGAAGGTGGTCATTGTGCACCTTGGGCACATTACAGTAAAGTTAGCTTTACTCAGGAACAGTGTGCAGATGTCCCTCCACTTCTATTATAAACCTAACTAATGCTGTGATAAACTGGTAAGTAAGAAAAAGCAAATGGGCAGTATTATTAATTTTAGGATGTGGTCAAGTACTAAGAAGAGTAGTGGGAAGCTTTTTGGTACCCAGATAGGGAATATAGATTATGTATGAGAGGAGCATGAGAATGTAGGAGAGAGAACATAATAACTGCCATAAATAAAGAATTATGTCATTTTACCTTATTTTTAAAAACAGATTTAAGCACATTCACAATCAAACAATGAATTTCTTTGCAGGATACATTTATCACACACAGAAAACAATACTTATTGTTTGGTTGATTAAACAGAGAAAAAAACACAACAAAAAACACAATACATTATTCAAAGTTGTACATACTATTTGTTAACTGACATTTTCAGAATGAAGCTTTTTTTTTTTCTTTTTAAAAGTGATCATGAACAATGCATAGTGGGAACAAAGGGTCTAGAAATCTAACATTCCACAGCTGTGAGTCAGCATGAGAAATAAGACTATGCAGAGGAAAAAACATCAGTGGGTTTCAAAACAATACCTATTCCATTGACAGACTTCAGATAAGAATATATGAAATCTAAAACCAAAGTTTTGTACAGAAAAGAGGAATTAAAAACATTAACATACAACTTGAAAAGGAAGAAACTACATTTCTCTTGTGATGACTTGGAAATAGCCTTTGAACTTTGGAACTAATGGTCTGTGAAGGTCAATTGCAGTATGATGCTGCAAAACAAACCCTGGATGAACATCTGTAGGTGAGAAATATCCAAGACCATTTTTTCTCAGTAAGCTGCAAATACCCCATCCACTCATTCAGTACACACTTATCAATGGACCAACAAAATATAAAAAAAAAGAAGGAAGTTGGAGCACCGCTCATTGAATGATTTAACAAGGGGCTAGTAGACATATCTGCATGCTCTGAAATTTTAATTACAAGGTTTTTTTGTTTGTTTGTTTGTTTTCATGTTTCATGCCAATGCAAATGCAATGAACAGAATTGCAGCGTTTTATCTTGCTTTTTGTTCCTATCCTTTCACACTGGGTCCACTGTTTGGTGGACAACAACGTTTTCCAGATGCTTCATTAATACAGCATGTGTACCACAGGTAACTCAGCCACAACAGGTAACAAATCTGAATGTAGTGTTACACACATTTCAGGATAAAAGGGTATAAAATAACAAATCTTACCTGAGTTAGATTTAGCTTCCTTACTGACAAAGTGAGACAGGACTACCTGTGGGAATTAATGTGAATGCAAGTGTATGGAATGCTTATTTTCCAAATAAAAATACATTTCTAGAGTCACAATCACAACTTAGGCTACTTAAACCTTTATAGCTCTTCTTCATCTGTCCCAAACGATATCCAGATACAAATTCACATCTTTTGGATAAAAGATAAATCATTAAAAAAAAAAAAAAAAAGAGAACAAAACACCACCTAGAAACAAGTACTTGCTATATGGTATCATTCTGTAAAACATGTAGGGAATGGCCAACTTGGATTGGTGATACTCTGAACTGAACAAAAATACATCCTTTAGCAAGGTAATCAAGAAACCTGGGACAGTCTGATGCAATGGGAAGGTCTGCCCTTCTAACATTTCTTCTGTATATTCTGCACAGCCTCATTCCTACCAATTATCATTCCAAATAGCACAAACAGCAGCAGTGAGAGAGTGATAGATTCTAAAGTTGACCTCTTTTACCACCCTGGAAATCTTTGTTTACTGTGCCTATAGCTGAGGCTTCTCAGAAAGCAGGAAATGCATTTTGAACATCAGCTGAATCAAACTTAAGCAGCTGTGGTTACATTTATGTCCATCACATGTCTTTCAGTAAGAAATCCCTACAGATCAGTTACAGGAGGAGAGCACAGCTCCAGTTTCAAAACCCAGAAAAAGTCAGGGAATTCATAAAGAGAAAGAAAAATACCTGCATTGCAGAATATGGAGGATAGCTCTGTTATCTCTAAAAAAGCAGCAATAATACAGACTGTGGCTCTATATGTATCTACTATACGTATTTCTGTATATATACACGTAGAAAAAAAAGCAGAATGACCTCTAAAAAATGTAATTGTCAATACAGTTGGTTATTTCATTGTAATAAAAGAGTGAGTTAACACATTTTCCACTCCAGCTCATAACCTTGGACTGAATAATCTGCAGGTTTGTCTGCAATTTCCCTAGCAAAGTTTTTTGGATTTAACTTACAAGGAAGCAAACTGGTTTTAATTTCAAAGCTAGCAATGAACATGAAACATCCAATGTTCTAAAAAGTTACCCGTTATCATTGTCACACCACGCATTATGAGACCATGCTATGGAAGTCCTTGCTGATATTAAAAAAAGTCTCTTTAAAAAACAAAACAAAACAGAAACAAATCAGAACAATAATTGATTACAATTATAGAATTCTGATAATTTTCAAGTAAAAACTATGTACAACACTTCCCAATGTTGACATTACTTTTTCCATCTGATACAGATTTTCAAAAAATTGTATATATAAATATATATAGCAGTATTCATCCAATCATTAACAGTGTTCTGTTTTACACTTGAGAAAATAACCCCTATAACGATACTGATATATTCTATATTAAAGAATAAGCTCTATTCTGGGAGGCTAATTATGAGAAGTGAAAAAAAAATCATTTTAAAGAAAAATTGCCTTTTTGTCTTTATAAAAGTATAAATAGAAGAAACATTGCAAATAACCCAGAATGAAAAGGCATCACGCAAAACACGATGTGCCCTCCTGTGTTCTCCCTTGCTAAACAAACAAATAAAACAGTAACAACAAAATAAAACAAAACCAACCATCCCAATAACTGTATGTAAGTAAAAAATGGCACTTGCCTTACAGGATGCGATCCATACATTAGGATTATAGGATAATAAAATGGATCCACTACACAACTTTTTCTTCAGAGAATGGTCCACCTTAGCTATTACCTTTTTCCACAGTTAATCTAAGGTATGTG
The DNA here is from genome assembly GCA_035772895.1 of Perdix hodgsoniae. Taxonomy (NCBI): domain Eukaryota; kingdom Metazoa; phylum Chordata; class Aves; order Galliformes; family Phasianidae; genus Perdix; species Perdix hodgsoniae. The sequence goes on from JAPSGF010000025.1 coordinate 5,079,212, forward strand.
CTGGGTCATCAAAGTGATCTCAGTTTGCTTAAACTCTTGATTCAAAGTACCTACACCTACCTACATCAAACCCTATGCAGTAGAACAGAGAAATGGACCCATGAATTATTTTAAAACCCTTACATCACTTACCTCTACCACAGAAATTATCCATGGCCTTAACAGTGTACTAGCTTGTCTCTCTTGGTAAAGCAATGATCAACAAATCTTCTCTACCCTCATTCTGATTATGAGGTAAAACACAGATTGAAATTCTACTTAGTTTGATTTTCAGAGATCACAAAGTGAAATCAGTAGGATTTTTTGTTTGTTAAATCATGTTTTGTAGCACATTAGATAAACAGGAGCAATCTGCTGGCATCCATATAAAAGATGCAATCGTATGTATTTTTAAAAACAACTTCTCTTTGATCTCTGGGAGGAATTACTATGCTAAATGGATCATCCCAAGCAGCAGGAGTCAGCATGAATATATAAATTATCAAACTTGAAATGTTTTTCAGTGGATATTTTTGAAATCACTACAGATGCATTTGTTATTCCTCTAGAAATTAAGACAGCACTACAACTCTGATACATAAACAGTATTTTTTTTTGAAAAGCTAATATCTGGTCTTATTAAATAGCACTAGAGTGCAAATTCATTTTGTGCACTATCGACTGGGCAAGAAATAAAGACAGTGGAAACTGGCATGGTGCTTGAAAAGAAGAGCTCAGATTAGTAAGCAGCTACTTAGGTGAATGAACAGCCTTCTAGAGCATCACTTCAGCTCTAGCCTCTGTAAGAACCAGGCTGCTCATATCACTGCTGCTTATGGAGAGACAGAAGAAAGTCACATCAGAAACTGCTACTTTGAATCTTCTGCAAGTTACCGGAAGTGACAATGAACTAGGCTATTCCTGGTGGCTCCTAAGAAGCCAGTTGGCAGTTCGTAATAGTTCTGTTTTCCTTTCCTGCACTTGATGACTACTGAAGTCCCCAGGAGAACCAACTCATGCTGAATTGGCTGAAGGATTTATTCAGATGCCTAGGCTGAAACAACTGAAAATCAGAGGCACAGGCCTGCCATCCCACAGAGGTGAACGCAGGAGGCCCAGCTTATGCAAAGGCTACTTTGCAAAAATACCATAACACATCAGTAAGCAAATGTTAACATCAGAGTTATGTATCCATGCAGCAGCACCAGGAATAGCTCAACCCTGCTGTTAAAATTACCCTTACAGCTCTAGCACCAAGATAATCTGTGTTAGCTGATGATGAAAGCTTCACAGCTCCCTGCAGGCCATTACCCATTAGCTTATCTTCCACTTAAGTTCATGAATGGAAAGGCCATTTCGTTAAAGGAACTCTGAGCTGCAGAAGCTTCTATTGGGAGCACTATATGAAATAGAAGATGCAGATAATTTTCCAAAATTTCCATATTTCAAATATGTAGGCTTCCAAACCAGAGCAACATTATTTGAAATATTGATTTGAAATATTGAGACAAGCATCTCAATAAATCTGATTTACACAAAACAAGAGGACACAATGGTCAGTGTACAATCCTGCTGAGGTACCAAACATTACAGACTTAAAGGGCTTCAGAATACGTCAGACATACTTGAGTCAGCACAACAGTTTGCTCTTCCATTGCTCATTCAAAAACAAATATATGGTTCATATTAACTTCAGAAAGCAAAATGAAGTGTTAGAATACTTAGATTCAGAATCATGTTCTTCCTCTAAACAATCCTGACCCCAAAGCAGTTTCAACAACACTTCAATTACAGCACAAGAAAGCAACCCGTTGAAAGACAGAGAAATGTCAGTGAGTTACCAGGCGTACAGCATGCACAGCATCAGAAGACATACACTATAAAAACAACAAATTTCACTTTTTTTCACTGCAGTATTATTTTCTGAGTAAAAGGACACAAATATTATCACTTAGCAATAATTTTGCACAGCATTCTATACCACTGAAAAACTAAATTTCAGTTATTGTCTAGCTATTGTTGACAAATATTGCCTTTACAAAATCTTCAGCTGTGCAGAGTAATATGCAACCAAATGCATAAGTAACACAGACATGTGGGCTTTGTTATCCTCCCACATTCCTCATTCTCAACAGACACTGGCACTTCCCATCTACATCCTGAGGACAATATGCTTCCAGTCATTTTGACCAGCTGTAAAGGAAAGATACTAACCCATGTGGCCTCTCTCTCATTAATACATGGCAACCATTTACTTAGTTTTACATCATTTTGAGATGAAGACTTCAGGCCGTCTAGGAGTCCCATTTGATAGAACACCAGATTAAAAGCAAAGCAGGCACCCAAGATAACACTGACTGAGAAATGATCAGAGCCCATACTTTTTTTTGACATTATTCAAATTATAAAATAAGATTTAAGTGTTTTCTTTTTCCATTTTACAAATGTTTGAGGCCAAATAATTCCCTTATTCTGAGATTTAAGTTAATAAATCATGTTTTTTTTCCAGTGAAGCTTTACAATGGAACTTCTCTAAAAGTAATACAGTGCTTAAGTAGTACATAAAAAGGCTCTTGCTTCTTTCTCTTATTCTTCCCAAGACCACAGACACAACACTGCACAGATTTAAGTTACATCAGGAGCCTCTAGTGATTGTTCTTTCTGTGTCATTTTAAGGGAATTATTTCAATCTGAGTACTGAACAAGTTTTAAAAGGCATTGGATTCATTTTATCAATGTAATACAAGAACTGATAAATATCCAGTGTCCTATCGTGCTGTAACCATCCAAAGTCCCAGTGCAACATTGGCAGCCAAAAGTGTACTCCCAGCAAGCAAAATTAAAAAGCCAACAAGCTCTCTGTTTTGTTTTTCTACAATCAAGGAGCTCAGAGTGGCTTCCAGGAAAGAATTTAATATCCACTGACCATCCAAAGCGAAGCAGGGTACAGCATTGATAACTGCCAGTGCTCCCGACAGTGAAATTATGTATCTGATTGACATTAGTTAAGGTTCATTAATAAAATCCAAGAAAATGTAAAACCAAAATCAACAAAACCCACATTTTTTATTTCTAGTGTACAAGGGGAAACATTAAGTTGCCATTCTATTTCATGGAAATTATAGAAGGACAATGAGTTTTACACCATAACATAACAGCTCAGAATACTGCCCTTATCAGTTCATGTTTTTAAATGAAAAACAAGCATTAGCTTTGGATGCTTTAACAATCTGTGCTTTTCACAACTCAGATAGGAGCAAGAGACAGCAAAACCATGCTTGATACTGCTCATCTTCCTCCCTTGCCTTGTGTGGTTTTGGAGCGAGGTTATCAATCTGACATTACGCCTGAGGTAAGAAGGTATTATATAGCTATAACCTAAGTATGAAATAATGATTAGGAATATTTTCCAAAGCACTCCCTTACTGGAGTAAGTAAATGGCTAAAATATGATTGAAAATCTGGCCTCCCTCCTACTTAACTGTTAGCCAGAAAAGTTAAGTGAATTTCTGTGCATGCAAGCGCGTGTGAGAATGAGTAAGGTATATAATTTCTATGGTTGGTAAAGCCTTGCTAAGGCTAAGCATTCCTAGAGTAGTCATATTCAAGCCCATTAGCCTTTATTTGTGCATATATACAATCTCATTCATTAATAAGCATGTTTAAACGCACTATCACTCTGCTTTTTAAACATGACAAGTTTTCTATTGAAGATAAAAAAGCACCACCATCAACAAGAGTGAAAACGAACAACTATACTCTATTACTTTGTCCACCATGATGGCCCACGAAAGGTTTTAATAAAGTTCTGACATAGCAAAGCTAGCAATAACATTTGTCCTGCCATAAATTCAGGATTACTTTGACTTTCTTGTCAGAACTGCTAAAAATCACTGTCAAGGAATAGTAAAGAAAATAATAATAATTAAAAAAAAGCTGACCAAAAACATCCTGCTAAGCACAAGGAAGTGGGAGATTGCATTTGGGGTTTGGCACATAGACAATAATCAATGCAGAGATGGGATAAATATGTCAAATCTCTACAGAAATGTTTCAGAGCATCCTGTCCAAAATGATATCCAACTGAAATTTTGCAGGGTCACCAAATTCTAAACTGTTTCCTTCTTGTCTTTAAAGAACAAACATACTTCAAAGGATACTTGCAAAATGTCTCTATCACCACTGGCAGATCGATGCTTAGAAAGTTATGTCGTGGTACAAAACTGCTGAGACTCACTGAAATGAAAATATAAAAGATAGAAAATAATAATAATAATCAAAGCCATTCCAGAAATTTAACATTGTGAATTCTAGATTATAATCTTGCTGAACAATCAATTTGAAATGACATTTCTTCCAGGATAAAGAACCAATCTAAATACAGTTTTGCTTGTTTTATTTTAGTTTTAGAAGACACAGTGCAGCCATTAATTCTAAAACATACTAACATAGTAAAGTCACTCCACAAAATACATTCAGCATTATTATAGTAAAAGTAGATCTAAGACATGTATTTTCAAGAGGACATCTGTACTCATAAAGACCATATGGTGAAATTTAAGCCCTTTTGAAAAACTACAACAAAACATGTAAAAAGAGATTAAAGTTACCAGGAATTTTTAACATATGCAGTCCACGTATATACATTCATACTGTTGGGTGCACATGTGCACTTTCTTTCAAGGCCCCCCAAATATTTTTCTTTCAGAAGATTCTCATGTTCTGCAGCTCAGCTCATATTACACAGAAAGGGAACAAACAAGGAGCACAGATCCAGTGTCATTCAAAGAAAGAAAAGGCTGGGAAATGATGCACACAATGCATTACACTTCTTAACCCCAGTTAGCCAGTGCATAAACAGTTTCTTCTTCTGTCTTCAATGATACCTTAAAATGATTCCAAGATGCAACTAAGTACAACATAAAAACCCAGGTGTGATACTCAGCATCCTTCATATAAAGTATGGAAGACTGTAGTGCCAAGATTCACGTGACCTTGAAACACTCTTTTGGTACTGTAACTTCTTTAAAGGTGTAAATGAATTTTCAGTTGACTGCAGGTCAAATGCATATAAGAGACTTTCTCCTCAAAGAAAACAGAGGTAGCCTGAAGTCCCCCAGAGTGCACCCAGCTTGTACAAGGATGCTCCATCTGGGTTTTCTCAAAAGTAATCTTGACACAGTCTTTCAAATTAAACAGCTGTCTGTGTCTGTCAGCCTCAGGGACTGTATTAAAGCCTTAGTTCTTTGACAGCTGAAAGAGAGACTCCTTTCTTACTGTAAAGCTCCACTCCTAGCACAGGGAAGTTATCCCTAGAGCAAAAAAGTTCAGATAAATTAAGGTAGAATTAGAAAATTGTCTTAAGAATGCGCTCCCACAGTAAATGCAAGTGTTACCCTGTCCCTAAAGAACAATTTTGCACACAGAGTTGAGGCAAACCAGTGGCCTGAATTCTCCCTACTAATGTAGGCAAAAATTATCACCATAAGAAATACTGTCTCCACAGAGATAACCAAGTGCTCAAAGCACAGATTAATGAGAGTTCTGAGCAGAAAAATTCAAATCTTACTCTAATACAAGCATCCCTTGTGAAAGGAACAGTTGAACCCATCCTTTTACACATTGTAAAACCATGGACTAAGAAACCACTGGAAATCTCAGTGCTAGGACATAATATAGCATTATTGCTGCTAAGTGTATCTTCACTAAGAGAGAAATCAAATTTCTTCAGGTTCAATGAATAATTCCAGGAGACCAGAACAAAGGGAAAAGTATAGTTCCAAAGGAACATCAGGAAGAGAATTAGTCTGCTCAGTCACATAAGCACGCTTTCTTCTCTTAATAGCACCCTTCTGAAGAGCCAGAAGGGCTAATGAGTATAACAAGGAAGCACACTGTGAGATGGAGAGACCTTAATAGCATGGGATCCCCAAAACAGAGTGGTTTTGGTGTGGCAACAATCAGAGAACTTCCCAATACAAAAACAGTCTCATCTGGACCAAGATGGTTTGAAAATCACGTTCAGTCTTACCTTAGCTGAAGAAAGACCTTTGATTTAGGGGATCTGAGAGCAGCTAAGTGTTGGACTACTTAGTGAAGAGCATACAGACAAAAATCCTGGATATCATCCAGCTCAGAAAACCAGAGGCATCCAAGTCGAGTGATATCCAAGGCAAACAGCTCATTAAGCTGAAGGCCGGTATCAGAACATCTGATCAGATTTCTAGTTCATGAGCCAAAATACAGTATATTCAAAGGTTTCAAAAGACACACACTGCAATATACTGTATTTGCAAAACCTGACTGCCTCTTGACAAACACCTAATGGTGTCATCGTCTTGAACCTGGAACTGTGCCTAAATTCAGAATGGTTCACTGATCCAACAAACTGATCCAACAAACAGCTTGTTGTCTCTAAGACAACATGGATCAAAACTCCAAACTTTGCTGCTGAAGCTCTCTCTCCAAAGCAGTAAGAAACTCTTCAGTAAGTTGCTGGAATGAGCTCTAGACACTGTAACATGAAGTAAGGGATATAGTAGACCAAATCTAACAGTAAGAGACAAGTCTTTCCTTTAAGGGAAACAGGAAAAGTTATAGAAATTATGGAAATTCCCTAGGCTTGTCTTCAAAAGGCATTGCTGGAAAGAGGAAAACAGTAGCAAAGCTGGGTGAGCAAGAACAGCCACTGCTTTCCCCACTTGGATTGAAAAACTCTTTGACCTGGAATTAAAATTTACTTTGTTGGCTAATGCTAGATGGTGTTGAAAGTACTGAGAAGACTGTACAGAGCACATACTTTTAATTAGAAGGGTTGGGACAGTGATTGAAGGTATTAACAATGGTTGATCAAAGATTTTTTTAAAAATCTCTTTATGGAGAAAAAAATATATACGCTACAGCATAACGTATTTCTGTATGGTGTCCACAAAAACAATGCATGTAGCCCTTCACATCAGGGTAGAAAGCAAAGAATCATCATCCTTAATGATAAGGGAAAACAAAGTGAAATCAAACACTTCCAGACAGATTATGGCAGTTGTTGCCTCCAAAACTCTCCAAAGCTACAAAGTGGCTTTTTTGGGAAGTCATGGATGAAGCAGAAGTAGGTGAGCAGTCCCATTTTGGAGAAGCTATCTTGAAGGTTAGTTCCATATTCTTTTCATGAAGGAAAGCTTGCAGTTTGTCGATCCCTCTTCTGATGAGCAATGCAGATACAGTAACATTCCCTCAAGCAGTGTGAATTCCAAACGGGAATGTTAGCCTCCAGATTTTGCCCACACAACAAGAGCCAGAGAAGGAAGCCAAGATTTTGCAATACTAGAAATGACATGAAGAAATAAAAGAACCCCACACATTCAAAATAAAGAAGAAATATTGCAAAGCTGAATGGCAGTGATGACAGGGGATCTCCATTTCAACCTTATATATCATCATCTGTCCAACAGAAGAACCTCTAGAGTATAATATGCCTGCAGTAAGCAAAGACTGAAAGTCTTGAGTTATACCACATAAATTAAACCCACAGTATAAATTTAAATTAGATAACATTAGATGTTTTTTACAGAGAGAATGCCAATTAAAAAGGTTAATCAATGCGTCCACACTAATCATTCCTTTTTTCCCCCCCCAGTTTCAGCCAGACCTCCTGCAGTACAAGTTAATTTAGGAGTGACTGTTAACAGTTATTTTATATTAGAAACAAGAGCTAAATAAAGATGTTAATCCACATCAACAAAAAATATTTTTAAAACAGTATTTTACTTTGCAGAAAGTGGAAGGTTTAGTTGGATAGCCTATTTCTTGTAAGCAGCTAATAAGGATATAAATTTATATAAATATTGGATCCTGAAGCTGGCTTCAAATGAAAGTATGAGATAATTACAGCTTCTCAATAAACCAGGACTATCATGACAGCAATGCAAGCCTAAACAAAAAACAATACACACACTATCTTAATATTTTTCAAACATGACTTTAGTGTCGTTACTAGAAGTAGTAAAAGTAAAATATGCATTTCTGCTACTCTGATATTTGGTTGTATGTTAAATGTAGCATTATTCTAAAACGTAACGTTTCTGGCACGCAAAAAGATTATACTAAAAAATAAGGAATATGATTAAAATTTCTTTCTGTTTCAAAATTGGCACAGTAAAGAAAGAAATTATTTGTCCTCCATAACCATAAAACAAAAAGCAAAATCAAACAAACTTACCATATTGCAATCATCAACTCTAGAAAACCAAAGAAAAAAGAAAATAAAAAATTGCAGGCCCTAATCCAATACTGTGCAAAGTAACCCTGAAATATTTAGATGTTGTTTCACTGGAATGTATGTAAATCTGTGATGGTACAGTAGACGATCTGATGCCCAGCCGAGACCAGGATCTTTTTAGCTCTGGTGTTTTTCCAAGTTTGTATTAAAGTCACTGTTTAGCTTTCAAATTAAACACATTTGATATGCAATTCCAAGAGTATAGAAAATAATTTTAAAATTCCATTTCTGTAAATACACTGTACCTTCTTAAAGTAGAACTGCCTCTCTATATGAATTCAATAACACTGTTCTCCTTTCTGAAAAACTAACAGATTTGACTGTTTAGCAGAACTAACACTTAACAGGAAACACTGACTAAAATTCCATTGCTCCAACATGTTGGAAGAGAACAATATCAATTGTTAGAGTACGTATTGTTAAGCCAGAGCTGAGAAAGGGAACTTAATTATCAAACACTGTTCTTACAAATTATGATCGCATATGGAATAGATGTCATTAAATACAGAACTGTGTGTTGGTGTCACACAGCTGAACAATGCTTTTCTTCCTAAGTGACAAGAGGGCAGAAATAACAAGTCAAGAGATCAAATTTTGTGCTTACATGAAGGTATAGTGCATGCAAATAGAAGTCAATTAATTTTTCAAAGAGTATCAAAGTAATACCAGCACAGAAAGATAAAAACTAGCAGATTAACTAAAGATATGTTTATGCAAGAACGCTAATATGTTTACACAACCAGATTTCATCACTGTTTCTAAAGCTCTTTTGTATCACATTCTAATGCTTATTCAGAAAAGCATGATGCCTCTCTAAGGAGGTACTTCAAGATGCCTGAAGCAAAACCTCTCCCTGTGAGCCTCTTTGTGAGGAACAGACAAGTTCTTTAAAGGAAAGAATAGTACTTTAAATACTTAATACTTTTTAAAGTATTTAAGTATATGAAGCTTATATTCAAACTGCCACTCAAGCTACTAAATGAGCATGTATATCAGTCTGTTTATTCTTCCCACTCTTGCTCCAGTGACAGAACTACTTTTGTTTGTATACCTGGCAGAAGGATACATGCTTGTCTAAGGGTGAGCCACAATACATTTCAAAATAAAGAACTGCTATAGCTATTTAATTTAGGGCACTTTAAAAAAAAACAAAAAAAGGAAAGGAAAAAAACGGGAAAAAAAAAGCTGTGCTTTGATTGCACTTGTGGCTTAGTAGTCATGGGAATCTGACACAGATACTTGGATACTGGGTGTGATTTAGGCAATCATGCTAATGTTCCAAGCAAGGTGTTGGAGCAAGATGCCCTGAAGATTTCACAATACTTCATCTTGAGAATTGTATGTGTTAGCAAAATGCAGGTGCCTGGTTCCCATGACTAAACTCAATGAGATCTTCGACAGTAATAGCTCTTGCATACTTTTCTGAATAAACAGCTATCTCATATCACATACATTTTCTATTACCTTTGTAACTCATTGCACTGTGCACATTTCATTTTAGGCCTGAGAAGTCCATGTCTCTCCACTGGCTGTAACAAGAAATGGATTCTGCATTAAACAAGTTGACTGACAAGCGCTCTAAGACCTTGTTTAAGCAGCCAGGAAAAGTAAACCATATAAGAACTCTTTCTTGTTAGATTGCTTTAGGAAGTTATACAAACCTGTGTACTGAAGGTGCAAGGGGTGTCCTACAAACAACATGTCCATATGGGGTGGATGTTTTACCCTGATTAGTCTCGTTTGATTCTCTAAAGAAGGAGTCACGCAAAAGCTTGAAACAAAGTCCTTCTGACAGTCTGCATTGGTCCGACAAACTTTGCTGGCCTCAATAACTTTTCGTGCTGGCAGACAGGCATACTGCAAAGGGCAGATATAACAACTTAAGGTATTTTCCAACAGAACAGGAAAAAAAAAAATAATGTAACATATGTATTCCTTCTTCAATCAACGCAAAGGTCTCATTGATATGTTACCAGCTCACAAAGAGCTAGAATCTGAGGGATTATTCTTTTCCAGATCCTGCAGAACATCCACCTGTTTGTTACCTGTCAATCTGTCATTCCACTTCTGGTGGAGAGGATCTACATGCATCCAAATAAAAGCTGACATGCACAACAAAAATCAAGGCATCTGAACGTAAGTCAGGGATTTCTAATGAACAAAGCCTGCATCAACGTACTACTGACTTACCTATCTACGAGGTTTCAGCCTTCATTGATCTAAAAGCTTATTTGGCTGAACAAAGTCTTATGTTCAGGAAAGCAGCAAACCACCTTGCCCAAGCCATGTTGCTTCTAAGTGACCTTTTTTTACTGGATGAACACAGCACCTGATGCAACGCTATATCTCTGGACCTACCTATGTAATACTCACACACTCTACATGCTGAAAGACCATATCTTTCTTGCACCCCATCGGCCAAACAGAGAACAGTAGAAAGGAAAAGGAAATTGTTTTTCCCCACATGTCTCTCCTAAAAGCTCTGTGGTAATTTTCCTTTTGTTCTTAAATACAAGCAAGGAAAGTTCTTTACCTATTGTTTGCCTTGGGAAAGAAAGAAGAGGATTTTCTTGCTTCTTAGCCTGACAGTTACAATGCTTTGTAGATGCATGTATATCAGACACTGCATTAACCTCAATACAAGCTCTTTCTTTTCTAATTAGGAGGAAGGAGCACATTTTCAAACACAGCTCTGTAGCATTGAAAATACTATTTAAAGTTATTTTATAAAAACTCATAGCCATTCTAAGGACATCTGTAAGTCACAGAATTCTGGATGCTTTTATTTCATCACTGTTCCTAAGTACCAGATAAGTACCTGTAGAAAAGTTTACACAGTTGCAAATCGTGCTCTCCCTTATTGTAAACGGAACTGTTTAAAGCATTCCTTCACTGTCACTATGGATCATGCATTTTAAGAAACATTTCTATACTTTGAAGACACTAAAGCAAAATCGTATTGGGAAACTTACGATGTTTCCATAAGCTAAAGAAAATCAGTGTGATAAAAAAGGAATCAAATGGAGGCCTCAGTGTTGAAAAAAATAACCTCCATGATCTCAACTTACATGATCTTAGTTTTAACTGGTGAACAGCACTGCCTACTTCACAGAAAATAACAGAACAGATAGTCTGGTGTTTTGGCTTGCCTGTAGTGTTCACTACCTTTAAAGACTTTAAAACAGCTCCAAAATGCAAAGTGCAACCCTCTTCTCGGAAGTTGTTTTTCTCACCAATATTCTGCATCAAACGGTGGAGATAGGGGAAGTGTCTTTCTGCCAAAATGAATGAGGGGTAAAAGATTTTTTTTGCTTCTTCCAGACACTGCTTGACTAATCATGGGAAACATTACAATATTTTGACTCATATGACAAACAGGAGGAAAGTTATGTACGCATATACCTTTAATACAAACTAGAAGTATTCTCAAGCACTTGACCATGCTACACGGAAGAAGTGAATATTTCTAACTTCATTTATACAATTTCAATTTACCTAGCAGAATAAGAACTTTAAGTAACTTACCCGATGACTGTCCAAGTTATTGTTGTACGAAAAGCAAATGTCTGTGAGGCTACTGTTACTACAACATTCAACTGTGCCATCAAGTCTTCTATAGACTAAAGAACAGAGGCGTCAGAGAAAAAGAGCAGAATTATAATATAGAAAATTCCAAAAAAGAAATCAAGGTCTCTGAATGAAATAACCATTTTGTAGCCTTCAAGAATTAAAGTAAACCACAGAGCCTCACCATGGTTCACTGCAACTAAAAATAAGCTTTACCACCTTAAGAATATCATCTCATTTCAATTATTCCATGTGCTGAATTTTTCATCTTAATAATCTTCCTGAGATCTAGTAGTAGATCTAGGGGATCTATTACTATCTATTACAATGTTCTGAGCTCTATAAATAAAAAATTCTTTTTGCCATTGCCTCCAACTTGTCTTAAGGGCTGGCATAGAAATTTATGTCAACTGTTGCAATGATTTCACTGGCAGACTACTGAAATAACCAAGACTCAAAGTGTCTTATTTTAAATGTAAAAGCCTTTACAAGATTGAGGTTCTGAAAGCATTCCGAGCCCTGAAAACTGCAGCATTGAAAAAAATGATGCTTTAAAACCTGGTACAGGATCTTTCTATTCCATTCTATGACATTTAAATCGTAATTCAGCCTAACAGTTAAAAAAAAAAAAAAAAAGAAATTGAAAAGAATAGTCACTGTAAGAACCCGTGTCACAGCAACACTGCAGTTCTTTCCTTAGGTAGATCATGCCTGAGATGTTGGTTGCTGATTTAATGCTGCATAAACAGCAGCCCATTAACATGGAGTTTTACGCCTGGGGCTTACAGGTGTGAGCACTGTACCATACAATTCTTTCTTTCAAGTATCCTGAAGCAATCAGAGATATTTTTGAATAGTGAATGACCATGAAATTAGTTCCCATATAAACTAAATTGAAAACATAGCTTTTTTTTTTTTTAATTTCAAGAATGTCCCTCAGGTACTGTGTTTTTTTGTGTAGCTTCATACTCAAATAGTTTATCCTTCATTTGTTTCATTGTCAAACAGATAGGGCCCATTTGCTATATACATTTTTATTGATACTCTGTATTTATGTTAGTTGTGAACTGTCAAGGTTTTGACAAATGACAGCTGCTAGAGAATGAAAGGAGTTCATTTAATTTCAGAGGAATATTTCTCACTGCTGGAGGCTTATGGCTCTGAAAATGCAGACAGACTGGTCTGATTAGAATGCAGCAGTGGGATGAACTGCTAACACAATACAGCAACCAAGCCGGGATGCAATGTGAAGTCTCCAGTATTAAGTTCTTACTATTTCAATCTAAATAGCACCGATTCCAGTGCAAAATACTCAGTTTTATTATCCATGACTCTGAAATTACATTTCAGAGAACAGTAGAATCTCAGAATATATAGCTATGGCATCTGAGGATAGGTTCTTGCTTGCCATCCCAGCCCAGCTGGAAACATTTGCCAGAAATACCCTCACTTTCAGAGGGATGATCAACACTGTTACATATCAAAAAGCATGATCTTACCCATACTCCACTCGTTTCCACTTTAAATATTTATCTTAGTTTCATCTGTAAGATTACTTTCCTTACGTGTTAATAAATTCAAAATCCTACTTTTTCAATCTCACATCAGAATTATACTGCATCAAAAAGCATGGGTACTTGAGTTGTCCAACATCCTGTTTACTCCTATTATGATGAAAAAAAGGCAGCGATAATTTTCTAGCTCTGAGTATCATCATACAGGTTTTGCCCAGCTGCGTCCCCTTACCTTCAGAATTCAGTCTCCACGGATGCATCCATAAATCAAACACTGGAGAGCTGTAGGGCATGTCTTGAGACATTCAGCCAATTTAGCTTGACTGCTCATTTTTGTTCTACTTAATTTTTGTTTATTGTTCTAACTTAGTTTAGTCCACATTTTTCTTCTTTGTTGGGTTAAGTTGTTGCAGTAACAAGAACTTTAATGTATAAATGAAAACAGAAGAAAAGAGACTGACTTCTAAAAACAATATATGCAGTCCAGACAAATATGAGTTTATGGGAAAAGAAACCGTGAGGCTGAAGAAGCAAACGAAACATAAAACCTCTCTAGTGAGAAACATCAGACGAAATGGCCATAATAAAGCACATCATTGGGTTAAGCCACACAATTTGTAATGTCACGCTGATCAGAGCAATAAGGTGGTGTATGGAATTTACAGCTGCAAAAGATCACTGAGTTTATCCATATAACTGAACCAAAATAGAGGAGATAATTATAAATTGCTAATAACCAAGTCATGCAATATCCTGAAAAGGCTACTCTCATTATTCAGATCATACAGAACATTTGTACAGAGTGGCTGAAAGACAAGAGAAATTATTTTATCTATCCCTTCCCTGCTTTTGTATTTCACAAAAAGAAAAGTCATATTGGTCTTCTTAAGACACAATATCAAACTCAACTTATGAGACATCTGTCTTCACTAAGGAATCCTAAATACAAAGTAGTTTTTAAGACATGATAAAACTATATAAAATATTGAGGAGAGTATCTAAAACCATACCTCTAGCTGGAAAGTTTAGTTGTTGTAGAGTGGCTGCATTTATACAGTAGCCAATCTGTGATTTCTGAGAAAAGTCTCCCAGACAGGAATTCCAGTCTTCTACACCATAAATTGGGCAGTCTTGTAGACTAGTGACAATATCTCCCACAAAAAGACCTCTTGGTCCATTGGCAGGAGAATCCTGAGAAGAAACACTGAAGTCAGGCTTGTTGTTATAGTTAAAACAACTAGGATCCATTTACGATTGAATGGATGCTGAATATCCATTAAATAATGAGGTAAAGATGTCATTTTCTAACTAACAGACTAACAGAAAATCTAAGGTGTCACTGGAACTCATTATTTTTACTGATAATAGAGCAATAAAAAAGTAATATATTCCACAAAGAAAACATTATTTAGTACATAAAGAAAACAGGCAAGTCTCCAAGTGTTTCAAGAGACTTCTTAAAATCTGAGCAATTATTTTCATCCAACTTAATATGCTGTGTTTTTCCTGTCATTTTAAGTTGAAGAAGCTTCAGCTAATACCCTAAATATTCCAGCAATGCAAGTTTTTCTTATACTGTTAAAAGTATAAAGCACAATAAACACCATTTTCCTCATGACTTATATCTTCCCATTTTTAGATCCAAGAAAGACTGAATTATTTCAGTTCTGCTTTTCTTCAACCACACTGTATTTGATTAAGACAGAAAAAAATAATTTGTTTCCAGAAAATCAAGTCTAACTCTACCTTGCTTCCAGCTGACCAAGCAAGCATGAAAATCAAACTAATGTCCAACATTAAAAACAGACAGCAGTAAGGAGAGTAATAATAGATATCTGAGTAGATTAACCTGATAACAGTACTAAAAAAAAAAAAACAAAACAGAACAAAACAAAAAAAAAAACCCACAGAAATAAGCCTGCAAACTCAGCTCAACTATCTAAACAGTCTTAAGTAGTCTTCAGTTATTCGTGCCATCTTTGTTCATTTACTAATACATAAAAAATGAGATGAAGAAATAAACTTCAAGCAGACAAAAAGTACAACATATATTAGATTCTGAAGAGCACTGCATTGGTCATATTTAACTGTAATAATAAGGGATGCAGGTACACATCAGATCACAAACCATATAATATGAAATCAGCAAAGAACTTTTCTTACCTCTGTTACTTCAGTGACAAGTGCCCCAACACCCGTGTAATAGAAAGGGAAAAGAAAGGCTGGCAGCAGAAATAAAACCATGAAACTCACAACACCAAGAACAAAATTATGCCACACTCCTGAAAAGAAGGGAAAAAACGTTTCTAAGTAAACACTAACAACAAAAAGATGCAAGATTTTAATGTTAACTATTAATTCACTTTCCTGAAATTATTAATGTAAGAATGGATGAAAAATGAATTCATGGCAGAACATTCAGAAGAAAAATACTGGCTTCTGAATCAATTTTTAAACTACAGTTTCTATCTATAGAGATACCTGTATATCATAAATATTTTAAAAAATAGTGGAAAGAAATCTAGTACTTTGTCACCTTTTACCACAATAAACCCCTGAAGATTCTTAATAAATGGGTTTATATATCAATAAATACTGGTTGTTCTAGTCAGCAAAAAGTACATTTAGTTGCAGTTCAGTATTTTTCATGGTTATTTCCACTGTAACAAGAAAAATAATTACATCTGCATGTACCAAAAAGGTTAGAAATTTATTTGAAAAAAGGCTTCTTTTACAAGACAGTCTGGGCCTAAAACCTCTCCATGAAATTAAGTATTCCAATCAGCATTTTCCAATATTATTTTAGCAATATATTGCAACAGCACTCTTTACAAAATGTTGTGCTCCATAGCACGAAACAAACTTCTGTAAGTCACATTTGCCCTCCTTCAACATCAAGCACTATGAAAATGTGTTCATTACATTTATGCTGTTGGAAATACATTTTGCATGATCAATGCAGGAAAACTTTTCAACGCCGAAGACTCCTTATATCTTTCTTCTTCAACTTGGTAAGAGGGTTTGGTTCAATCCTATATTTACAGTACAGTGTTTCTGATGCTGCACGAATGGGAAACATTGAAAGTACTTGAGTACTTCAGCTGAGTCTGTTCCCATTTTCAGGAGTAGTTATTTCCTAAAGTAATTTCTACTTCTGTGAGTTTTTAATCATACCTCATTGATGGATAATGGATAATCAGATAAAGTGCTTCAGCATTCAGTTGAATGCAACAATGCAACAAATGCAACGAAAGAAGTATTAAGAAAATATTTTAATTGATCTTTTATCTTTAAACAAAACAAAACCTTTGTTTTTTTTTCCATCTTAACAAACTCTAAACATCTAAGACAGACACAAAATTGCTTTGTAACAGTGTGGTCATTGGAGCATAAATTGGGGGGAAAAAAAGAGTTGATGGAATTGCTGGAGTGTTACAAGAAATACTCTCCAACAGCCAACAAAACATCTCCTTAATAGAATAATCTACACAGTTTGCTGTGTGGAATACAGCAGAAAAGCCTAAAATAGAAAGGCTTCAAGTTCATCCCAAGTGATCTTAAAAAAATAAACAGACTAAAAATGAGAATACCTGCAGAGGCACACTGATGACTACACCACAAATTTCATTTTGCTAGAACAGCCTCATCCTTGGACACTTAATTCTTTATATTTTGAAAGGCACACTCCACACAACTTTTAACATATCTTAAATAATACTTTAAAAATCTTTAACTCTTTTTCTGTTAAAGACAAGACAAAATTGAAAAAAAAAAAAAACAACATTGATTTGTACTAACTATAAGCAAGTGATGTACAGCAGTACTTTTTAATTACTAAGCATGGAATGAAAGCTAAAAATATAAGCCTCACAAGAATGCCCATTCGTTATTGTTGAACTCATGATGCCATCTGCTGTACAAAAATATATTCTTTGAACTCCAGAGTAGAAGAGAACTAGTAAAGGAATATTCAGAATAGTTCTCTACTAGTTCTTACATTTAGCAGCCATATAAAATCCAAAATATCGTATCTGTAAGTGCAGATCTTCAGTATACTGAAGATTTGATAATAGGTTCATTCAACTGCTCTTAAAATTAAGAAAAACAGAGTCAAATTTACTGAATATCATATTTTAGCATCATAAAGCAGCCTAGTGCTGAAATATACATACTACTAATTGTAAAAAAGCCTGCATATATTTGTTATAACCAAGTGATAACAAGCCACTGATGCTAAGCAGCCTTGCAAGGTGTTTGTTCCTACCTTGTATAACCCTATTTCAGGCTTTCTCAAAATGATTACAAGAGTTCACTCGTCAAGCTATGCAAGCAATTCTTTTCTACTGCAGCTTATAAACTAATTTTTCTAGATGATTTTCCAGAAATAAATGCAAACAACTCATTTTGAGAATTATTTCTTCTCTTTCAGTTCTGGTCACAGCAGCTGAAAATGAGAAGTGATTAGTTTGAGAAAAAGAGCTTCATAAGTTAGCCTATTGCAACAAATTATTTTGGTACATTAGGGCATTTGGAATATAGGTATCTTCACTTTCCTAACATGTATCACCATTTACCTGATCTATGAAAGCTTGCAAGTATGTTTTGCTAAGTGCTCCTGCACCAGCCTACAGTTACAATATTCAAAAAAAACAGTATATGTTCATAGCACAACAGGCTGGCTTCTTTCTATTGCTCCCTGCAACAGAAAATTGTATTTATCATGAACTGAAGCATAACATTAATTTTTCTATCTCTCCTTCAATATGTTAGGAACCTTCTTTGTCTCTAGAAGTCAGTAATACGAGCAATTGAAGCATAACACCATCTCAGTATAACTTCCCACAACAATGGTACTCTAATTCCCTGTATCCAGGGATTTCTCTTTAGAGCAAAAGACATCAAATAAAAATCATCTGGAAGCTTATTTGGAGCCATTAGCTGCTATTCTCTTTGGAGATGTTTGTGGTTTAGCCTTTATTTCCTTCTGATAGTGACATCAAAACCCAGTCAACTATTTAATAATGTAACTCACACTTCATTGAAAATCACTTAAGATACTGCTGAAAATCACATTGCTCCTATTGCAGTTGTGGTCACACAAGAGTGTTCACTTGTGACAGCAAATGACATTCTCATATCACTAACCTTTGGTTTGAGCATTTTCCAGTTTGTATGTTCCACCATTTCACTATTTGGTCCATTCAATATGCAAAAAAGAGTTAAAGGAGCTTCTGTACCTGAGCTGGTCTAAGAGCTTATGCTAGGGGGAGATGATGACCAGAAACTACATCCCCAGCCACACCTATGAGCATTCTGAATCAGGTATAAGACTTAATAGTTTTCAAGGCAGGAAAACAGTACTTATTAAACTCCTAGGGACAGAACTACCTCCTTCAGAAAATAACATAATAAGGACGGTAGTGATTAAAAAAAGAATTATGACATCACAGTTTAGGTTCAGAACAGAATGACTATCTTTAGGTAAAGGGAAGTTTTTATGCTTCTCTACTTTAAATGTTTGGTCTTCTACCAAAGATTTACATGTGATACCTGTAAAGTAACCGTGCTAAGCAAAGAATTAATAAAAGAGCAGAAAATATTACCTGCACAAAATATTCTTAACTGCTGGACTGGTGATATTAGTTGCAAGTGGGTTGTGAAGAGGTCAACAAATGCACCAGGATAGACAATGAAAATAAAAATCCCAAATCCATTAAATCGTACTTGTTCTCTTAAAAAGAAAATAAAAAAAAAAAAAAAGAAAGAAAAATGAAGAGTTATTGTACACTGGGAAACAAAGAACTCTGAGATTCTTCACGGCATATGTATTTTTGCCTATGAAAAGAACAGAAATTATAAAGCTAACTTATTTTTCATAACATGAAGGACGGAAAGATAATTAAACTAGAGGATACTTTCTGCACTACCTGCCAATTTTGGGAAACAAGCATTTATGAGTCTGGTAAAAAATAAACACCAAATTCAACTTCTTTTCTGCTTCCTACACAATCGTAATGCATTAAATTTATTTATTTATTTATTTGTTTGAAGTAATAGATACTCTAACATATAAGTTAATATTAGGGTCATCTTTTAAGTAAAAAATGATAGCCCTTATGACTCAATTTCAAAGTAATCTATAAAAAATTACCTGGAAAGGCTATGGCTTCCCTTTACCAGGTACACCCTTAAAGGCACTTTTTTGGTTCTCTTTGAAGCTACATATTTTCTAAGGGACTTGTAGATGTGTGGCAATCACATTCAAAGACAGCTGTTGCAAACAAGGCGCAAATCAGCTAATTCTTTTTGTTTGTTTATTTTTGTGGATGTAGCTTTATATTTAGATCCTTTTTATACAATAGCAGCTGCAAGAATGAGGTGCATATAAAATAAAAAAATACATAAACTTACAAATAGAATTTATGCAAAGTGACCCAGAGTAAACACATGAATTCCTTGCATTAAGCTCATAAGATCTACAAACAAGAAATCTGCACTCTCATAGACATTTCATACTTCATTACTTGGGTAGAAGATGGACAGAGAAAAGACTTTTTGGCATAAGCTTTGACTAAGCTAAGACTCAAATACTCTAAGCTTTTGTAGTTCACAGCCAGTACTATCTTGAACTGAAGTTGGCAAAAGCATGTAATAGATTTCAGAGAGTCAAAGTGATTTACCTGAAAATATTACTATCATACATGATGACAATGATAAACAGAATTTTTCCATAGTGCAGCTATTTAGTAAAACCCAAGGATAGACTGCAACAGCACTATATACCCAACTTGTACTAGGACGAAAAATAACAAATCAAACAAAACAAAAACAGAAAAAACGGCAGCAACAGCAGCAAAAAAACAACTTCAGTTTTCCAGATTTTAACTGATAGCAACTTTACATTGTACAATACCATTTTTTTTTCTCCTAAAAATAGATGAGAATCAAATTTTAACAAAAAGATAAACTGAAGCTGAATATTCAAAGCCATCACTCCAGATCTTGAGTGAAAGTATCATACTACTCTTATACTGTACAAGGCTACAAACATCAGAAACAGCTCTACAGTTACTCCTGAGTTCTCTGCAGTTAACCAACAGCACCTGAAGGAAATTTTCTTAGCTCTTCCTGTTGTGGGATGCACAAGTGAAAGAGCTGCTTCTTCCACTGATAAAAATATTGAACATGAGAGAAACCAAGCTTGCAGACAAATTGATTATATGATACATAGGGACCCACATCTTTCCTTTGACTGAGAACATTCAGGACCATAAAACAGGTAGTAACAGGTTTAGATGTGTCATGTCTTCCTATGCTCAAGAAAATCAGTGAAACAATTTAGGGTTTCATACCCATGGGACAGCTAATGCCTCTGATGCTTAGGAGAAACATGGAGGACACCAGAAAATCAAGTTCCAGGAAGCACCACTTAACCCTCCTATGCTGAAGTGCCATTTTCAGTGTAATGACTAACCAGGTCAAATAACTTCTTTTGTGAAATAATCATCACAGTTAAGTAATAATAAAAATCTAATCTGTGATCAAAAATTCACACATCATTGAGATTAACAGGGACAAATCACATTTGACTGAATTGCTGCTTTAGCCCTTTTAGATGCTACTTCACAAGCTGTGTTTAACAAATCAAAAAAAAAGTATTTTAAAGTACCATTGTGCAACAGCACGGAAGTCCTCTTCAAATGCTCCAGGAATACAATTACTGCATGAAAAACAGGATCACTCAAAAGCAGAATTATTTTAATCCTGATGCGGTGTGGTATATTTACAAAGCAGAATTCCTTTCTCACAGTCAGTAGAATATACTTTTTATGAAAACTTTGTTCTTTACATCTTTAGAAACTTAAAATCTAAGGAAGTTATGAAATAAAGAATAAATGGATTGTCAAGAAAAGCTAAAAAAATGCTAACCACATTTCCCTTGTAATTAAATAGTCTGAAATATTAGGCTTTGTTGACACATAGTAAGAGAAAAGCAGTTTGTATTACCGAATAGCTGCCACCCCGTGGCCGACTTCATGTATCACACCACTGATGAGGATTGCAGAGAAGAAATAGGTCAGCTGGCTGACAGGCAAATTTACACCAGGCACCTGTTCATGTGGGCATGACAACAAAACAAAACACACTAGGAAACCAAGAGGTACAAAGACAAATTATTCTGTCTCTATCCTTGCTGCTCTCACTCAGCTTTCTCAGCCCACCAACACAGTAAGAGCCACTCACACAGCACTGCTGGTTTGTAACTCCTCTCAGTTTACTCAAAATATTCTAAAATACATGGAATATATATTATTTTGCTAAAGGTTGAAAAGCTCTCCAGGAGAAAAAGCCCTCCTCCTTCCTATTCAGTCCCCACAACCATGACAGAGTTTGTCCTACTTTATATTAAGCTCCAAAACTTTATAAACACATATGCAGCCTTCAGCTTTAATGAGAGAGGCTTGGCACTGTGAAAAGTGGTTTACATTGTGCTTCACAGTCATGTGGCTATTGAGATCCACTTTCCAAAAAAAGAAAGAAAGAAAAAAAGAAAGAAAGTAAAAAAGAAAGAAGGAAAAAGCAAGGAAAAAAGCAAGGAAAAAAGCAAGGAAAAAAGCAAGG
>JAPSGF010000025.1:5101178-5149449 GCA_035772895.1 Perdix hodgsoniae
AGCAAGGAAAAAAGCAAGGAAAAAAGCAAGGAAAAAAGCAAGGAAAAGCGTATTGCACTTAAAATATGAACACTAAATGGTAAAAACAGAAAAACAAACAAAAAAAAACAGCCTTCAACTGGAATTGTCAGTCTCCCCTCTCTCTTTATATAAAATATGAGATCACTCCAAATTTAAAATATCAAAAAAGGATAAGTTGTCTCTATTGTTCAAGTTTTGGCAGTCTACATAAGGCAAATTAACATTTAAAACAGCACTTGCAGTGGATATATTATTTTGATAAAGGTATAACATGCATGCCCCCCCATTCCTTCTATTGCTGTGGATTCCCACCACATCGCAGCTCCTCTACACCAGTTACTTTCAGCCAGGCTCCTAAGAAGGCACAGGTCACAGAAGGAGGAACCATCTTCTCTACGCATGGGACAGAGAGCAGAGAGCTCTCAGATCTTCTCAGCTGCTGTAGCTGAAGTGGCAAGACCACACCATTTAAGCTGCTGACTTGGGGAGCAGTCCAGTCATCCTGCCTATCCTGCTGCTCTCCCATTTCTAAGTAAGAAACACCAGGGTACTATCAGCTGCAGTATACTTGGTATTAATTGTAGTTCAGTGGGAGAAAAGAGATGCTGTAGGCAAAAATTCCTCACCTGCCTCTAAGACTCTTCAAATCGCCCCATTTTACACAAAAATGCTGCAGCTCCTGGCTGCTGTTCTGGCAGCAGATTCAACTGAACGGACCCCAGTCAATCATTCAGTCCAGCTCATTTCTCACTTATATGCATTTAACTACCCACGCAAAACTCTGCAACAGCTTGATGAGACCAACTTGCTAAAAAAAATATTCTTCAGAGGACCATTCACTAGTAATATACTGAATCATTTTGCAAATTCTGTTCAGACTGTGATAATGACCAAGGAATTTATCTTAACTGGCACAACAGTCCTATCTCACTGTATGAAAATAGCTGCTATTCACTTGTTAAGCATCCATTGCTGCTACTGAAGCATCGGCTGGTGGCACTAATGGATCACTTAACTGGTGTTCTCAGTGGCTCTCTGCTCCACATACACGGAAGGACAAACAGCAACAGCAAAAGCCACCATCTTAGTGCCACGTGAGAAAACAGCGCTGAACACTTTTCAGTGCACATGTCACAGCAAGTTTAAGATATACCTAAAAGGGAAGCTAAATACCACGAAGGATTCATGCAGTATTTTGTCAATAGGCATTGCCATCTTATATTTCACGGTCTTCCAGGAGTGCCTTTACTGAAAGAAGATCCTTTCCTAATAGCTGATCTTCTTCCCTGCTTTTGTTAACAGGCAGCCAACACAAGAGAGGGCAGCTACCAAGTTACCTACTGGTGGATAGTTTAAATAAAGTACAGGACTGAAAAAAAAAAATAAAAATCTTATCAATGGAACACAAGCAGAACTGTATTTGCCCTCCTCCAAAACTGAAGACTGAAGGCCAAGCAGATCCATGCCAAATGCTGAAACTCAGTTAACAAATTTCCTTATTTTTTTAAAGAAAGCACCTAACTCTGTCTCTTCCAAGGCAATTGATTAATTATGAAACATATAGATAACTAATTTAAATGAGGAGAAGACTTTCCTCACTTTTTCATTATTTGCAACCTTGTTTGGGTCACTTTTTAGAATCAACTTATGCTACCACATTCCCCTCAGAGAGAATACTGGAACTCTTTAAAAGCAGAATTACACAACTGAGTAGAATTCATTTCAGAAATGAAAGAATGAGGTAGGAAACAAAGTCAACCACAAATCATCTTAGGAGAAGTAATCTCATCCCCATACATGATATTACACTATCCCTATGCTATCCATCTTTTTCAGTACTCATCTGTCCTTGGTTTGAGTGCAGTGATACTGCCATTATGCAGTTACTGAGGAATCCATTCCACGCTGAAACTGTTAATATTATGTTATACTTCAGCTTTCATAGTTACAGTTCAGACCAGATTACTTCCAAGGGCTCATTTTTGCTTTGCTTTCCTTTTATTTATTTATGTCACTTACATAGAAAAACTGAGTATTGCAAATGACCAGTTTAGTCTGGTATCAAAAAAAGTGGATAGATCCATTGAATCACAAAGGACTTGGGTTAGGAGGGATCTTAAAGATCATCTAGTTCCAACCACCCTACCATGGGCTCAGTAGCCACCCACTAGATCAGGAAATGATGAGGAGAGGAGAGGAGAGGAGAGGAGAGGAGAGGAGAGGAGAGGAGAAGAGAGGAGAGGAGAGGAGAGGAGAGGAGAGGAGAGGAGAGGAGAGGAGAGGAGAGGGAAAAGAAAATGTAAAGGATGCTTTTCTTATTCTGGAATGTAATAAACATACATTTTTAGGATGGACCCTATTTGCAAGTAAATGAGAAATCTTTAGTCTTGTGTTTAATCTGTGCTCTCTTGGACACACAGCACACCACCAAGACTTCCTACTCACTCCTGCCTGCTCTAGAGACAACTCAGCTGCAGGCTGTGGATCACACTGGCAGTACCAGTACTTCTTTCCCAGGTTGTCTCCTTTTCCAGCACATACTGTATGTGTGAAACAAATCCAAACCATACCAAATGCACTGAATTTGTATCACATCCTAATGTGCTATACTGGCGGTATACAGTCAGTTCAGCACTTCTGTGAATGTCTATCCTGGGAGCACACAATCCCCAACTTCTGTTCACTTGACTGAATATTAAAATAGAGCAAAACGGTTGGGTATCACTGCCATATAATGGAAGGCAGAGCAACTTCTGCCTACACATTCTAGTCAGAGAGAATTCTTGGAGAAATAAGGTTGAAACTAAGGTTAAAACTGTTCTAAGTTCAATGTCATTTCTTCCATTACTACCTTACATTTTTTTGATGCAAGACATAAGAAAGACAATATTCGTAATCTCTCCCATTCTATAAAATACATTCCTTTCTAAAATAACATTGTGTATTGTCCATCATCAGAAATCCATGAAACAATAAAATAAATTATTACCAAGCCTTTGACTAGATATTACCAGAAACAGGACCCTCAATTTCATACTGTAAATTAGGCAGAGGTCCTTGAACAATCCAAAAATATGCCATCTCCTCACTAATGAATCTTTGCTTCTACAATAACACAAAGCTCTTTAAATTTTTTTCCCTTCCCACTAATACTTTGTATAGTAATAAATGAAAGAAAATACATCTCTTCTTGTGGATTATGGATAAGTTTTGCAAACTTCAAGGCCACTTCCAGGTCACCTCTACTGCTCAGAGAAGGTAAATTCTTACTGCTGTTTTGTATTCTTAACAGTATAATAATTAAAAGCTTTTCAAAATTACTAGCCAGTTCTCACTTCTGAGAGTATTTAATATAAGATCTTCCATATATTTGCCTTTATTTGTTCTTCCATTTTTTTTATCACCTCCACCTCATTTTTAAGGCTGATAATAAACCAGCAATTTTTTATTTAAATGAGTATCGGCAGCTAGGTTGTTCTTACGTGGGAGAATTTGAATACTGCATATCACATTAAGAAAATGGTTGGTATCAGCTCACAACCCTCAAATGAAGACCTGAGGAGAAAACACTTACCACAACTTGCAGCATACGATCATTCTGGGCTGTTGGTGCCTCGGTCAGCATCTGTGTCAGTGTTTGCATCAGTGTCTTTCCAAGAAGAATCACAGAGCCAAACATGGCAGCTATACCAAACACCATTCCCATGCTGAACCTACAAAGACAGGCAAATAGTTAAGAAATGCATAGGTGCAAGAATATACTTAATCACATTAGTACAACTTAGCAGACAAAACGAGTAAGGCAAAACTTACCCAGTGCTACTACTATTCACACATCAACAATACAGTACAAAAATATTAGCTAAAGGAAACTAACAGTACTAATAGCATATATCAGTAACATAAACATGTATAATATTTTCCTTGTTTAATAAATGTTTGACATCCAAATCACATCTCGATTCATTTTCAAATATTTTTATACTGCTCTTATATAATCTAATCTTTATTCAGTTACCCAATATGAGTAACTTGTCATTAACCGTGAACAAAAGCATAACTTTACAATGTATAGTTTAACATGCTGCACCACACCATCACATATTTAGTGCTGTGGATCAAGGGATGAGGTAGTATACATACATACTTTCATCTTCTTCACCAGCAATAAAAAAATAAAGAACATTTGCATGAGACTCAAACTTCCTTAAAGAAGAAAAATTAGGAGATGCAGATGCAACACTGGGTTAAAATCGATTACTTTGAAGACATTTTTCCTCTCATCCATTTAATTTATTAAAATCATTATGTTGAAAAACATTTCAATTTAGATCAGACCATCTAATGGATGATTTTTATTCATCATTATTACTCTTTTACTCTATTATATACTTGAATGATGTGATAAAGTTTACTTTCTAGCTAAAGCATTTCAATTCACTAGCTGTTTTTCTTTTCACAACAGCATAATTGCTCTTTTACCATCCTTAATAAGGCTCACTGGAAATTAACAAATTTATTTTAATCAATATGTACCTATAATGTTAATTAAATAGCGTGGTATAAACATTACGCTGTATTAAATTATACACATTAAAAATTGTGATTGATTTAGAACTATTTAAAAACAAAGTAAAATCACTCCATGCTAGAGAAACCAATATGAAGCAGAATTCTCTTTCACAACTGCCTCTTTGGATATATCAATACAGGAAATGAAAATAAATTCAAGCCCTACTCCTCTTTTTTCAGATTGGATACAGAGTTACAGTAGGAAAGCAGTTCAGCAATAATTTCCTAAACCAGTCCAGAAGCATCCTTACTAACCACTCTGCTAATTTACCCATTACTAGCAATCTGTGCAATCTTAGCAGGGAAAAGAGTAGGTAAGTAAAAGACAGAATGAGAGCAATGTCCTTCTGATTAGGTATAGTTGCTGAATGCCTGGGGAATGATTGGCAACAGGGGCATGATCAGAGAAAAACTCAATGTACAGTAATGGACAGATCTGGGATATGAGAAACTGCTTTCATATCTCCCTCCTCAGACAGTAACATATGTAACAGCTCTGTATTTAAGAATGATGAAGAGCTCAAACCATAGGTACAAATACAGTTTATGGATTTCTAGTTTTATAGTACATCCATGTGAAACTTAGCTATGTTATTTTTAGCAGAGGAGATAGACTTATGCTGACACAGTACATTTATAGCTGCCATGTTTGTTCAATTTTATTGTTAGTCTACAGTGATAACCAGATCTACCCATTCCACTGCTATGCATAAAAGGCATACATATGGTGATAGTTGCTGCCTCTGTACTCATTTGACAGAAAAAAATATCCTGAATGTATACCATAAATACAGAAATCTGGGTTTCCATCTCCCCCAGTTGTAGAACTGCCGATTGAAGAGTGCTGTTTGCCATCGCATGTGGAAAGGAGAGACACTCAAGCCATAATTCACCAACCAGTCTTCATAAGATGCCTTCAAAGAGCTGGATGACTGCAAAACAATGGAAAGTTAGGTTAACCCAAAACTGTAAGGAAGATCTGTGCTACGTGAAGAAGCAATAAATCAGATCCATTCATATGTAAAGACAAACATATAACTTCAGGTACATGTCATAGTATCATAGAATGGCCTGGGTTGAAAAGGACCACAATGATCACCTAGTTTCAACACCCCTACTATGTGCAAGGTCACCAACCACCAGACCAGGCTGCCCAGAGCCACATCCAGCCTGGCCTCGAATGCCTCCAGGGATGGGGCATCCACGGCCTCCTTGGGCAAATCTGTTCCAGTGTGTCACCACCCTCTTTGAGTCATAGGTGTGACATATAGTACAAAAAGCTATGCCACTACTTTGAGTAAATCACAGCAGTTCTAGGATTATGAAAGAGGCTGGGTATTCAGTAGTATTTAGCAAATAAGATCATTATTATCTTTATTATTGTTACATCACTTTGAGCAATTTTTAACTGTCTGGGTAGAAGGCTAAAAAATGAACTTTTATGGTATTTCTTTTCTGTATAATTATATTTTAGTAAATGTTTTTAAAACTATAGTAAAGAAAAACGCATTCTGTTGGCTTTCTGCTGGCATCAACTTGTTTCTAATATTGGTAAGATGCGGATCAGTTACCCTTTAGCAAGGATAAAAATGAGGTCTACTTTTCAAACACAGACTACTACTGAAGAGACTTGAAATACATGATCATACTACCAAAAAGGCAGAAGGACTTTAAAATTACCAACCTGTTCTGCAACAGCAATTTCACTGATAATTTTACAGCTTTTCAAGATATTGTTGGTACACCTTCCTAATAGTTCCAAAGACTTTTCCTTGTATTTGTCTTTGTAACGAATGCAACCTATGCACTGTATAATTAATACTTTATTGCATTAGTATCCAGTATTATAAATGAATGGAAGTAGTTTTGCAACTGCTATTTTATAATATATGGTTCTGGTTTTCTCAATAGTCCTTCCTCAGCCTGCTTCCTGGAAGCTAGTATCAGAAAGCCAAAGAAGGACAGCTTTCCCTAGAGGTTCAAAGAGAAATCTGTAGCTGAGGAAAAGTGTATCACAGCAGGAGTGTGTCTGACACAACCCAGACAAGTCTTCAGAGCTGTACAAAGTATAACATTGCTCCTGAATTTCCCTATGAGGAGCAGCACTGACTGGAGATGCCAGGAATGTGCAGCTCACAAGAGATTCCCCTGCACCCCTAGACAGATCTTCACAGGTTCCTGGCTGTCTTCCATGGTTCTTGAAACAAATTTAGAACTTGCCAAGTTCCTTGCATTACTTCTGTCCTTCTGTGGTAATGGTGGGAAACAAGCAGTGTGTCATATCTTTCACAGCCATATTCGTAGCTTTTCTCATTTTGTTGAATTAATAACAATGTAAACTAAAATTTACTAAACTAAAAAAATAGTTCAAGAAACAGCCTTCCATGTTATTCTTTCTACTTATATGTTTCTGTGTAACTTCTACAACTTACTGATTTTAGTCATATTTTTGTTCAGTCAGCTGAGGACAATCACAGAAATTTTTGAGTAATGTACCCCCTAGTCAATACTGGTCTATCATTCCCTACAACACTGCTAGGTTTACTATCCACAACCACATCAGCATTTGCTAGCCTACTTTTAATAGAAGAGATGACAAAGAATATTAGACTTTTACAAATAACACTTAGGCCAGAGAAACAAAAAAAGAATGCCTTCTCACATAATCTGATAATTTAGAACAAAAATCTGCATGACATTAAGTACAGCTGACATGAGAAATCATCTTTCGCAAATTCAGTAAAAATATGTAACCCATTCAGTTCACGTAGGATAAAAAAAAACCAAAACAATCCTAAACACTCTGAAACCTAAGCAAACAAAAACCAACCCACCAAAAAAAGAAACAAATAAAGCATTATAATCAGAAATAGAGATCTGGCACTTCAAAAATATCTGTTCTCTTAACCACATACAAAAACATCAACCACATTTTCCCTAGAAATTCCACTAATGCATCCTTTCAAATTCATTCTAACCAAACCGCAGCCCTTCTCTACTAGCAAGGCATAAACAAATAAGCAGTTCTTAATGAGAAATGTGGGATTCTTGAACAATACATTTGCAAAGAGGCACAAAAAACAACTTTGATTTGTAAATGCTATTCATAATCACTAAATGACAGCATCCCTTGAAACAAGTTACTACATTCTTTCCAAAGCGTATTAAAAACCTCTATGCAAACTTTGCTCCTTCTGTTCTGAGTCCAATAGGATCATAACATTACGACATGCACCATCTTGCCCTGGCATGAGCTATGTTATTACCCTTTGTTTCATCTCAATCTTCCTCCACTGACCTGGGTTCAGCTTCTTTAACTTGAACTCTAAGTGATCTCTCCTACATTATTTTTACTATAAAAGCAATACCCTTTTTATTTATGCAACTTTTCAAATTAATGACTGTCTACTAAGTACTCCAGGAGCTCCATAAATATCTGCCAGCAAGCAGGAGCCCTTAACATTCTTTTGTGCTGACAAAGGCCGTTCAAGAGCCCTAGACCATTTCAGCTTCCTGACCTTAAAAGCTGAAGGCTCACCTCGACTGAATGGGCCTGAAGCATCTTTTATTTCTGATACCAGAAGGAGTGACAACCTTCTACCCTTTTCACATCCCTGGTCCTTCAGGCAAATAGGACGACTTAGCATGCTGGGGAGCAGTAATTCAGGGGTCTGCCTAAGTGACTCCCTTTTGTAAGATCCAGCCTTCACCAGGAAGCTTTCTTATCAGTGGTTCAAATGAAGAGCAGCAAGAGGAATTTTACAAAACCCAGCTTGAATCATTGTTGATTTGCTAACACAAATGTATCTTGTAATTCAAGCAACGTTAGGTGAATTTATTTATGCAAAATGTCATTCATACACATAGTTCTGCCTTTCATAGTACAGAATCCCAAAGAGTGAGACTGCCCAACAGAAACGCTTCAAATCTGAATAAAAATAATAAGAGATCAAATTAAGCAAGTTGCATTGCACATCTAAAATGTTTACAGAATAAACATCAAGTTACAGCACATATCCTATTGCCCAAAACATTATCAGTATAATGAACAGAAAAATACTTCTGGAGTACTTTTCACTCACATTCTGTATGTCATTTTCATGCACTTACACTGGAAAAGACTGGAGATCTAGGAAGTTTGCTACAGTTGCCAGCAGTTCAGAGTTAAGAGTATTAAGATGGGAGATTCAGAGTACTAGCAATAAAACAAACATGAGTTTCCTAATTACGTAAATCTGGTTATTTAATCCATAATTTATTTTGGCTGTGGTACTTGAAACTTAACAGATCTACCAGCAAGGCCTACTGAAACCCAGCAGCTCCCACGTACTTCCAGACGATTAACAATCATTGATAACCTGTAGTTAAAGCATCAGTTACAATGTAATTCCTGGGCTCTTCTGCTTGCAAGAGCATTCCAGGCATTCCCCTTTCTTTCTCAATATAAAGTAGATACTAAGTTGTCCCCAAACAATGTATTTTTTTTTTTTTTTCTCCTTTGCTGCTTCTAGGTTCTCAGAAAAGCACCGTCCCTTCTCACGCACAAAAAGGAATTATTTTAAATTCTAATTCTGAAATAAAATCTTCCAAATCTCAGAGATACAAATGGGTCTCAGCATCATGCCGCAAGAGTCTGCTATGTGAATTCAGCGATTGCTTTACAGGCTGAGATTTTTCATCAGACACAAAGCTGCCACCAGAAGAACATCAGCGTGCTGACTGATCTCCCTGATGGTTTTTAAGCATCTCTCACTCATCCAGGAGCATGTTCTTCTTGTGTTCAGACAATTCTCTAACGTGTTTCCAAGCAATGTTGTGCTTGTTACCAAATATAGCCTTGATATATTTAACATAGACATAATACAGACTCGATGTATTAAAATCTGAAGATTAAAACGTACAGATTAATATTTGACAACTAATGGCTCTCACCGTTAGTTGACTGCGTTTCTAAGACCCAGCCTTTGCTGCGTTTGCTCTACGACAATTAGCAGCAGGGGGAGCTACTTAATTTTCCAAGGGTCCTCATCAGCTAAAACACAGCTTTCCTTATAGCATTTTTCCCTGCGCGGGAAAACCAGTGGCAAAACGAACCCTTGTTACTTTGATACTGCTAGGCCCTATCCGTACTTGGTAGAAACAGAGCAGCTCCTGGACCTTAGCGTCAATTTCAAAAAGCAAGAGGATTCTAGGCGGAACCTTTCATTTTATATTTCCCTCGTATTTCCTGTGCCACCGCACGCCATAGTGAGAACGGCGGGGCAGCGCTGCGGGCCCGGCGGCCTGAAGCAGCCCTTAATTCTGATTGGCGGGAAAGCGCGGGTAGCCTCAGGTCTGCAGGGCGCGCGCAGGGGAGCGGCGGCCCCTCGCGGGCGAGGCGCGGACTGTGGCCGGCCCCCGAGGAGGGAGAGGAGGCGGGGAGGCCGCCGGCTGGCGGCGGTGCCGGATTCCGCCGGCCCAGAGGGGGTGGCGGGGGGAGGGGAGCGGCGCTGCTGACCCGCCTAAGGGCTCCCGTTGGGCTTTGCGCCCACAGCCCTCACCTTGAGCAGAGTATCCGCCAGGTAGATGGCGCACCAGCCCCCCAGCACGCACACCACCACCGGGATCGGGATCATTGTGGCAGTCCAGCCGGCGGTCGCGGCGGCTCACGCGGAGGAGTCCGTCGGAACTAAACTTGCCCCGGAACCTTTCTCCATCGGTCGCGTTGTCCGGACGGACGCTTCCGGGATCCGTATCGAGATTGGGCAGGTGACGCCGTGACGTCACGGCACTGGGGGAATGCGGGGAGGCGCTGCCCCGCCCAGCGATGCGCGTGCGCAGAGAGCCGTCCGTCCCTCTCGTGCCGAACCCGGACATGACCGCACCTGCGCGATTGGCTCGGGACGGGGTGGGAGGGGCAATACGGAAGAAGCCGCCGCCAGGCCCCGCCCTGCCTGAGGCTTGATGTCCCCTCTTTGTCGCCTTCGCGGTTGCTGGGAGGGTGGCGTGCAATGCAGTCGCGCCTTCAGGATTCACGTCTTCTTTAACTCAAACCGTGAGCGCTAAAGGCAAACAAAGCAAAGAGTGAGGAATAGTGATACTTATTAGCTGGTATAAATGGTGACATTGGTCTCTTCCCCCCCTCCCCCCCCCCCAAAACTGAATAAATGAAAACCACTATCATGCTCTCAATTATCCCATTACTTCTAAAAAGTTCCTTTTAGCAATGAGGACACCAGTGTTGGGGGAGCCCTTTGCAGTTTGTAGTTTCCAGTTCACCTTTCCCTGTGTGCACCAGATAAATTTGGCCTCTGTCAGCACTCAGGACACATCTACTAAAAAAAAACTTACTCTCTTGGCTCTTCAGCTCTGATGTGTTGGTCTGTCGGTCACAGGCTGAGCTGTGGAACAGCTGGGAGTTCATAACGCCGACCACAATCTGTATTTTCCACACAGAAAGCTTTGTAGCAGTTGTGTTTTCACAAGTGTCTGTGCTTTGAATCCAACAGTAAGCTAAGCCTTCTCTTTGCTAGAGTTTAAACGTTTTCATGCTGTTTTTCAGTCAGTTCATCAGTATTTTCCAGCTCCTTCTGTGTTCTGTACACGTACTGCTTCATTCTGTCCTTCCCAAAGCGATCTGCTGGGAGTTTTCCTTGCTGCCACCATCAGGAAGAGCACCTCGGCTCCGATCTCCTGGGCTGTTTCCTGCTCCCTTTCTTTTTACTGATAACGTGGCATTGCCAGAGAGCTACACGGGAGATGGGTCAGCCAAGCATTCAAAGGAACACAAAATCTAGATTTTAGAATCATAGAATCATAGAACGGCCTGGATTAATAAGGACCACAATGATCATCTAATTTCAACCTCTCTGCTATGTCACCAACCAGTAAACCAGGCTGCCCAGAGCCACATCCAGCCTGGCCATGAAAAATTTATTGTAAGAGTCCAGCTCTGAGCAGTCACAAGAGACTGGCCATTGCAGGGGCAAGTGAGAGCTGGTAATAGACACTTGGCCTTTCTTGTCCTCTGGTGAACTAATTTGTCTTCCTACTCAAGCTGGAGGTGCTTTTCCCACACATTTCAGATTTTCCATTGTCCTTAAACCATTATGCTTATATAGGATCTGTTTGACTGATGCCTCAAGAACTGTGGAAGGGCTTCCATTCCAATGTAAAAACAGAAGAATTATGGGAAATGTACTCAGCCCTACATGCAATGAAAATGACCAACATGTATTAAATATAAACATATAACATTTATTCTAGTTGTGGTCTTCGGAAGCAATAATGGGCACTCACACTTATACAGTTATATTAGTATACAGTATACACACTTATACAGAATATTAGTAACTTAGAGTGTTGATATAGTCTCTATGAAATAAAGCATACAAAAATGGGCACAGTGCCCTAAAAGATCCAGTCAATAAACAGCTTCTGCAACATTATTATATATTTTTCTTCAATGATCACGTAATATACCACACAGAATACAGAATTGAATTTTATTGAGTTTGCACTGAATTTGGCAGTGCAGTTAAAAAGAAATGTGGCTAAAATGCACAGTCTATGTTTTATAGATAGAAAGTTCACCACAATAAATAAAACAAATATGAGAATTTTCTGGAATGTATAAGAAGTGTTGAGTGAACTAGAGCACTCTTAGCCCCACTGCTTTTACTCACATAACTTCAGTGGTAATTTACTGGTGGCTAAAAGGAAAAATTAACCCTCGTTCTCTTAGAGTAAAACCATCGTACACTTTAAAGTGTTGCAGGAGAAACTGCATATTGTGTTTTTAAAATTAAGGTTTTTGGGATTAAAGATTTCTAATTTAAAATTATTTAGGAGGTAGTAGAAATATTGATGCATGCTTTTTGCTACCGCTTGTTTTTCTTCACATTCACATACTACATACACTAGAGTAGTGACAAAAACAAAATACAGTAGTTAGGTCAGTGTGTAGCGTCTGTAAGTCATCACAATGCTGACTAACTCTCATAGTTGTAGAAGTTACAGCTGAGATATGCACTGATGGGAGGATATGAGTAGACTTCTAAAGGGTGAATATATAAGAACATTAAAAAAGGGTATACATCAGTCATCATGCAATGTTATCTTAAGTCCATGCAAAAACTTTAAAGGAAAAAGTAATAGCATAGCAATAGTGATTAAATGTAATTAGGCAAGTAAATACCAAACAGAATTTGTTAATTGTACATGAATTAAGATATTATCAAAAGCAGTTAGTGAATTGATATCATGCACATCTTTTTATAGATATAACAAATATCTTTTTCTAAAAACAATTATGAACATATCTAATAATTAATCTCTTTGACTTGCACATATTACTGAAGTGGATAAAGAATTATTCAGATTTTGTGATACATGACACATTGCAGGCTAAAAATAAAATTACAGTCTTAACAGTGCTTTCAAAATCTGTAATGTATGAGAGGTTTGCTGGGCCTCAAGGAAGTTGTACCTTCTCACAGTTCATCACTGGCTCAGACCTAAAATCTGCTAAATGTGGATGTTGCCAGTTTGTGGTCAATACAATCAGAATGTGACCTGGTTGGAAATGTGTTTGAGCCTTGAGGACTACAAATGGGCTTTTAGTTATGTTTTGAGGTGTATTTGTTACTAAGTTGCTGGGTTTTGAGATGACCCAAACAGAGGAAAGGAAGGCTGAAACAAAATGTGGCCTTGATTCTGTGTTAAGTTCCTGAACTGATTTGAAAGGAAGGACTGGACTGCTTTCATGGAGTACATGAATGCTTGTAGAATTTCAAGCACAGAGAAGGATGCGTACAAGAAGAAGTAAATGGGTAAAGATGAAATGGGTGATCCATTAAGCATGTATGCAGGATTGGCTAATGCAGCTGGAAGAAATGTAAAGATCAGAGGTAAGAAGAAATCTGACACACAAGAGATAAAGAGACTGGCACCCTAGAGAAATGTATAGAGTGTTGCTTTTAAGTGTTTGAACAACAAACATTCATCTCTTCAGTTACTTTACTAGAATTTTTATCTAAAAATCTCAGAATATGGAAAAAATTCAGTAATGAGAGTTCTGTAGTCATGTAATATGTGTGGTATTTTAAACTGGAATCCAAACGAGGAAAGAAAAACTTTTGACCCTTGCTGTGCCTAATGAGCAGAATATCTTACATTTTTTTTTAATATATATTTTATGTTCCAAGTAAAGTACAAAACAATCTTACTTTATTCAAATACAAATGAGGTCAAAGTGTTCTGTTTAGTTGCAGCATTTGTTTGCATTTGTTAAGCTGTTTACCAAAATTACATGCTGGAAGTGTGGGACTTTGATGCTTAAAACAAGTAAAATTGGTTCGTAGGCTACTGTATCTGTAGACAGTTTAAATAAAGGAAAAGCACAAGCATTCATAGGAACATGCCTTTACTATGTTTGTCTGTTACAAAGAGTAGTTGTATATGCTTTTTCATCAATTGTTGATTACTAGTTCTTGATCTATACAAAAAAGTTACAGATCTAACAAAAGTTATAGATCTTTCTTAATTGCTATTAGTTCTTAGCATTTATTGATCCATCATAATTCCTTTAGGCACATCACAACTGAAATTGCATCAAAAAAGGTCCTCCAAAGCTGTTGTGCTCTAAGGAGAAATGAGCATGACTAAAAAATAACAACAAAACCTGAAGGAAATAAAGAATCTTGAGAGCTGTAGCTCGAATGTTGATCTAGAATTAAATTTTGTATTAATAATAGTTTTGGGCTTCCACTGCTCATTTTAGATGGTAGTCTTGTTTGCTAAACTGTTTGGCTTTGCATTCTCTGCAGCTGTTAAGACCTTACATGTCTTACATGTAAGGAGGAATTTTCCTTACATGAGGAAAGGCATAGAATTTCTACTGCAGAGTAACTGTTTAGCATTAGCTCTTGTGCTGGGATACTTCTGCGATTTTATGAGCCCATCCTTGAAAATAGATTTATCTAAACTGCAGAAAACAAAGGGCTCAGACAGTGAAGGAGGAAAGCACACATGGGAAGATAATGCCAAACAGCTGTTGTGCTTTTCTGTGCTTTAAATTACTTGTGAAATCCCTAGGTACACAAATCCCTGTTCTACTGCAGCGCAATAAATAAATAGTTTCCTGTTAATGGGTATCGTTTCATGCTCACTGTAACCTGAAATAAATGCACATGATAGCATTAGACCTGTCTAGTCTGAATCCCAAAAGCTGCAGGGCAGCCCTGAACCCTAGGGAAAATACTGCACTTAGCTTGTGTAAGTCAAAGTGAGATAACACTTTGAAGAAGACACAACCGCTTTTGATTCACTGTTGAGCATATATACTGCTTGAATCGCTTGTATTAACCTCTGTGTATGAGGCATGTTGCTGTTCTAACAGGAAGGTCTTACACAGGAGGAACGTATAAGGTTTTTACTGTCTTCCTTGCCTGCACAGAAGGCTGAAGTAGCTCCTGAGTCACTTTAGCACAACACAGCACTCAGCTACACCCTCACTGGTTTTGTTTTGCCTCAAGGATCAGGCTGCAAGCAGCAGCTGTTTCGTGTCCACTTAGCCCCCCAGGCAGCAGATAAACTGAGTTTTGCAATTTCCCAGTACTACAAATCCCCCCTGCCTCTTGTCATTCTATGTGCATGGGGACTGCCTGTGACAAAACCACTGTTTTGCCTTACGTAAGTTATTCTATGTTAGGAACTTGAGCTAAGGACATCTCCTCTTCCTTGATAAAAATAAATCATCAGCTTGAAAGTTGGCTCTAGGTAAACTGTGAGCATCTTCCTGTAGCACTCAGAATGCAAATATATTCTAGCACCTCACTGATAGTTGGTGGGCACAAGAAAGACAGAGCAACCGGCAGTTCTCAAAAGTCATATTTCAGGACATATGATTTTCAAGCACCACTGTTAGCTCCAGCCTTGAGAACTGAACTGTGCTTTGAAGGGCTACCCCCTGTGTTGCGCAGCCTGATGTGACTGAATCAAGCAGCTTAATATCTATAGCTTCTTTTTTGAGGGTCTTTGCTATCCTTGGGCAGAAGATAATACCAGTCTGCAACCCTACTTCATATGGGTATAAAGTAATGCATGAAGATTATAGAAAATCCTTTGGGCGATTTCTTAACAGAAACTGTTTATATTATTTTTAACACCTGAGATTTGATACTGTGTTAAGAAGCATCATTTAGAAGTTACCAGCTGGAGAACTTTAATGGTCTTCCTGTGCCAACACTGATTTCTGTTGACAGTTTTTCTCTGAATGATTCCAAAGTTTGTGTGGCAGGAGATTGCAAATGACTGGAAATGTTACTGCATCAGGTCTGATTCAATAAAAATAAAGTTTGATAGAGATCATGTTTGACTGCTGGATAGATAGGTATGACTAGTAGATTTATTCATATCTTCACCACAGAAAGCATTCATTCTTAATTATCTTATTTTTTAAGACTTTGGAGATATGAGAAGCTCAGGATTTTTTTTTTTTTCCTTATGACTCATAGTAACTAAGATAAGTGTTTTAATATTGATTCAAACTTTAAAAATCTTCACACCTACAGTTTATCAATCTTCAGCTTTTATTTTCAGCAGATACAAACCAAATATAGCAACTGATCAATCATGTGTGATTCATCAACTTGACGAAGTTGTCCTTGAATTTGGTTATTTTGTATCTGACGGCATTAATTTCTTTTTAATGTCCTTGATATTGTGCTTCCAGTGCATTACCTTATCTCCCTCACTCTGGATCCATCTTCCTAGCGAGGCAGATTTTTCACGTCTCAGCCATGACTTTTTGCTGCCATGTAGATGAGGAATCTTCTTCGTTTTCTTTGTTCCTCCTTTGCTGAGTGCCCTACTCAAGTCATTTGCTCCAGGAGCAGGAACTTTGCATGTGAGCTGAACACCTTCAAAACTAAAATTTAATTACATGCTTAAGAAACAAGTACATTGCTTTGTATAGTACTCAGTCCCTAGTTCATTTGATATATCTATACATAGCCTTGTTCATCTTTGGACTAACTGGACAGAATGGCAAAATTCCTTTCTGTATGTCTGGTGAAACTGCTTAATTTGACTATTGAAGATGAGAGGTAGTATTTTTGAGCATATGTAATCAACTGGTAATGTAATCAACTGCATCAAAGAAGTCTCTTAGATACTACAGGAATATTTGAATTATCCTCATTCCTTATTTCCTCATTTGTGAAAAGGATGGATGGCCTTCTGCACATAATTTCATTAATGATTCACTTATTTCCTTTTTTTTTTTTTTTTTTTTTTAATTCAAAATTGTATGCCTAGAACAAAATCTGATGGTTTGATATCATGTTTTCTGTATCATTTCCAAATTATGCTGAGTCACTGTAACAGCCAGGATGTTTACACAATCAGCACGTTGCTTAAAATTCATATTGCCCTCAAAATCTGCCAGTACTTCTGCTCTTTATTATGATATCAGCTTTTACTGGCTAAAATTTCCCAGGAGGAAAGTGGAAACAAATTTGCTATTTTTATGTCATCATCACATTTCAGTTACTCAAAGCATGTAAGAATTTTACAGAACAAAAAGCAACAGAGAATACAGCTTTTGGGGTAATTTGGTGGTCAAAGCTGTAATGTTCTAATATTTGTGTGGGTTATATTCATAATGCAGTTTTTAGAACTTAATACAAGTTCTTAGATGATACTAACAAAGCTATTAAAAGATGCTGGAACTCTGAAATTTAGAACAAGGTCACTGGCAGCCTCTAGTGAGACCATCTTCTAATACAAGGCTAATTATTTCTTGATGGAATAGTCTGTGATAATAATCACCATGCTTTTATATGGAAAAGAAAGAGCATGCATGAGCTGAATTGATATTCATCAGCTCAGAAACGTCACAGGAACAAAACCAGCTAATTTAGATATGTTTATTGATTTTCTGTCCATTAGATAATAGCAAATATTTTTGCACGCTTTTTTTATGCCATTCATTATTGAAACAGACTGGTGTTACCATTATTGGCAGAGCTGTACAAGTAAAACTCAAAGTTATGAATTTCCCAGGTATTAAGAAATGTACAGATTAGGGGAAAGTGGGAGGAATAAACAGTACCTCAAATAATAGTTCTTTTGACATAACAGTTGAGATTTGTGAGTCTTTCTGAAATACTGTATTTACAGGTATTTTTAGTTTAAGACAAGAGTAAGAATTGGCTGTGAGAATGCCAAGTCATTGCTAGCTCTGCTGTGTGTATATATATATATATATATGTATGTATGTATAGTTGTTGTTCTGGCTAGCTTCATATGATACCACTGCTAAAATTCTCTGTCTTTCATCAAGCTCTGTGCCAAATAGTTGTTAACTGGAGTACAAAACTCTTTACTAGGGGGAAAGGGCCCAAATATACAAATAAAATTTGTGTGGGTTAGAAAAGTGTTCTTTTTTCTCCAGGATCCTCTACCTAAGTCCTCTGTTAAATTGGACTGATAACAGGTTCCTTATTTTTAAACCTTAGTCATTATTGTGATTTTTTTTTAATGTCAGTAGCTTCCAAACTTACGTGTATTGAGTGAAGAGAACAGCTTATCTTGCACTGCAGCCTAAATCTTAATATTCTTTGCCAAACAATTCAAATAAATATAATTAATTAACCAAATACTTAATACTCTATTCCACTATTTTTTGCCTGGCAAGAAATTGTAAAAGAGCTAAAAATAAGATAATCAAGCAAAGCTTTATATGGTCAAATATATTACAATATGCCAAACATATAAGGTACCAATTGCTAGTACTCGGTAGACTGAAGGAAAGCTCTAGGGAAGTATTTGTTAACTTCTTACTGTAAAGAAGTTTTATTTCATGTGGACTGAGAGTGTGGCTACTCCTTTGTTTACTTGCATTTTTATGTGTATTACCTTGCTTGTGTCACACTACAGTATTTTGAGCTATAACGGAAAAATATTTTTCTTTCAGGAGCCTCAGGGAAGCTATATCTGTGCTCATGAGATTTCTCAAAGGGCAAAACATTTAAATAAGCATATTAAGTAGTGACAGACTGAAGAAACAATTCTGACATTATACAGCGAAACATCGCAGTCAAGAAGAAAGATACATACACATCTCTGTTAACTATCAACTTTGTTTTCAAAACTAATAAGCTGTTCCAGCGTGTTAATTAGACAAGCTTCTAGAAATGCAACAAAAGTGTATTTTGAGCTGTATTGGGATTTTCCTACTTCAAATAAATACGTAGTTACTATGTCTTTTTTGGATCTTTGGACACAGAACAATAAGTTTACATACTCTGTGTCAGTGGACTGTTACCTGGCCCTAACACACCATGCACTTAGTCTGTCATTTGAAATGCACATATGTCTCGTGATTTACTTATTAAATCATTGACTGCACGTATTTCACAGATGAATCTGCAAGTCATGGGGCTGTGCATCCTAGTGGTTATTCAAAGGCAGTCATACCCTACAAAATTATTGTAAAAAATGCCTTTTTTTTTTTTTTTTTTTCATTGACAACTACACAGAACTACATTTTCTTCTTCTAGTGGACTTGGATTTTCCCTTCAATCACAACTATTTAAGACCTTTTAGGTGTGATAGTTCATGAGTGTTAGATAAGTGACATAGGTAAATTCTCTTCCTGCTTGAACATCTCTGAAGTTACCTGTAGTATTACTATATTATGAAAATGTTGCAGGAAATGGCATTGATTTGATCTTTCTCATGTTTGTAAGACAGTGGGTTTACAAAATGGAAGCAATTGCATGGTTTGAACTACAGAACCTTTGCTAATTTAACAACACATTGAGGAAAAAACTCTGTCTGCTTGTTGTATCCCAGAGCTGATTCTTATTATGATAATTGTAATGTAAATTGGAATAAATTAATTTACAAGACCATATTACAAAAATATACCACCTCTTTCATGGCCTTCTAATACTTTTATTCTAAATATGATTCTTCATGAAGAGGTACATAAAGTCATTTATGTAATGCCAGCTTTGCTTTAACATGGTCTCAACTAGCTGGAAAGCATGACCTTAGACCCTAACAGAACACACTTCTGCATTCTAGGGAAAAGACCTGCCTGTGAGCTGTTATGAACTCTGTCAAATTTCAAATGCAATACCCTCCTTAAGCCTCAAGACACTTCATAACAGTTATGCCTGCCCTTTCTGGGTAGGTAGGCCGGGGGCCTTACTGGCAAAGCCTGACTGCCCTCTGTACCTCGGCTGGACTCAACCCAAACACATGTGCCTGTGGCATGCCTTCCTGTGTGTCTTTCCTGGGAATGAAGGGGCTATGAATAGCCTGCAAGCTGCCAAAGCAAGTCATCAACTTTATAAGCTGCTTCCAGATGACAGCTCTTTTGGGAAGAAGGGCAGCAGAGAGTGAGTCACTGGCTTAATGAAGTGGTTTGGGATGTCATCTTCCTCTTTGAGGTAGTTGAAATGGAATGAGTGGCATGTCAAGTGAGTTAAAGTCAAGGGAAATCCTCCCTGAAATCACTATCACAACCATATTTTGGCATAGTTTTGGAATTTGTTGACTGTCTCTTAAAGGTTGCCTTATCCGTCTCCAGTCTCAAGTGGTTGTGCAGTATCGTAGAATCATAGAATAGTTTAGGTTGGAGGGGATGTTAAAGTTTACCCAGCCCCAACCCTTGCCATGAACAGGGCTGCCCCCCAGCAGCTCAGCTGCCCAGGGCCCCGTCCAACCTGGCCCTGAGCGCCTCCAGGGATGGGGCACCACAGCTTCTACAGGCAGCTGTGCCAGCGCCTCATTGCCTTCTGAGTAAAGAATTTCCTCCTAACATTTAACCTAAATCTGTTCTCTTCTACTTTAAAGCCATTGCTCCTTGTCCTATCACTGATGGACTGTGTAAAAAGTCAGTTCTCCTGTTTATAAGCTCCCTTTGAGTACTGGAAGGCCACAACAAGATCTCCCTGGAGCCTTCTTTTCTCCAGACTGAACAAGCTCAGCTTCCTCAACCTCTCTTCACTCCAGCTCTCTAATCATCGTTGCGATCCTCCTCTGGACCCCCTCCAATGGCTCCATGTCCATCCTGTATTAGGGGCCCCGGGTATGGATACAATACTCCAGATGAGGCCTCACAAGCGCAGGGTGAATAGGGATAATCCCAGTAACAGCAGTAAAGACACTGCT
The DNA here is from genome assembly GCA_035772895.1 of Perdix hodgsoniae. NCBI lineage: Eukaryota > Metazoa > Chordata > Aves > Galliformes > Phasianidae > Perdix > Perdix hodgsoniae. The sequence continues at coordinate 5,121,936 of JAPSGF010000025.1, forward strand.
GTTGACACAGTTAGTGCTGTGGGTCAGTGGAAAACAGGCATAGCAGAGCAAGAGGAAAGTTCACTCCACTGAAGCTGTAACGGGCAGGAGGCTGCACTTTCAGAAGTGGGAAATGAGGCTGTGCCCCACACTTTACTCACTTGTCTCCTTCACTTGCTCACAGGTTGTGTGAGCACAACTGTATAATAACTTTTCATGTTTTTATTAACTATGTAAGCTTTCCCACATACTTTTCCTTTGGCTTTTCTTCATCCATATGCCCTACCTTTCAACAACGAACAGCCATGGCCTCACCAATTCAGGAGCTCTCCTTCCTGCCAGCACAGCCTTCTTGCATGCAGGAACCGCAAGCAAAGACCCTTGGGCAGGTTTGCTCTCAACCCAGCAACAATATAGCAAATGCTGGTGTGACATTCACCTCCCCTAAATAGTCCCACTGAGGTGAGTTCTTCATAATTACGTCTTTGTAATTATTTCTTTCTCTGATGTGGTAGGAGGGAGGGAGGCATGTGCTGCCCTACACACCACTGGAGGAGATGTGTACTACCTCCCACCATCATGTGCTTCAGGGAGAGGGAGGGCATGAAAAGGACCCAAAGGTGTGTTCCTTCAACACCTACTGCTTGACACTTGAGCCCTGGTTTTACGATGGTCAAGTGTCACAGGGGACCAAGTTACAGGGTGAATCAAATGCTATATTTAGGAAGAACAACTGGAAGCTATGACAGGAATTCTCTTTTATACTTTGCTTCTCAGCCGAGTTCCACTCCAGCCTGGAGCAGCTCTCGGTGCCGTCCAGGCTGAAAGCATCAGAGCTGTTTCAGACACATTTGGCGGATCGCGGTCAATAATTCAGCCGGTAGAAGAAGGTACCTCTTTCACCATCGGAAGGTGTATATACTCATTTGACGGTTTGGAACTTTTCTTATATAACTAGATAAGTAAGCTAATGTTGAAGGAGTCAATTAAAAAAAGACTTATGAAAACTCTTTAATAGCTGGCTGCGAGGTTACTGTAGTAGTTCTGTTTTTATGCCTGTTTTAATGTCTTGTGCACAGTATTTAGATCAGATCATTATAGTTATTGCTTCATCGACTGCGAGGATCTTAAAAGATTTAAAACTGTCATTTAAATGCCTGCTGACTCATAAGAAGCACAACCTTATTAGCTTAAATACTATAGCCCATAGGTACATGCTTATTGTTTTCTATATGCTACATATAGTGAAATGTTATGGGAGGGGTTGATAGTAAGAGAGGTAGTCTTTCACTGTTAGTTTAACAGGTAATAGTGATGGTGGGAACTGCATTACAGGAAACACAGCATTTTCTTACAGTATGTAGTAACACTCAGGAAGCTGCAAAGTGGGGGTTTCTTTTCTTTCTTTGTGCTAGCTGGGTTCCATAGTGATGCGTCTAAGCCTTTTAATAAGATAATACACTGTGGTTCTGTGTCCAAAATAGCCTTTGTGCTTGATGCTGTAAGTACAGCAGGGGGGAAAAGGACAGCATTCAGCTGGGGGGAGTCCCTCCCGGTGTGTGTAAGCTACTGTGCATCTCTTGTGCAGATTACAAAAGATGGCATTATGATACCTCATTGCATTTGAAGCAAATTGAATCAGTCAGCTCATTATCTTTCTGCAGCCCTGTCAGAAATTATTTTTAGCAGAGGGACAGTAGATAGGTCCTTTGTTTTTTAAAGGATCTTTTCACAACACAGATTTTTGCCAGCCTACAAAATGTAGTGGTTACTTTCACTGGGAAGTGAAGAAAGCACAGGAATTTGCAGGGGCAGCCTGGCATTAAACAGCTCCAAACTGAAATCTGTTGCTGCTGCTTCCTAAGTTTGGCTCAGCATGCAGACCATAAAAGGTAAGAGGTAAGGTATGGGGCAGCCCAAAAGGCACTGGGGCATAAAGGCTGTGTGCCTTTACTGCTTCTCTGAGCCTGCACATGGGAAATTTGGCCATGGAAGTGACTGTGAAGAGTGATTTGTCCAAGTTTGCAGATTGGAGTGGAATGACAGAAAAAATCAGTCAATCAGTCAGTGCAGCACTATTAACTTTCTGAGACACCTGCAAAAAAGTATAGAAATGTATACAAATAACAATAATTACTTCAGTAGTAGATGCATCTTTAATGTGGGGTTTATTTTCCTGTGGTTGATGGTCAGTACTGTTCTGGAGGGAAGATTGGGAGAGGGAAGGAAGAGGAAAGAGCTGGGGAAGATTGTCTATTTTTACTCAGTGGTGTGCTTTTGTCCTGATTTCTCCAGCAGTAATGAGGACAGAATAAACTGGTAGGAAAATCACCTCCTCCAAAAGCAGTCCTACACGACTGTATCATACGTCCGTCTTTAGGAACAGGAGTCTGATTGCAATCATTGCAAGCTCAGGGGATCTCACTGAGGATCATGATTGTTTTTCTTTTAAAGTAGAAATTCCCTATAAACCCCTACCCATTTGTTTAAAGTAGCTACAGAAATGTGGAGCACTGTTTCTGCAGTGCAGACATACAAGACAGAAGAGTTTACCTTAGCCTGAATTTTTTTGTAACTGTGTTTAGAAAGTAGACCCGCAGTGTTTTGAAATGTTTCTATTAATTTCCTGCCCTTTTGTTTCCATCTTTCCATTCTAATTTGAAAGAGGAAAAGATAAGAAAAAATAATTAAACTTTTCTGTATTATGAGCCCTGCTTTCCAATAAACTGGTGGGTTGATTTGTATTTATTTTTGGAATAAAACTGCTGATTAACAGCACAATGCATCAGTGTAAGCTGTGCAGCAGTCATAAAGAAATGTTTATTTCTATGCATAGCAAGGACTTTTAAAAAGGAAAAAGAGTGCAATAAATCCTAAAAAGTTGAAATTTTGGCTTACTGAAATCTTTGCAAATGTTGCTATGAACTTCAGTGACTAAGATCTCATCCCTGAAACTGAATTCTGAACTTTTCTAAACTATCTCTGATTTCAATATAATGCCACAATGTAAGATTCACTAGAAGCATGCTGTTTTCATTTTGCATGGCTGGATTTTTTTTTTTTTTTAATTGATTTACAAGTGTCAGTTCACCTATTTAAATCTGAAGCCTACATCCTCTGAGTTTGGGGTCAGCTAGCACCCATACAGCTGACTGTGCAATCAGAGAGAGACCTCTAATGGCAGATCACCTGCACTTTAAGTTCTGCTCAGAATTAGGAACGGATTTAAAGCTGATAAGAGAGTACCCAAGAACAACCTTCCATGCAGCTTCAGGGATACAACTTCAGACTGATACTCTGGTCTGAAGGCAACCTACAACGATCGGTATTTTAATTTGTTACTTCCCTCCATGGCAAAGTTACAGTCTTTGGAGTCACAAAGTCTTTGGCTTGTGATTTCTCATTGTATTTCTACTATTCTCTCCTACATCATTTATTACTATTCTCAATATTTTCTTTCAAATGTTGGGTAAAATACTGTAGTCAAAATATGCTGCAGTTTGGTTGTTATCAATGAGTTCTCTGATGGATTTTCAAATATTTACTGATCAACTTTTAGTATTACTATTCTTACTTTTCATTATAGTCCAGACTAGACCAGTTAAGGTAATGAACCTCAGTGAAATAGTAAAATGTCAAGAATATTATTCAGTTAAAGGGATAGTAAAGTTCTTTTTCTTTCTTTTCTTCCCCTTCCCTTCCTCCCTCCCTTCCCCCTTCCCTCTTCCCTCTCCCCCCCTTCCCACCCTCTCTTCCCCACCTCCCCAACTCCCCCATTCCACCCTTTTCCTTCCCCCCTTCCCCCCTTTCTCCCTTCCTTCTTTTTCTTTTCGCCTTTACTAAACCGTAGATCTTTGTTATTTCTATGCATGAAATTATATGAAAAACGTGTTTTTGTTTATTTTGTATTTATTTTTTATTTTTTGATTGCTAAAGAAAATTAATAAATCTAAATGATCTAAAACTTCGAAGAGATGCTGCTTTGTGCCCTAGCAATTCTCAGAAAGTTACAGTTTAACCATCTCAATCATTTTCAGTCCTCACGTATGAAGAAATTACAACAATGTGTGAATTAGATGATTATATCTGCATTTATCAACGCTTTGTGACAAGTTATGCTTTATTTGAAAGAAGATTTAAACTTAGAGTTCTAATAAGTCCTATGCACATACTGTGTCAGTGATAATCATGCATTGTTTATTCTCAAACACTTCCTTTAGCTCATGCTCATTTTACGATGCCATTAAGGTTTGAGAGATTGTTTATCTGTACTCATTATTGTTTTTAATGTGAAAGAGAGAACTCCATTTGTGGCTATGAAAGATTAATTGGAGAAGCTCAGGTGTTCTGTCTCCTTTTGATATTCGGAAGGAATACCTAAGCAACTCTGAAACTGAAACGGAAATAGGAGATGGGCAGGTGAAATGGATGCCTCTCAAGAGGCAGCATGGGTTAAGTTCTAGTTTATCTCCCCCAGGTATCAGAATGTCACAGCCTGTAACACTTTCCCATTTTGCTTGCAGGGATAAGGCACTGTCTTAAAAATGTCAAAACAGCCAGCGTCACATGTCAAAGCCATTCAGGTAAGAGATAGTATTTATGTTTCTAATATAATAAATAATAAATCTCAACCTCTGTTGTCTGACAGACTGCACTTTGCTCCTACAAAACCCTGCAGAAGTGCTAAATGGGGATTATTCTTTCAAAGTTAAAAGCTTGGTACTGAAAAATTTTGACCTGAACAAGATTTTATAATGTGAGCTGAGAAAAAAATGTCTCAGGTAGGCTGTTTGCTCACTTGCTTGCTGATGTGTCCTTTTCAACATTAGCTTATGCCTGTTGGTGAACCAGCAAATTAAAATATGGTGATATATCTACGAAACTGATCAGCGTTATGAGTAAAACTAATTATTTCAACTATTGGATTTTCCATAGAGTTAATGTAATTTTGGAAGAACTTTTAGTCTAAGAGGATAACAGAACTATTAAGGTTTTTAATGCCTGTACATCCTCAATAAAAATAAAAAAAAAATGTAATATTTGATTAAGGGAACATTTTGTTTAAAGCATAAATAGAATGTGAGAAAAGCTTACATTTTCATTAGAAAAACCCTATGTGTCATATACTTCCTCAAATGGCTTATTGTCATAAGAATGAAGTTGGCTGTTATGTTGTAAAAGAAACACTTGGAGAATTTGCCCATTGTCATCATGAAATAGTTAAACTGTTAAACTTAATTCACTTTGTCATTGATTCTTGTAAAAAAAATTCCTGAGCTGCAGAATTTTACAGTGTTCTTATATTTTGTAAAATGCTTCTGCAATCAAATTTTTGCCACAAGTTCAGGTTCCCTTTAAAATATGTAAGAATCATAAAATGGAATTTCTAAAGTCTGACCTACCCTCTGTTTCCCCAAGGTAATACTAACTTAGTGGACTGTACAATCAAGAAGATTAGTTATCCGGTGGCTAGACAGCATACTAAAGTGGAAAGACACTAAAATGCTAATTTTGGTCATCATCACATGTACTGGAAAAGAGATGCAAGTTAATTCAGTTGAAATCATCAGAAGCCACTGATTTCATGTAGTTCAGATTTTTATCCGTCATATACAGATGATGGAAATATTTATATGATTAATGAAAAAATGTAGATAACTCACAGATTAAAATGTTTTACATTTTACTTTTAAACTTTGTGAGCATGTACAAGGGGTTTTAAGGAATGAATTTAGTTTGTCTGTTAAAAAATGCATTAAGTTTAAGCAGTGAGTTTCATATATTATGAAACTTTAATTTTTACAATGGTAATTTGCACTAGGAAAATTACTGTACAAACTTTAAAATAAATCTATTAAATATTGTATTAAAGGTTGCTCCAGCAGGGAGACTTGCTCTTGAGTTGATGCTTGTTGCACTTGGAGCACTCTGAGAATCACAACTCCAAATGTCGCATTACTTTCACTCATTGTGATCCATATATTATGATCCTTTGCTATTAGATGTTATTGCAGTAGGACCAGTATCCTGTAGAGAATATACAGAGTGCTATAACAACAGAAATGTAATGCCACCTCACTGACTGAATTATCTGGTGATGCTGCATGTCAGGAGTAGCTTCTTTCTGACTGTACAAGATGTACCCTGAAGTCTTCACATGCCAAGAGCTACTAAATACAGATATGTAAAGAGTAACATCTTGTTCCTAAGAGTAGTTTGGGATAGCAGGAGACCAAAGAAGTATTAACTTCCAGTAACTTTTTGTTGTTGTTGTTGTTTGTTTGTTTATGTTTATGTTCAAGGAGCTTTCCAGCTCATTTAGTAATGCTTCTGGGCAGGTAGGAATTTGTATGATACTGTGAAGAATTTATCTAAGGTCATGTGCCAACATAATAGTATAGGAAGCATTACTTTCAGAGCAGCCCCCATTCTCATAGAATCACAGAATCATTAAGTTGGAAGGGGCCTTTAAAGGCCATCTAGTCCAACCCCCCTGCAATGAATCGGGAGACCTTCAGCTACATCAGGGTGCTCAGAGCCCCATCCAGCCTCACCTTGGATGTGTACAGTGACGGGGCATCCACCACCTCTATGGGCAACCTGTGACAGTGCTTCATTGGTTCCAGTGCTTCACTAACTGTTTCAAAGCCCTTTGTTCCTGAATACCTGAACCTGACCCCAGTCAATTTTGTTTAAAATACAGCAAGACTTTCGCTTTTGATTACTACTGAATGAGCAACAACCACTACCAACAAATACAAGAGACACACAGTGTTTACCAAACTAATTGACACATATTCCACATTCATTCACAGTACATAAATTGCAGCAGAACTTAGAAGGTGGCCTTGAGAAAGACAAAGATTGGATGTAGCTTCTCATAAAGAAGCCACCCACTTTTAGATATGTTCCCTTCAGAGTGTTCAGGAAGACCTTAGTAGAGTACATTAAGACAAATTTGTACTCATTATGAGAACTGCAATGACATCCAAAGTAGGCACTTTCCAGAAACAAAGAAAGATATAAACCCAATAGGAATCAGTATTATTAAAAATGAGTGACATGGGTACAAACACAGGTACAGAGATTCTGGCTACAGCAATTATAATTTACAGCTTCACAAGTTTGGAATGAAAAATATTCTATTTAGCATTTCACTTGATGGGGTCAGACAAGAAAGAGGTCACCAAGACTTGTGTCTTCATCCCAGCAGCCAGGTAGCAAAAGCCCTGAGGAGGATTTTTAACAGTGCAGTTATGCACTTGCATTGATTGCAACACAAACACAGTCCTTCCAGAGCTACAGTGGTATGCAGGACTCAGTCCATTGCTCATGCTTTACATGGCTGCTTATCCACAAGAATGGACCAGCCTTGGGTTAAGAGGATATTTATGCTCAGGATTCTGGCATCTCTGGTCAGGAGCTAATAGAAAATCAGCCATACTTTCTTTCCATCCTAGAAATATTTAAAGTTATCACGTGTTATAGTGTGGTGTGCTATCAAGTCCAGACAATATTAAACTATGTCTTAAAGGTTGCTCATTTTACTAAGTATTTCTTGTCTGCATACATCTTGTCTAAACTCTGAAGTGAATGCATTTATTGCAGGTAAAATGGTTCAAACCACAGCAGCGTGATACAGATCACTCTGAAAATGCTGAAGTGGACCAAAGAATGGCTTCTTTAATTTGATTAGCAGCCTTACCGGTTCGCTTTTGTTTCCTGAACCATTTTTAGTCACCGTTGATCTGTCCATCACAGGAAGAAATGCAAGGATTTACAGTTTTGTGGTCAGCCTTGGGTGGCTGTAGGAGGCTGATTTCTGCTTTTATTGAATCCAGGAAGAATAGATGCCCAAACAAAATGAGGAGGAGAGATCCGTCCTGGGAATAGCTCTGGTGATTCAGTTCTGCAAACCCATGTGGCCACACTCTCTGTAAAGTGCTAAGCTGTTTCCTATTCCAAAAAAAAGCATCTGACTGGAGGTACCAGAGGCTGTCTGGGGAGATGCATAAAATTATAAATAGCAAAGCTGTTTTTTTCCACTCCTAAATGAAATAATGGGTTAAGTACTGTGAGGCTGAAAATGCCCTGTCTCCTGGGAACTTAATGAGTGCAGACGAAAGGTTTCACAATATCTAAACTAATTTCAGTGAAAAAGCATGTGAAATGAATCCCTATTTGTCTCTAAAATAGATGGCTCTACAGATATTTGCGAGCCCCACTGAAATGAAGTCAGCAACTTGCATAAATAGAAGTGTAAAAAAATGAAAAAAGAGAAAGCTGCTTATTTCATATCGATTGGATCCTTAATTCATCAGATGCTGAATTATGGCCAGAACATTTGTGGGCTGTGTTCCTGTGGTTATCCAACCTGGGCGCAATCTGCAGGACCATGATTTGAGCAGAAGGATGGTATTGTTCATCCTCATTTTGTGCAAATCAGTCAGATGGTAAATGACAATAAAGCAGCTCACTGTGTGAAGGTTCTCTGCTTCAGCTCAGTGGCATTACCAATTCACCCGCTGGTTTTCGAAGTGGGAGTCATGATATTTTGATGACATTTCCTATGAGCAGCTTTTCCTTTCAGAGATCGTGAGATAAGAATAGGTTTAATTTGTACACTTAGTTGATCACACCATTTGACTTTTAAAATGATCCTGTCTGGGTCACACAAGGACAGATACATTTTAGCCATTCTTCCCTAAGCTGTCCTTGCAGGAGTCTTTATTTTTAAAAATTTTGCAAGCCACGTTATTATTATGGCTACTGGCTTATCTCACAGATGAAAAAACAGATTTCTTTAGTCATACAGGTACCATTTGGAGGAAGGCTGTTGAAGCCAGGGGCTAAGGCTCTGTCATGTGTTAGACCAGGGTTGGGCTGATTTGAGAAGTGGACCTTTTAGGGCTTCTCCTACCCCTGTCTGGGTAGCTTTGTTTTTTCACTTTCCATCTTCAAAATAGAATCATGGAATCACGGAGATGGAAGTGTTTCTCTTTCCCATGGAAGTATTGTTACAAATGTCAGTACAATAATGTCTGTACTCCCGTTGCACCCTTTTAGAATTTTGCTACTAACTGTGTCTATATATCATCATTATAAACATTATAATTTCGTCTTGACAGGCTAATATTAACATCCCCATGGGAGCGTTTAGACCTGGTGCAGGACACCCTCATAAAAGAAAAGAAGTAACACCTGAAGAAGTGGAGGAGGTAAGAAGAAGTGGAGCTTTTTGGTGTTTTCTTTTTTTCAAGGGAGTCCCTGACATTGATGTAAGAAAGCATTTAAATCAATCTTACAGCACTACCTACCAATCATAGGTACCACAGCTGACATACAACGATGACTCATGGTAGTAACTGACCACCTATGAAACACTTTGTAAAAATGTAGTTTTTGCTGTCAAGGTATCTGTAGGAACTCGAAGTATTTTGAGGGTCTGTAGCATTACTTCAACAACAGGATGAAATCTGCTGTCAGGAGCTCATGAACAGTATTTATCTAGGCTGGAGCTGGTGGAACACAGCAGGTAAAGTTATAGCAAGGCTTTGGAAGGGTCCATTACTACCTGCTGCCCTGTGGTGAACTTTACTGTTACAGCTTAACAATATTGGACAGGAATTCAAACCTGACATTTGGAAAGCTTTTTGGATTATTTATCAACAAATAAAAATAGAGTGTAAAGACTAAATGTTTGCAAATTAAAACCAGAAACTCTGAACCCATTTACCTGCAGATGGAAGAAAATACTCCTTGCCAGACTGAATTCTGTGTTTTGACACCTGTAATTTACAGGGAGTATTTAACACTGGATTTATATCAGGAAGTGTAATTTATACCTTAGCCAACAAGGATCACAGATGTCATATTTCTGGATGATATTAGAGCATCTTATTTACCATGAACTTTTAAGCATCTAAAACCAACTGTGGAGAGATAGAGATGCTCCAAATAAGAAAAATACACAAGTTAGGATGGCTGCTTATTGCTCCTTGGCATGAAAGTTCTTGGACCTGATTTTATATTCACCCAAACCAAAGGAAGTAGAGACTACAGAAACAGCTCTTGTCATAGGAATAGAATAAAAGTGCTACCAGTGAGCTTGTCTTTTTGCATTCTCCCTTGGTTAATCTTTGCAGTCATATAGTTCTTGAGTCTTTAGAGCAGCCTTAGACAAATATATCTTTTGCTAATAGTCTTTTGCTAATAGCATTTTTCACTGCATTTTAAAACCTTGGCAAAGGAAATGAGAGAAGTGTGGTTCTTATTCAAAGGGTTGGTATAGTCCAAAGGAAATGCATATTTGTGAAGGTCAAAGGAAAGACCTTAGTGACATGCAAAAAAAAAACCCCAAAAAACAACAAAAAACAAACAAAAAAAAAAACAAAAAAAAAACAACAGAGGGAGGTGGGGATTTCAGAAAAGAACTTTTCTTCACTCAAAACAATCCCATGCATGTATCCGTTAACTCTTGTCATACATCTAAGTCATTTTTCAGTGTGCACTCTCTTTACTACAAGAAAGAACAGTTTTGCAGATGACTTCAAATGGTCTCTATAGTATCATATCTGCTATGAACTAGTAAGAACTGTAGGGTTTTCAGGACAGTAGCTAGGGTTAGTTAGTAGTTTTTTTCTGAGTTTTTTCAAATTAGCAAGCTGTGCAGTATAACTGTGAAAGGAAGCAAAACAAACTCATGACACCTTTAACTGATACAATTTTGTGCATCTCTCCAAACAATTTGTTTGTCAATTAATTATTCTCCTGCTGAGTTTTGTTCCTAGATGTTAGATTATAAGCAAGATGTTAAACAGTTCATGTAGTATCTGGGGCTGGACTACTGATTGGGATCTTAAATGAGCAAAACAAAAAATGTTAGCTTGCAATAACTAATACCATATTAACTTAAAAAATGGGAAAAGATAGTAAAAATCTACTAAGCCAAGCAATACAATTGCTCCAGTTTTCTTTTATATGGTGATCTCTAAGAAGCTCAGATAAAAAACAAACAAACAAACAAAACACAACAAAATAGAAGACCACATAAAAAGAAACTTGATTTTCTAAAATTCCTTGTTTATTTGCTACTTAACATTGTAAAATTCTGCTTCTTAATTAGTATGTAGTCCCTTGGTCATAAATGGATTTTACTGGCCAATAATAATTAACGAATAACTGAAATTTTAAAAATGAAATTAAATGTTAGGAATTGACTGATCACAGGCTAATAAATATAAATACTGAATTAACTTCAAACTCCAAAAAGTCCATCAAAGAGGACATTTACAGAGTAATTTAAAAAGAAACAATAATCTGTGAAATTATTTGCAGTAAAGTATTCATTCATCTCTGATTCTATCTGATTCCCTCTATGTGTCCAGTCTGTAAAATACAGAACAGGCTGGAAAACATTAAACTCCCTACTGGAAAACTACACCTTCAAAAAATTGCTCAGTATAGAATAGAAATTGTCTAAAATACATGCTCTACCTCACTGAGGAGCAATAGTACAGTAGAGGAAGTACCAAGGGTGAAATGCTATGGTCCATCATAATATTTGCTATATTTGCTACTGTGTTAATGCTGCTATTTAGCCTGTATTTTTGCAGTGTCAGCAAAATAGCCATTAGGCACGACCCCATTTCAAACATAAAGTGGCAGAAATCCCTTAAGAAAAATTAAACATCAACTGAAGCTGAGACTGGACAGAGCTTTTGGGGATAGCTTACTGTTGATACAGTTGATTTCCAAATCTGGTGAAATGCATGATGTTTTTCCTATCCAGGGGGCCAGCAACTATGAGACTGTAAGAAAATAGATGATAAAAATGATTCCTTATCCGTTTCCCTCCTCCCAAAATGAAAGATCTGCAGTTGCTTTTAATATTCTTTTGCATTTATGCTAACAAGCTCACAGTGTAAATTCTTGTCCATTTACAAAAAGATCCACATTCCTCTTCACTGACTATATCTTCTATTTTTTTTTTTTTTTTTTTTTTGTATTTGGAAATTCAGAACAACAACCAATAGAATAATCCATTTCTTCCCGCCCTCCTCCCCTGCTAGTGTTTTCATTGTGATTGCATTTAGTATAATATTATCCTTTACTGTTTCTCAAATAATTGATCTGTGCTTACACTCAAGAGCTTTCTATTGCAGCAGCAAGGTGACTGATATCCTTTTGTGCAGAGTGTACCTGCTACAGAAGAGGAGAAAGACAAGAAGCATCTCCCAGGAGCTATAAAACTTCCAGGTCCTGCTGTCAACTTGTCAGAGATTCAGAACATAAAGAGTGAGCTGAAATTTGTCCCCAAAGCTGAGCAGTAGTTGGAAGAAGCAGGTGAGTAAGGGAGGTTCTTTCCATGGCTGTTGGAAAAGCAGGGTGATCTAGAAACATTTTTATGCCAAAAGATGGCTTTCCAATTATTTCAAAGATCCTGGAATCACAACCCATATTTCAAAGATAAAATATAATTTGTGGAAGAAGAGGTCAAATAATCCTTGGAATTCTGCTTTATTTCAAACATGCAGCATGCGGGAGACTGTATCTGATGATACATTATGTACTTCAACCTGCCTTACAAAGAGTGTGTTTTGCTATTAGGAATATTTTGAAGCCAGCTAAAGAATACCATCTTGTTCCACAAGCACAAGTTCTAATTTTATGGAGTACAAGACTTGTACACTCTAACTACAAATAAATGTATTATAATGCAAATAAATATGTTAAAATGATGGAGAAGTAGGTCAGTATTTTTAAAAAGCTCCTTCAGAACATTAGAAATTGGATATGATTTTATTTCTGTAATTCATAACTAACGTATTAGTGCCTCCAATCATTCTGTCACACGCACCCAATGCCACTTATGGCATCCAAGAACATACAATATATCTGTCTGGTGCTCAGAAATATGATGTGGGACCTCAAGAAGATCTTTGCTCCTCTGGAGTGATAGCTGGAAACCAAAGAGGGACCCTCAGTTACTACAGACAGCACCAGATAGCTGCGGATTGAGGTGCTAATCTGTGATCAGCACCACAACTCATAATTCATCTTGGTTATATTCATCACTTTAGAATCATACAATAGAATTTTGTCCATCTGTACCCCCATGTACTTCTCTGCAGTGTTACTCTTTCACTTATTGCCCAGTCTGTATCCATGTTTGGGATTACCCCAACCTTGCGCATTAACACAGATTTCAGAATTATTTGCACCTGATTTCAAACAAAGCCAATAAATCTCTGTTCTACATTCTGAGCCATAAAAAAAAAAAAAAGGTCGTTTCCTGAAATTATCATCCGATTTTCTTTGACAAGCCTTAGTCAATAAAGATATATCAGGCAGTTATGATGAATGTTCAGCTTTACAGAGGAATTTCAATAAAAAATAACTGAAGATAGTAAGATACTGGTGTCAGATTGTAGTCATCTGAATTGCCAGCTGTGCCTATTGACACAAGCCCTTTTTATCATGAAGAGAAACAGAAGAGCTAAGCTGAGTAAAAGAACATCGTCTGGAATTTACTGCACAGAAACATTAAAGAAAATAATAATAATAATAAAAAGCAATGCAGAAAGATTTTGTGAACACAGAAGTGCTATGGTCCAGCAATCTTAAAGGAAATGGCTTATAATCTGAGTGAATCATCGCAACATGCTTTGCAGCATTAATATATTTCTTTAATGTACACTATAAATATGCCATTTAGAAGGAAAATGTGTTTAGTTTTTTCTTGCTTTTACCCTGCTGTGTCATAACGTGCCTGTTATTTTAAAAGAAATAACAGCCTTTCTCTTTGGGAAACTTGGGAAAAGGAAAATTAACATTTTGTAAAATGTAACATTGTAGTCATCACACTAAAAGAGTGCCCAGAGAAATATGAATTTTTAATGCCGGGCTTTAAAGATTTTTTTTCTCTACAAGAGATATTTAGATAGAAATTTAACTCCATTTTTTGTCTCAGACGATTGCTGTTTTCAATATTTAAAATTGTTATTTTATTATTAGCTTACGGAGCATCTGAAATTAACAATTAGAGCATGCACAGACATTTCCGATGTGGAAAAGATTTCTACAGGAAGGTCACTAAAGTAGAATCATAGAATCATAGAATCACCAAAGTTGGAAAAGACCTACAAGATCATCCAGTTTAACCGTTCACCTAAAAATAAAAAAAGTAAAAGGCATCCTGAAAGCTGTGAGGTCATTATGAAGTCATTTCTTTCTTCACCCTCCTTTTGATGTTGCACTGGTTACCAGTTTCTGATGGTGACACAGGTGGGAAGGCAGATCACACTGCTTGTGGGGAGGGCAGAAAGGAGCAAAGGGTGAAGGGGGCCCTGAAGTACAGGAGGATTGTAAGAGGGAACGGCTGTGTGAAATGACATAGTCCTGTTGGTAGCCGGAGGTGATCAGAAGTTACACATGTTCAGCCATTAATTAATTATCCTTGCAAGGGGAAGCAATTGATTAGAGGTATCTCTCCCAGGAGATAAATGGCTGGTTGTTTTTGATTCCAGATACTACTGCAGTGATGCAAATATGATTGCCATTTATGTATTTATCTGGCAACTGTGAGAAATACCACTTTCTAGAGTATGGACAGTAAAGTCACAGATCATTTCTAAAATTATAACTTCTAGAAGACTTCCAGGCACAGCACTCACTGGAGATTAGGAGTTTGGTTTTGATTCCAGTGCTGAACTAAGTATATGCATGAATTCTACATAATATTGAAATGCAAATCAACTGTATGCCACATCCAGTGGCCTGGAAAGGTACTGAATCTAAGGATAATCACCCATATAAGATATTCATATGTTCAGTTACTTTTAGTCATATCCTACAATCTCATATAAAATCTGAGGTAGTCACTGAATTGTTTTATGGCCAACCATTTCAAGCTAGTGAAAATTATCTGTATTTGCAAGAAGTTCACATTCACATCTGCTCGATACTTTGCTTCATGTCAAAGAAGAGGTTACTGACCATCATTTGGATGTGATGCTCTCTATAGAATGGTACATTGTTTGGTCAATAGAATATGTCTGTTCAGAGTGTGTAGTGATAAATGGGTACACTGTTTGGCTTTCATAGTTTGGAAATGAATTATCTCTCACATTAGTACAATAAACTCTTCAGACATTCACAGTTGAGGGATTTCCCTTTGTTAGTATTTTTATGTTTCTCATGGTACTCTGTAGATAACCACTGAAGCTAGTGTAATAACTCCAAATTCTCTGGATAATTTCCATTATGTTGTAATTATATAATGCAGTATCAAAAACATACAGAAATGTATCAAAAATACCAGAGGTTTTATAGCTACAACAATTATTTCTAACACTTCCTTCTAATACTGTCATTTTCCAAGGCACAGTTGCAGTAAATGGCAAGTCAATATTGTCGATTTTGTTTAAATTTTGATCCATGTTGTCCTGCTCAGTTTTATACTGCAAACTCATCAACAAAAATAAAGAACTGAAGAACAGTAGGTTGGTCCATTATTTACAAATTCAATCCTGCATAATTTGTACTTCAAAGTAACTTTAGTTAAATGTCTTTGGTTTTACTCTTTCACCAAACTAGGAAATATGGAGAGACTACAATCATAGCTGTGAGTCTTAACAGTTTGTGGGAGGGATATAATTAGTAAGGTGTCATAAAGCTGGATCCAGTGAAGGTCACAGAGTGCTTATTAGTTAAGATATTCCTGTAGTCATCTCTTGCTGCTGATTTATCACCTATAAATAGCCCATTAGAATACCCAGCTTTGTTATAATGATATTTTTTTCCACAGAACTGTAGATGTTGTTTGATGCAACTAGTTTTATTATACAAATATGACTCACTTTCCTTTTCTCACCTGCTGTTTTTTTTTTTTTTTGCTGCTCCCCTTCCATATACCCATTTTTACGTGCACAAGAGTGAAACATACACAGAATAGAATCACAACATAATAGCTCACACTAATCAGCTAAGTATATGTCTTACTGAGTAAGCCATGCTATGAAGCATTTAATTTCTAATAAATGGAGCATGCTATAGCTGTGATTTATTACTGTTTGTGGATAT
This sequence comes from Perdix hodgsoniae, assembly GCA_035772895.1. NCBI lineage: Eukaryota > Metazoa > Chordata > Aves > Galliformes > Phasianidae > Perdix > Perdix hodgsoniae. Next base: position 5,137,998 of record JAPSGF010000025.1, read on the forward strand.
ATCTTATAAGGTAACTAGCATGGTAATTGCAAATGAAAATATGACAGCACAAAATGTCATTTCTCCTAAATAGAATGTATATTACTTGAAGATATATAGAATATAGAATATTTGGGCTCTTTCTACATTCTATTCCTCTCTGTGTTTTGTGTCCTGAAAAGTGGATGTTTATGTAACAAGTGCTTGTAATAGTACCTTGAAGGACCACGGAGTCTGAACGTTGGGCTGTAGTTTCAAAGGGCCCAAGCCATCAGCTAATGTGGTTCAGTCTTTCCTCTTGAAGTAGACTTTCATACAGCTACTGAAGAAACTTCTCAAAAGGGAAAAAAGAGAAATTTACTGCCTTGAAGTTACAAAAAAAAAACCAAAAACAAAAACAAAAAAAAACATTCCTTGTCGTGGACATACAGGCAGCACTGCTGGCATTCCTTGGCATTCCTTTCTGGACATGTTTGGGGAAAGCTCTCACTGCAATCCCAATCACATCCCGACTCAGAGTCTGGTCAGACAAGGTTGCTAAGCCGTGTCAGGGCCGTTTCTAACAAGGCGCCTGTCTTGTTTAAGGTGTGAGAAACACACAGCTGGTACTTGTAGATTATCCCTTGTCTAGAACTCTTCCAGGAGAGTGGCTTAACTGCCAAATAAACGCTAGTTCTACTGTCAGGTACATAAGAAAGTGAGTTCTCAGGAAACAAACAGCTAGCAAAAGCTTTCCAGGGTAGCTTGGACTTTGCAATCCTTGCAACATTACCTCCTCTGTAACATATCAGAATAATTTGCCTCACAAAAAATGAGGACTGTTGTCAGCAGAGCAGCTATGGAGATTGGCATCACTTGAAGAAAGAGAGAAGAAGGGAAAAAAAGCAAAAGTCCCTTAGAGGATAGAGTGCTTATATCCATACTTAAAAGACTTTCCTTGGTGTAGCTATTAATTATTTACAAAAAAAGTCAATTACTCTGAGCTAAAAATACACATTATAATTTTTCCCACTGAGTGCTATGGATGTTAGTTACAGCTTCATGCTATATACTACTTTTAAGACACATCTCAGCTGAAAGCAGTTATATACTTCTCTTTATGTCTCTGTTCTTATACAATTTTCAGTGATTATGTCTTACTTCTGTGCTCAGGTAGACCAAAAGAACATGGTTAAACTACTACAAGTCTATTTCTTTCAAACTTTAAAATAGAAGAGCTAGAAATTCCTTTTAAGAGAGAAAACTGGGATCCCCGGGAAATAATTCAATTTCAGAGGAGCTGCATTTAAAAAAAAAAAAAAAAAAAAAAAAGTTACTCATATTTTGTTTCCCAGTGTTTCTGGGTTTTAAAGTAAAAATTGAATTAATCCCTTCAGCTGTCCATTGGAAACCAAGTCTCTTTGCTACCACTGAAAATCTGAAAATGCAGCTGAAATGCTGCAAGCCTCAGCATGATATTCCTCAGGTCTTTGCAAATCAAGGAGAGGTTGCCTTCACGTTCACTTATTAAATGGTGGAAGCGAGCAGGAACACTGGCTGGAGAGACTCTGCTTTCTAAATGCCTTGGATAGCTTATAAAGGTCTGCATTTGTAGAGCAAAGAACAAGATATGTTCTAAAGAACAACAAATGCTTCCACATGAAGTTGTTACACAGAAAATTATTGTGTTTTGTGGTTTTGAAAACTAACAGCTTCAAAAGCAAACACTGTAAAATCAGAAAACATTTTGCTCCAAAGGAAGCTGCAAGAATAGATACTTGAATTTTTTTTCTAAGCATAAAATATGCAAAATATTTCTGTGCCAAGCTGTGTCTTCAAGCAGAGTGCTTTTATTACTGGAAGAGACAAGCACAAAGTAGTAACTCAAAGAGCTCTCATTTTTCCCATGGGTCTGAGTGTGGCAGGAAGTCTCTATTAATTTTTAGAACGTGACCATATTATTTACTACTCTGCCATTGCTGTGTTCAGGGCTCCCTCTGAGAGCCTGCAAATGTGGAGGTCAACAGACCTCAACTAATATACAGAAGAACTCTTCACTGAGTCTTTTACACTGACCCATTAATGACTTTGAAGTAAGAAAGTACCTCTCACAGTAGCAGGGTGGTCCTGCAAATCTCTGTTCCTTTCACAGATGAGAGCCATTAATCTTCAGAATGAGAGAATGGCACCAGAAGGCTGCTCCAAAAGTAATGCCTTCAATTTTGTTATTTTGCCCCACTATGCCAAAGGTGAATATTGGTGGTATGGCAGCAGAGGCTGAACCTTCTCACCAGTATCCCATCACATTTTGTTGCTGTGCAACAGATGGCAGTAGAGGTGCGGTCTGACAAAATGGAGTCTGACGTGGAAGTGCGTATGAAGCAAAGGTGTGCCACTGAATTCCTCCATGCAGAAAAAATGGCACCCGCTGACATTCATCAGCACTTGCTGAACGTTTCTGGAGACCAACCAGTGGATGTGAGCACAGTGAGACAATGGGTGGTGTGTTTCAGCAGAGGTGACAGCAGTGTGAAAGAGAGGCAAGCCATGTTCCAGATGGCCACACCCAGCTGGTGCACCACAAAATGAAGAGTGCCTCAAACAGCTGATCCATATGAATTGGATACAGATGGTGACTATGTTGAAAAATTGTGTTTTTGTAGCTGAGAATTTGATCTTTCAAATAGTGCTGTTGTGCTCTTTGGTTTTAGTTCCCATGGAAATAAATAGGAGGCATTACTTTCAGAGTGACCTATGTATTTGCTTAGCAAGCTGAACCTATTTTTTAAAAATGAGTGTGTTATTACTACCTGCCTTCCTATAATCACTCTGTTGATTAGTTAGCCCTGTACTTTCATCGTCAGATTCTTTAATAGAGTATCCCCTGTGCTTCCACCAGTGCTGCTCTTGACAGATTTTGTAAGAACTAAACTTCTCAGTGAATTCCTCATTTGGAAATTATTGTTGGGTCCACACTTCTCAAATGAAGCTTCTAAAGGCAAGAAGCCTCCTAAAGATGTCAAATATGAAGTAAAGTGTGAAGATGGGATACAGTCAGTAGGCTTTTCTTGTTTATCATGGCCATTCATAGTAAGAGGTAGTATGAATGAATTGCAGAATTTAAAAGAAGTACCACTGGAATGCATTCCTCCTGGAAATCCCAGACAGGATATCAGAAATCTCTAAAACTCCCTATGACTCAAATGGCATCCTACTCTGAGGCATGCATGCGGGAGACCATACAGGGCTACTTGGGAGCCATGGGCATTAGAAACCATTTGGACAGCAGGAAAGAGATGGTACCAAACACTGTGAAAGAGTTACAAATGAGATGAGGGAAATATAACTGGAAACACTCCTGTCAGCTTTTGGTATGTGTTGAGTACTCAGACATTGTGATGACAGGCATCATCAGGAACCCAAAATAACAGATAATTCTTAAGTTACTAACCTTACACAGTTCACAATGTGTTCAGCACAAGGGTTTTCAAGTTCCTCTGTCAGAGCAAAAAGGCTAACTGCTTTCGAATACATGAAGCACAATTTCCTACATTATTAACAGCTCAGCTGGTTTTATCAAACCTACATAAATTGTAGCCAATTAAGCTGACAGTATGATCTGAAATATCATGGCTCTGATGTTATAATCAAATGAATTTTCTTCTAAATTTAGTGCCTCATCATTTTGTTTTATAGTTTTTATTCATTTCATTTGATAAGAGACTACCTAATTATGTTTTCACAGCCTTGTGCTCTAGAACTGCATAAATTACTATACCAACGTGCTTTGGAATTTTTGTCATCTTTTTGGCTCACTGTTGTGTGAGCCTAATCATCTGTATCTGCGAGCAGACCAACCACAAGTGTCATGGGCCATTTTTTATACTTAAGATTGGGCTTGCTTCAAACACTGAATTATTCTTCATGTGCCTTGTTTTGAAAAGGTAGCTTTTTAGTACCAAAGTTACATCTATTCTACATTTGCTTGCAAATTCCTTCTTGGAAAAAAAAGCACCACATGATGGCAGCTGTAGGTAGAGCTCACCATGACAGTGATTTCAACATCTGTTAGCCATTGGACAGCACTACTGAGGAAATATTATTCTGTAGATGCCTGTTGTGATTTTGGTGGGGTTTTTTTGACACTATCTGCCTCAGTTTTAAACTCCTAATTCTCATTTGATCTGCAGCAACAGTCTCAAATACAATGTATTTCCATGCACTAGAAGAACAAACTATGCAGCATCAATAAGCATTTCCTGTGAGTCATATTTATTTCTCACATTTAATTTGCTGCAGCTTGTAGCTGCTTGAAAGGAAACTCAGCTGAACTAACCTTTATTTAAACTTGGGAAAGAGTATAAACTTTGGTTTTCTTGTCACTCTGTTTTGTGGTTTAATTATTGAGTCTGTGTTTTGTTTCTTACCACAAATGGTGAGCTCCATATACAGACAAATTCAATAGAAGCAGAATAGAACCCTCTGACTTGGTGCTCAGACCTCATACCCCCACGTTAGCAAAATTGCCGTAGTGCTGCTTTTAATTTAATAACACAGTTATTCGATTGATTAAAAAATAAATTGAGTCCTTCAGCTTTTCATTCTCCCAGGTCTCTGTTCCTGTTTGCTGCCTTGGAGTGAACCTTGTCTAGAAATTGCTTTAACCCCTGTATGGCCTTCCAGAATTTTTCACAGCACAGCAATGTAATTGCTGTGTGAACAGTAGCCACAAATGGGAATGCACTTACAGAAGAAGTGGGCAATAACTACACCTGCCCAGTTTGCTTGCAAATGAGCCCAGAGAGAAACGGGCTAACTGGCCTCTGTCAGCTGTTGTATGAGCACATTTTGACAGTGGATATGCAGCAGTAGTGGTGTACACAGGCAGAGAGCAGGTAGGCAACATTGCTTTTGCTGAGGAAACACCACAGCATAACCGTGTTATTTCAAGGTTTTGAAAGATGCAGCTTTTATGGATAAGATGAAACTGACACAAAGTGCATACTGAAATGGAATAAAATACAAGTATGAAGGCTTCAAACAAAATTTTTGAGCTTAAATAGGCAGAATGGAAGGAAAAACAAAACTCCATTTGTTTCTGTGCTTGCAAATCACACTGTTCTTAAGTACAACAGCCTCCTAATTGTTGTCAAAGACCAGGATAGAGGATAACCTCTGCTGTACAGAGCATTTAACTAAGGATCTTTGATCTTATACATTTGAATTTATAAATCATGTTTTGTCTGAAAATAGTTAAATTGATCTCTTCAGGGTTTGAATGGAAAAAAAAAATCTTTTCCTCTGTTTTTTTTTAAGAAATGCTCTCTCTGTGAAGATAAGAGGCATGTTCATTTTTTCAGCCCCATTTGCTGACAATAAAGTTAATTCAGACGAACATCTCTGACATGTACTCTTAAAAAAAAAGAAAAAAAAAAAAAAAGTTTAAGCCCATAATGCAAAAAGCATCAAATTAGACATAGATTTTCAGTGTCTTTTACTCTGCATATGCTTTTCTCATTTTTCTTCTATGCTTAACTACATGTCTTGAATTTGCTATTAGCTGTTTGAAAAATTACTTCTGGAGCAAATCAGTTGTCTGTCAACTTAGTTAAACACACAGTAGTCAACACCTGAGTGCATGTTTCTCAGTCTTTGACAAACCAGTAGAAACCTCTGAAGATGTATATGTGTATGTTTTGCTTCTCTTTCTTGAATAAGAGGATGACCCTGGCAAAAAAAAGCACAACTCAGCTGCTTGTCAGCTTGCTTAGCCACAGGATAACGTGAAAAGGTGTCCAGATGTGAAGTTACTTTCAGTTTGGTTGAAATTAAAGGAATTTATTTCCCTCCTGCAGAATGGGAAGTAGACCAACTAGCTCCAACTTCTTAAGTGCCTTACCTTAATACATACTGTGAAGGTGGCTGGAGAATGGGTCTCAGTGAAGCTCAGTCTGACCTGAGCTTGAAAGTCTCATCCTTGAGCTGAAGCTTCATTGTCCTTCAGCAATGGAAAGTTCTCAGCAGTGAAAGTTTTGGCATCTAAACTATTCTATGAAAGCAAGCCTCTGGTATGGAAATCATGTGCAGAGGCATTAGTGTGTCATGAACCCGTGCAGCTTTCCTTGATGTCCCTCACCAGCATTTAGGATTTTGCTAACAACACAGAGATTGGACACATATTGGGCAGGATGATGTAGGCAGCTGTTTCTGGAAGCCATGGAGAATGGCATAGCTATATACTATAGGTATATATGGTATAGCTATACCATATATACACCTTGGACTCATTTGCCATTGTGGTGTCCTAAAGTCCTTTGTCATGGACAAGTAGATGGGCCAGGGCTGTTTAGATACAGATATTAGAAAAATAATTGAAAATAATCATATTGCCTTCTTCTGTAGGGCTTCAGCAATGCCATGAGCCGTTTCTCCTCACATTGGATGTACAGTGTGAGCCATCAACTCCAGGTTTGCAATTGACTACATTCTTTATAATAAACAGGAAAGCCATTTGAAAGCACACCAAGAGAAGGAACATTGTGGTGGCCCCTCCTGCACTGGCTCAATGATTATCACACACATCCAGGATGTATGAATAAAGTATTTCAATCCCTCCTTTTCCTCAAAAGGATTAAAGCCCACATTTCTTGCCTCCTTGGACACTGAAGACTACTTTGGCAGGGGAACTTTTTCTAGACTTTGACTTAAAGCAATGCTGATTGCAGAAATGAATTAATCTGTAGACAGTGTGCCTGACTGCAGCTTAACAATGCAGTGTTCAGATGGCTATAGAGAAACCTGCTTGTCTGTGTCTTAGCCTGAAGATCTCTGTGTGCCTTGTCTCAAGGTTACTTCATGTAGCAACAATTTCCTTTAACTCTACTTTAAAAGAAACCAGGATGGCTGTTGCTGCATTTTGTGCAAGTCCTGATGCAATTGGATAGCTGCTGAAGAGGAAAGTCTCTGTGGAAACCCAGCAAGTTTCTGCGTGCTGCTCAGCATTACGTGTCTCCAAGGTACTCAGCAGGTTTAAACAAACTCAGGTGTTTGTAGATGGGTGTGATCACAGCTTGAGGCTACGGTGTAGTTAGGCCACAGTTTTGAGAATCAAAGTTTCAGAGGTAAACACCTAAGCCCTTTTTGTACGCTGGACATCCAAATCACTGGGGTTCTAACCCTCAGTATTTGGGAGCAAAATCCCATTGCCACTCAGCAAGAACTGTACTCATAATTCATAGGATCACAGAATCATTTAGGTTGGAAAAGACATCTAAGATCAAGTCCTACCACTAACGTAGCACTTGGAAGTTTACCACTAAATGATATTCCTAAGCACCAGTGCTTTTCAGAATGCCACTCCAAATTTGCATGAGCAAATTGCATATTGTTCATTGTTAAGAATGAATGGGCCTCTCTGTCTTTCTGCAGTGAGATCCAGGATACTAACTGATACAGCTGTGTGAGTACTCTGAAAGGAACTGTTTTACTTAAATCTGAGAAAGGCCTGTAGAGCTAAATGAGCAAAATAATTCTTTTCCACAGAAGCTGTAGATCACGTATCTAGAAATTCAAAACAAACAAACAAAAGTGATCTTGGAGGCGTATCTTTCTATTTATCAGTAGAAAGCTTTATTATTTTTTATTTTATTTTACTTTTAGTAAAAAATCAATTTTGTATTGTGAAACACAAACATAGAAAAGCTTGGTTTTCCTATGTAACTTTCAATAAATCCTTATATCACGTTTCTTAATGTTTTTAAGAAGTCTGCAAAATTAATAAATGTACTGACAGTACAGGCTTGTATAGACAACATGAAATTATAGAATCGTTTGAGCTAGAAGGGACCCTTAAAGTTCCTCTAGTTCAATTCCCCTGCAATGAACAGGAAACCTACAGCTAGATAATGGTGCTCAGAGCCATGTCCAGCCAGACCTTGAATGTCTCCAGGGCTAGGTTATCCACCACCTCTCTAGGCAACCTGTTTCAGTACTTGACTTATTAAAAATGACTTACATTCAATCTGAATTTCCCGTCTTTTAGTTTGAAACCCTTGTCCTGTCACCAAAGACCCTGCTAAAGAGTCTGTCCCTTTCTTCCTTACAGTCCCCCTTTAGATACTGAAAGGCTGCTCTCAGGTCTCACTGGAGCCTTCCAAGCTGAACAGCCCCAGCTTTCTCAATCTGTTCTTAGGAGAGGTGTTCCATCCCTTGGATCACTTTTACGGCCCTCTTCTGGACTCACTTCAGCAGGTCCACATCTCTCCTGTACTAAGGACTATATATCTAGATGCAGTACACCAGGTCTGGCCTAACTGGTGCAGAATAGAGAGGCAAGATCACCTCTCTCACCCTGCTGGCCACACTTCTTTTGATGCAGCCCAGGATATGGTTGGCTTTTTGGGCTGCAAGGGCACAAGACTGGCTCATGTCCAGCTTCCCATCCACCAGTACCCCCAGGCCCCAGGGCTGTGTTCCATGCTTACATCCCTCACCCTCTACTGATAGTGCAGGTTGCGACGACCCAGATGCAAGACCCTGCATTTGGTTTTGTTGAACTTCAAGAAATTCACCTGGACCCACTGCTTGAGCCTGTCTAGGTATCTCTGGATGACACCCTATCCCTCAGGTGTGTTGACTGCATCCCACAGCTTGGTGTCATCTGCAAACTTGCTGAGGTTACACTCAATCCTTCTGTCAATGTCACTGACAAAGATATTAAGGAGTTTCCATCCCAGCACTGACCCCTGAGGGACACCACTTGTCACCAATTTCCAAATGGACATTGAGCCACACCACCATACTCTGTATGTTCTTGGTGGTATGTACACCACTCTGTGTATGATCTTGTAACCCGTCCCTTATCCATTGAACAGTCCACCCATCAAATTCATATTTTTCCAATTTGGAGAGAAGATGTTGTGGGGGACTGTGTCAAAGGCCTTATTGATGTCCAGACAGATGATATCAGCGGCTCTTCCCCTGTCCATTGATGTAGTTACACCATCATGAAAAGTGACAAAGTTGGTCAGGCAAGACCTGTCTTTGGTGAAATCATGCTGGTTATCCCCTATCACCTCCCTCTCTTCCTTAGCTTAGCTTCCAGGAGGATCTGCTGCATGATCTTCCCGGGCACTGAGCTAAGGCTGACAGGTCAGTAGTTCCCTGGGTCAATAGGAACTGACCCTTCTAAATCTACCCTTCTATAAATGAGTTTGACATTTTTTTCCAGTCACTGGGGACTTCACCTGACTGCCATGACTTTTCAAATATCATCAAAAGTGTCTTGGTAACTACATTAGCCGATTCCCTCAGGACTCTGGAATACACATCCTTGGGACCCATAGACTTATGGTTGTCCAAGTGCCTCAGGTGGTTGTGAACTTGATCTTTCCTTACAGTGGGGCATTTTTCCCCCATTTCCCACCTTCTGAACCACTCACTTGAGGGCTGTGTGTAGAGCAGTTGCTAGTGAAGACTGAGGCAAAGATATTCAGCGTTCTCCTTGTTCACTGTTACTAGCCTGCCTGTATTCCTCTCTGAGGAGGGGGGAAAAGGGGGTTACGTCCTCCTGGACTCTTCATTTCTGGTTGATGCACCTATGGAAAACTTTCTTATATTTCTTTGCACACCTTGCCAAGCTCAGTTCCAGTTGGGCCTCATCCCACCAGTTTTTGGTAATGGCAGCTACATCATGGTTTTACAGTAGCATGATAGCTTCCAGCTTCTCCTGTTTGTTTCTCAAGCTGCATGCATTGGTGTAAAGGCACTTCATCTGGGCTGCTAGTCTTGTCAACTTATTGGAGGATAACTGAATTCCTTTGAAGTATTTATCTTTAGTCTCCCTGCTGCCTTCATTAGCATGGAATGAAGAAGGTTGAGGGCCCCCACTCAAACCTTATCCTTCTAACTTAGCTATACTATCCCCCACCTGTCTTGGGCAGGCTTATCACCCCTTTCCTCCTTCAAACTTAGTTTAAAGCTCTGTCAATGAGCTCTCGCCAGACGGCTCCTGAGACAGAATTCTTTTCCCAGTTTGACCCACGTGGACCCCATCAGCAGCAATCAGGCCAGGCGCCGACTAAGCTGTCCTATGGTTAAAGAAGCATAGATTCCTATAGTGGCACCTGCATCTTAGCCATAGTGCAATGTTTTCATTTACATTTTGAAGAAATAGATTAATTCCAAGAAAAAATAGACTTCTACTGGTGGCTGTAATATACGAGAAAAATCTATAATCACAGCATATGTATACAGTGTACTGTCATGAAAGAGCTTAATGTGTAGTCAGCTGTATATATAGAATATTACCTTAACAACATTTCCAGAGAAGAGACAATTATCATGTGACCTTCAGTAGCTTCAAAGAAACAGGATAATGCAAGGAATTAAACATATCCTGCATAGTCAAGATGTCAAAATACACAGTTTTGTAATTCAATCAATTATATGTCAAGTTAAATCGATACTGTGAGTATGATGTCTTGTCTTTGTGCTCATTCATCTCTAAAGAGGCCCAAGGTAGGTGTCAAAGTTAAGACCTGTTAAGATCTCTTTGTTCTTCACAGCAAGGATGCCATGAAATCCAGAGCAAGAGTGTAATGTATTCAGAAGATGCAGAGAATGTGGGTTAAAGAAAGACTGTGCTGGTTTTGACAGCTAGTAGTCACTTTCTTACCACACATTCTTATCCTTCTGTTTGTCCTACTTCTGAATTGTGTTTTTCTTCATATTAATCACTAAGCATTTCAGAAAATAAAGTATTTGCAAAGTGTACAGAGACTTCCCAATCCAGATTTTAGTATTTTGAAAATATTATAGCCAACTTCCACCTCTTCTGTAACTATATTTGCAAGAATATGACTGCTGTCTCAGGCCCCCATTTTTATTACACATACTGAAATAAAACAAGTGGATGAATAGTACCAGGATTACTCACAGTTCAGTCGTGCTGTGATATTATCTGTAGGCATATCAGATGTGCACAACACTCACTCACACATAATGAATCCTGTTGAGCAGAAGCCATATGACCAGGAGAAAGCAGCATTTTTAGAAACTGTAAGTAGATAGTCAAATGTGGGCTATTTGCATTCAGATAAGGTGGCAGAAGAGGCAGAATTAATTATGAATAAATTAGATGTTGCTGCCCAGAGATAGAGAAGGCTGAGCTTTATATTCCCTTTCTTGGAGAGGAGACACTGAGAAGGGGCATGAACTTGCGCTTCATGCATTAATAGCAACAAAACCAAGCTGAGAGAGCTTCATGATTGATGTTGCTTCAGGAGTGGCAGTGCTTGCCCTGCCCCAGCCCCATCACCCCATATTCCCCATCCTCATTCCCCAGCACAGATATATGATGTGACCAAATGTATGGTCCAGCAACAGTATCCCAGTTGAGGAGAAGTGCCCTGCCCTGACACTTCAAGAAGAGCCCCTGGAAGACCTTTAGCTGACCATATGCATGCAGGGCACACGTTCTCCTTTGGCTGATGAG
>JAPSGF010000025.1:5149849-5495638 GCA_035772895.1 Perdix hodgsoniae
TCCTCTCCTCTCCTCTCCTCTCCTCTCCTCCCCTTTGCTTCCCTTTACATTCCTTTTGTTTTGCTTTGCTGTAAAGAAAGGGAAAGTATTGTTCTGAGAGACTGATCGCAGCCAAAATAGTTATGTAAATAACGCGTTGTGACCAGTAACTCTTACAGGCAACTAGAGGGCAGACTTCTAAAACAGTTCAAGCTCTGTAAGATGCAGATAGGTACTTCATGAAGTTCCCAAAAATATTAATTGTGTGACTCATAAAGATTTTGCATCTTTAACTGGCTAAATACTTTCAAAATACTGTACTGATATGTTTCAGCCTATTACATAAAAATAATATTCCTTGCTATTTGTTACCAGCCAAGCAGTTAGTATTCTAAAGCTGCTAATTATTACACCCAGTATAACTGAGTTCCCATTTCCTTATCCTTCCCTTTGTCTCAGAGCGGTTGTGTTCATTAATTGTGTCTTATTGTATAGAATGAATCACCCCAGACTGGAGAGGGCATTTTTATTACAGAGTACTGTTTAGCATCTGAATAGGGCTTTGCTTCTGACCCATTCACTGTAGGATGCTTAAAGGGACCTTTGCAACGGCAGAGAACAATGAAGAGAAGCAAATCCTACAGCCAAGAAGCAAATGAAATGCTGAAAAAATCTCTCTCTATATATGTATATGTATTTATCACAGTCTGATGGAGATGGGACATACCACATGATTATTAGAGATTGGAACTGTCAGAATGAACCTTGAAGGAAGTATTTATATGTTTGGCATGATATACTTGAATGGAAGCTGGAGATCAATAGAGCAAGAGACTGAGATGAGGTGGGGACTGTGGGGCCGCTATGGAAATGCAAGTTTTATGTTATTCTGCAAAGCTGGGCCCTGCCCTCAGCTGTACAAGAGTACAAGAACAGCTTTGGTTAAACCATATAACAGAGTTTAAAAGGAAATTCTCCCCCGACTAGCAAGACTGTCTCCTGCAAATTCTCAATGGTGGGAGTGTTGAGCTGGAAGTTTCACAGGTCTGAAAATGTTGGCCCTTAGAAACCCATTGCAAGGAGCTGCACCATCATCTGGGCAGGCTGCCGGGCAGCCAGTGTGGGGGCTGATAAGAAACTGCCCAGATCAGTCATGCTCAATGTTCCGTACTGCACCAGGAGAATTGCTGGAAGCAAGATGTTTCCATAAAAAGTTACACTTCCAAAGCATAAACCTTTCCCAGCGGAGAAATGTTCCACCAGAAAATATTGGACCAGTTTGTTGCTTGGCATAATCTAAGGTATAAATGCTCATTGCATTTTAAATAAACTTTCACAGCTTCAGCCCATGCCAGTGCTCAAATAACAAATCAAGCAAACTCCAGTTTTTCTCCCATAATTATCCAACCTAATAATTCTCTTGTCATCTTCCCCTTTCTCTTCACTGAAAGAAGAAAGTCAGTGCTTGCCGTACACAAAGATGCTGTTTGCTTCTAGTTTCATTGCCTGGAATTTGAAATTCATAAACAGTTGTGATATAAATACATATACCTTTAATCCCAAATTACGTATGTACAAATGGCATTAAAATTCAATTACCTTCAGGACACACATGATCAGAATTCATTTTGCAAAAACATTTTTTCTAAGTATTCCTTTCTAAAAACAGCATGAAATGAGTATTTTCTTCAGCGACAAATGAAAGACAAAATCTGCCTTGCCAAGGTTCAAACACAAGGCCTTTGAAAGTCTAATGAGTTAACTTCTAATGCTTAGCCCTTTTCCCTCAAACACTAAAATTCCATGGGAGGTGGAAAGTATTTGTGATGAAATATGAATGCCAGAGACTGGAGGATATGTGAATTCTGGAGAACAGTGAAGTAAAAATGTTCAGAGAAGGTGCAAGTGTGGTAGGAACTGAAAAGTCAGGAAGTATGGAAGCTCTGGGTGACTGTTCATGGGTTCGCTGGTGCAGATGAATTAACATCCTGACTGTACACTTGAAGCACAGCTGAAAGAAAAGTTGATACTTATGTCTTAAGATTTAGATACAAATAAGCACGATTAGGCTTTGTGTTCAGTCTTATCTGATTAACTGATACTTAAAGAGTCATTTATCAACTTAATATTATTTTAATATGCAGTTTTTATCATATAGTTCCTCAATCATTCTTGAAAAATCAGCTCCACAGATGCAATCAGGCATCAGTGGCACTTCAGACGTGTCACTGATGAGGACATCTGCTTGTGGGCTTGACAGCCATCTCCCCTGCAACTCTACTACTCCCACAAAACAAAAATTTACAATCTCTTGCTTACAATTTTTTATTTTAAAAATACAAGTTTGCTTTGGGATTAATGAGAAAGATTTGTACATAATTTAAACTAAACATTTAATATTTGGAGAGTTAACACCAAATGAAGCACGAGTGTAAAGGAAGTCTGAGGCAAGTGCCTCCCCCTAGCAACTCTGTAGCGTATTAATGCAACTTATTCAAAAGTCATTTTTCATCATTTAATTACATAGCACAATTATGCATCTTAGTGTTTAGAGTGTTCATGAAACAGCATGATCTTGAAGCTAATAGCTCATCCCCACAACTACTTATATTGCAGTGCTTGACTATGTTAAGACTGCTGAAAAGATTTAGCTGGAAGAATCATTACTATAGCATAATAGTGTCAGTAAAAATAAAGTCACCTTTCTTCAAATTTCAGTCTCCCTCAAATCAACCATTTTCCTGAAAAACAAAACAAAATGGAGTGGCTTGAATTTTCAAAGCACAGAACATCTGAGGATTTTCAATTTCCGAAGAAAGGATTAAAGTTTTTATGCTAAATCAAGCACTTTCCATGAGAAGCTTTGTTTAACTTGTTGGACTTCTAGTTTCCTGCCCACTCTGAAACAGCAGAATAATTATATCTGGAATAAGCATTTCTACAACCTTCTGTGCCGATAAATGAGCAGCATGGTCATTGTGCTATGCTGAAAATGGCACTGGTCATGCAATGACTTCAAGCCAATAATGCTATGGGCTTGGTGCAAACACGGGCTGTTAAGATTTTGCAAAATGTTATAGACCAAGCTACCAACTGAGGATTTCCAAAGCTGCAAGATGTCCTCCTTCAGTGGCTGGCCTGCATAACTGTTCATGGCTCACTCTGAGATGTGAGCCTGGCCCTGCCATGTATTTTCATCCATTGGCAGGGGTGATGCTATGACTGAAGTGAATGGGGCTGCCACGAGAGCAGGCAGCAAGGTTTTGCAAAATGCTCTTGGATCCATGGCTTATTCTGCCTTTCATGACATGAGAGGGTTTTTTTCCTAGGTACTGTAGTGCTTGTGGTGGGATATCTCATGACCTTCCTGGAATCCCAGGAATTCTGCATTTTAGCTTTATATTTTCCGATGTTAAACCAAGGTTACAGAGAGCAATATCAGTCACCATGTCCTTCCTCTTGTACTTCACCCTCAGACACCTGTGAGACATTTACCCCCTGTTATTTCTGTGGTTAGTGACCAAGAGCTGACTGTAGGTAGTCTTTGCAGTGAGAGCATTTACCACCATATATATTTTCTCCTAGCTGGAAAGTTTGCTCTCAGAGACACATCCTGGTTGGCAAACCCCAGTAATGCAATTAACTCTCAGTAGGTGCATTTCATATTACAACAGCGAGTGCCTCCTTACAGAGTCTTCATCATTTTCAGTGCATACACACACACAGACACACACACAGACACACACAAAGTCCTACTGTTTCAGATAGCACTGCTTTTCTTTTAACATTTTCTTATGAAATTTGTTTCTTATTACTGCTTTTTATATCTTACCAATCATTATTTTATTTCTAATAATGCTTGGCCTGTTTACTTCTGTACGTATGTTCATCCTGTAAGCATCATGATTACCAGCCTAATGATTTTTTTTTTCTCATTGGGACGTAGCAACACCTTTTTTATTTTCACAGTGCACCTCCACCCAGGTACATTTCTACTGCCTAATTTTCACCCTATGCCTGAAAGCTGATAAGTGGTTTTGGCTATCATGGGGGAAATCAATAGGATTTGTAGCATCTCAGAGAAGGTAATAAGTACTTTACAGGATTGGCTCTTAGGTCTTTACTTCCTTACTGATGAATTTTCTGTACAACAGTTCCTGAACTTTCATTCTCTTTGTTAGGCTTTATCTTGAGAATCTAAGTTACAATGATATGGAATGAAAATAAATTATAACTGGACTGTCCTGGAAATCCCTTTCTAATCTCAGTGCCATATTTTTACTGTTTAAGATGTGTAAGTCATGTGGTTTCATTAACAGACTATTTGGGCATACTTGCTAATACAATCAAGATGATACCTTAAAAAGGAGACCAAGTCCTTGAGCAATCCCACAAGGAGAATTCAAATGGTTTTTAAACAGAAGGTGGTTTAGAACAGCTTAATATGAACTCAGAAAAGAATTTCCTCCCAATATTGATTAGTAATTACGAAGGATAATAATTATAGACAGACACCTGCATAAGCATAGCAGGACTTAGTAAAGTACCCCAGAGGAGAAGCTGTATTTTCCCTTTTTTAAGGTAATAATTACAAAGGTAGTAACTACCACAACATAGTTCTCATTAACAGATAGAAAGAACTATTGCAGCTTCTCATCAGTGGTTTTAAACAGTGTTTATTATGTACTGTTTGATCTTTGCTTCCCATTAAAAATCATGATGACCTCAATAGACTCCCAAAGCAATTGAAGATGAGTCTGTAAAATCTTTTTATAGGGATGACACTTTATAAGAAGTTGGAGGGTAAGCATTAATGAAAAGCAGAAAATTAAAATGGAAACCTGAATTTAATGTGAGGTAAACATGTGACACAACCAGTGTGCTTCCAGACATGTAAACTATGCAGAGAAAGTGTGAATGGTAACATGAATGGTAACTTCGGAGAAAGTCACAGAAGCAGTAGTAAAATAACAAAGTGTATCAGAATTTGTATGTTTTCTTTGTACTACCCTTTTGGAAACAATCTGTAAGGACACAGTTTCTATGAGCTATTTGGATATGAGACACTGCAAGATATGTTTTCCCAGTTTTAAGAAACTGTTGATTTTCATCCCTAAAACCAGCACATTTGTAGCAATAAATACATTGTAGTGAATCCATAAGCTAAAAAAGGCTGCTTCTTCATCTAAATGATAATAACTAGCAGTCCAGAATGTATTATTATAGGTGAGTTTCAGACCTGAGCCAAGAGATCACAGAAGAAAAAAAAAACAAGAGACTGATAAGGCTGAGGAGAAAATTCCCTAATACATTTCCAATGTCCGTGGAGTATAATGTTTGTCACAGATTACAAATCCAAAACTTTCTGAAGTAATTATTAGTATTAAGCAGGAAGAAGAGGCGTTTGTTATTAGGAAGATGTCCTGTCCTTTCTTTTTCACTGGAAATGCTGAAATCTGATTTGTTTGTTTGTTTGCTTCACTTTTGAAAGTGATACTAGTTGCAACATATTGGTCTGTTAGGAACTATATGTAATATCATTTGCATCATCTGCATCTTGTTTTTGATTATCAAGAAAAACAGAAAAACAATATAATTAACCCATGTCAAGAATCATGGCTTTATGGGCATCAGATCTTTTCAGAGATCCAAAATTTTGAATTATTATACTTTCAGGAAAAAACAAACAAACAAAAAACAACAGAAATATTTCAGTTTTCCTTTTTTTTTTCCCAAGGAAACAATCAGCATTTGTTCTTGGGATCTCCCCTAGGAATATCCTGGCAGGTGAGGGCAACCTGGTGATTTCCAGGTGTAGGGTGGGTTGGCTACCCCAAAGATTCTCAGCCTGGACATGGAATCAAGGAGTGCTGAGGGCTCTACTTAGAGATTGCAGAGCTGCTTGACTCTGTACTGTAAATCTGTAGCAGGGAGCTTGGAGATACCAGATGCCTGTATGAGCCCAGGATTTCTTGATGCTTGTAAGAGCACTGAAGTCCTTAGACAGAGTGCCTAAATGTAGGACCCTGCCCTGCAAAACTTGGTTTGGATCCTCTGAGGGCTGCCACCTCTGTTTGTCTCTCCAGTTCCTTGCAGGGAGGAAGGCTTAAGGAAAACATAATGTAAGAAAAACTTCAAGATTTTATGTTCTAAGAAGCAACTAGACTTCTTTACATTCCATACAACAGATATTTTTTAACTTTCCAAAGCAAATGATCAGGAACTTAGTAAGCACAGAATTCTATGAAGTCTACTTGTCTCTGGAAGACCAATTTGCCGTTAGTTCTCAGTGAATTAATTTGAGGTTGGAAGTAATGATCAATGTTCACAGTAGATGATCTTTAAGGTCCCTTTCAATGAAAGCCATTCCATGACTCTATAATCATGTAACAACAGTAAAATCTGTAATTTTTGTTGAAACCTACAATCACTCATATTATCTTATTCACACACACGGAAAGATCAGCTCATTTCTAAGAACAGATGTTATTCAAGAGGAAAAAAATCATAATATATTTTTCAGGTGTGAGATCTGTTCGTCACTTATCCAGCTGCAGGCATCTTCTCATCTTGAGAAGGCAACAGTGCAGCTGGTTACCTTGAAGCTGCTTCAACTGGCTTCAACCAGGAGTCCATGCACATACCTCACCATGAATAATACATCCATGAATGTTCACATGTTCTCTTTATCATGCATATTAACTCACCATGAACCTCTTGCTTAATTCAGCTGCTGTGCCCAAGTAGTTACAATTCCCAAATAACTAAGAGGACAGCCTAGCAACCATGCACAGTTTAATACAACTATGCAGAGCCAAAAATCTTCCAAAGAGCTTCCAACACATGCTGTTATCTAATCTTTTTTACCACTCAAACTATTACAGCAGTCATTAATTCAGTGCAATGCTATTCTTCTTAATTATGTAATGTCAGCTGAGTGCCCAATTTATACATTTCAAAATTGTCACAGTTATGTTCTATATTTGGCAGGAGGTAAACTTGCTGCCATAACATATTGAGCTGAAAGACCTCTGTTTGATAGCTGTCATTTCAGAGCCACCACACTGAATTGCATCTCCTTTGAAAGCTTCTTTGCTGACTAAGCTTTGTGTTAGTGTAGGGAGCAAGATGTTATATGCTATGGCAGCATATAGGGAGTAAATTGGGTCAGAACTCTCCTTAGTTCCCCATGTCATACTGCCTAAAGATAGATGTAAGTTACTTTGAAGAACAACATATGCATGAGAAAATGCATATATGTCTTTCAGTAAATGTCATGATAAAGATAAGAAAAGTTTGAAAAAAAAAATAAAATCCAAACATAGAAGAAGTAAAACATGGCTTAATTTAAAGTAGATGTTTCAATTGAGTCAATCAGCTATCCCTGGGGGGAATTCAAAGGATGAAGCTCTCTTTGCTACCTGAATGGTCTTTCTTATCCCCCATCACAGTTCTAGTGTGTTCACTTTGAGCACATTTAACTTCCTACTGCTTCTTCCTCTGCTTGTGCAGACAGTAATTCCAGACATGATATCAATGCTAAAGCAGTGGAACAGGAGAAGATGATCTCAGCAAGTGGTGCCCAGTAACGGGAAGTGAGAACAGTTGAATTAAAGCAGATCTCTTTGAACTTCAGATTACTATCTCAGGAAGGACAAGGCTTTCACCAGTAGGGAAATAGAATTAGGAAGTCAAAGGAGACAGTCCACTTTTATTTCACATTCCACACACCTTTTTGCGGCAGCTTTTCCTTCTGAAGATCAGTGTGTTGGAATTCTAGGTTAAATCTGCTCCAGACTAAGATAAGTTCATGACCTCTTCCCCTTCTTATCTTACTGAAATTGATACCCTTTTCATTCCCAGAGTGCTTATTCACTGGGAATGCCCAGATGTCACTTAAAAGTTGTAGGAGCAAAAGTCTCTCCTGGGTCTCCTAACTCGGTAGGAAGTCATTATCATCATTTTGCACTCGAAGAGACACTTTTTGCCTTTTTAACCAAAGTTTTCCTGTGCAAAAATTTCTCAAGCATCCATGCCTGTTGTCAGCCTCTGTATAGCCAGGGTATGTAATTAATGTTTTCCGATGATTATAGACTTTAAAGTTTGCATGTTTTAAACCACGTTTCACTGCTTGGTGAAACACTGTTCTAAAGAAAAGACACAGTTCTCCCACTGTAACCACCCCGTCCCCTCCCAAATGGAGGACTTTTTGGTGCCTTCTTAAACGTTGCATGTACGGCTGTGACAGTGGTGAGTAAGCGATCTATAAATGGGTTCTGGTGAGGAGTAAACATCATGTGGTCGTTCACTTTGGAAGCTTGCTGAGTGGGAGGCATTTACTGAACCTTTGTGCACTTGCTACAATCACTGATTTTCTATGAAGTGCTAATGCTATATGCCTGTTTTCTCCTTTATGAGGGCACTTATTACAAAACCAGCTGCCTTATCTGAATTTTAGGGTTAAATATATAGGGCTCTAAGCTGTTTGGATAAAGAGAAATTTTACTTAGCCATCTGGTGATTCGTGTACAGTCTTTAATTATATAATATTAGCACTGAAGGTGGCAATTCTGTTGCATGAATGGAGGTACACACAACATCTAGATCCATTTCTTATTTCTTCTTTCAACTAACATGTTGTAGAAGAACAGAAAATACTGACAGTTTGGGATTACTAGTGCTTTTTTTTTTTTTAAATAAATCTTTAATCTCCTTGCAATTCACCTCTTTGGGCACATTTACAGTAGGGGAAAAATAAAAAAGGAAATGCAACATTAAAAACCGTGTTTGTTTTTTATTTTTTTTTAAGTGAGATTTTGAAACTCGTGAATTTATTTAGATTTGTTTTAAAAGTTTCATCTATGTTGAACAAACACATAAGCTAAATAATCTCTTACATTAAAATAGCCATCACATTTTTTTCCCCTCTGTTTAAAAAACTCAGGAACGTAGCCTTTTTTTTGCTACAGAAGCTAACTGTGGCATCTCATTGACTGTAATCAGAGCTCTGCAGATTCTCAAAAAGGAGAAAGAAGAAAGGCTTGAGGAGTGGAAAATAAGCTAATTCTGTGATACAAGAAAGCTTCTAAGCTTGTGCTTAAATCTGTCCTTAATCATGACAACATTTAAGCTTGCGTTTTCTGTCAAGTACATACCTTTCTGTTTTCTTTAAAATGCAGTGTTGTTCAACAGAATAAGGTTGATTGAAGTGGCAAAAGAGGCACTAGTAGATAAGCTGCAGCAGCTGAAAGAATAACCAGAGAACATAACTGTAAGGATTTTTAATGTACCATAAGCAACCTATTTTTGAGTTTATGGACTCCCGTTGATCTCTGGAGGAGTTTGAGCTCTAAAAATAATGTGCCTTTGGGATCTGGGAGAGAGAACTCTAGCTGGCCAGAAGGAGGTCTGAGTGGATTGAAGTATCACGGGGAGATAATAGAGGGTCCACTGACTTCAATTATAAGCAACCAGAGAGCGGGAAGTACACTTGAGAGAAAGATAATATTATTAGCAGGTGTTAAAATAGCACTACTTGCAAGCAGTGTGCTTTATACAAAATTCAAGAACAAGGATTGGGCTTTATTTTCCTTTGCATCTGAGCTCTGTGGTAAGGCTTACCATGACACTTTGGTTGGTCCTGCATTTGGATCATAAGTAACAGGGTCCTGGTGGCTGTATTAATTTTTTCCTCTTCTTGTTAATTAATGAGTCTTCATAGAATCATAGAATAGCTTAGGTTGAAGGACTGCCACCAACCAGATGAGGCTGCACAGGGCCCCATCCAACCTAGTCTTGAATGCCTCCAGGGATGGTTCCTTCTGGTACATGGCCTCCTAGACAACTGGTTTTCTCTGGATTAAGTCTGCTATATCTTTGTTGGGACTGGGAGGACTGGAGATAACAGACCTTTTGGTGGATGTTCTGCCTAATGAGAGTCCTGTGCCATTGGGGAAGAAGAGAAACGTGTGTTCAGTTCTATGTGATATGATGCCAGTTGGGACACTTAAGCCTTGAGGTCATCCAAGTATTAAGTGATATTAAAATGGATTTCAGCAAGAGATAGGTATCAAATATCTGGGAGCAATGAGGGGAAAAACTGGGGAAGGACAAGGGAGTACTTGAAGAAATTGAGTATGCAGCTGAAAATAACCCAAGCAGCGGATTATTTGGAGTATTAGCCACACAATAATATGGCAAATTACACTTTGTTGTTTTAGTTTGTAAATGCACTGACATACCCACAGAGAAGCAGGGTCAAATAAGGATCATTCGCCTCATCCACAAAACCACCCTGACCCTCACAACAGAGGGACAGGTTCTCCTGGGACGATAAGCCGTGCCCAAACTCAGTGGCGGGCTGAAGCTGGAGGGCAACCCTGGAGATCACCTGTCTTGACCCCTGCTTGGAGCACAGGCAGCCCCCGCAGGTCTCTGAGGGCTGGGTGCACCGAAGGTGGACACCCAGGCCTGTCCACTCCAAGGGTGAAGACTACATAGCCTCTATGGGCAACCTGCTCCAGTGTTAGATATCTGTTACATTGAAAAGGTTCATTTTCCTGTCTACATGAAATTTCACGTATTCCAATTTCTGTCAGTTACTTCCTATCCTGTCACTGGACACTACTAATGAAAATTTGGCTGCAATTTTTCATACCTGCATCAAGATCCCAAGAAGGCTGGGTGTCTTGGTGTGCACAGCGCAGAACGGTTGCTATAATGGGCTCAGGAAACAAGGAAAGGCTAAACTACTTGGTGACTAAGGTAGGGAAAGATGAGCGCGGAATTCCTACACAGGGCAGATGTCTCCTGCAGGATGGCACTTGAAGGAAGTGCAACCTTAACCATGAATCTGCTAGAAAGGTATATAAAAAAAGGCACATAACCTATAAAAGAAGATGCTGAGTTACAGCTGTCACTCACTCTGTGAACCTGCCCACAATATATTTAGAAACAGCCTGAAACTGTCCTCTTTAAGTGGAAGGATCTGAAAACATTCGTGCCACCAAGTGCTGAATTATATTTCTTTGTGCCCACTGTGCTGAGCACGCTGGTGCTAATAGATACGCTCTATTCTGAGCCCAGGCATGAGCATTTGCATTTAATCATAGCTAGTAATGTTTTATCCACCCACTACTGCAAAACAGTCACCTTGTGATATTCAGGAACAGGCACAGAACAGTTTGAAAGAGAATACTCAACTGAAACATAAGAGAGTGTGTGTAGGCAGGCAGTAATTATACAGGACAGGATTACACGTGCATGCGTATCCTGGGGATCCATCAAATACAGCTTCAAGGTTTGATTTTGTTTTTGAGATCAGAAGTACATAAAATTACCTGATTGTGGGGAAGTTTTAGCTGACGCAGACTAGTACACTGCATCACTGAGACAGTTTAAGACTTGATTAAGTTTGGTTGCTAATGGCCAAAGATCATGCTAATAGCACTGTTTCTTTTTTTCTTTTTTTCTTTTTTTCTTTTTTTCTTTTTTTTCTTGTTTGTTTGGTTTTTTTTATCTCTTTCCTTTGGACAATAACTCCTTCTCCCTTTTTCAACTCCAGTTATTTTTTTTTAGACATCTTTATTCAAAAGTTACCAATACTTCCAGGGAGTTCATATAAGGGCTTTCTGGACAGCACCTCTTTTCTCCACCAGTGTCTTCTCAAAGCTAAGTAGTTTGAGTTTTTTGAATGCCCCTTCAGTATTTGTTCAAATGTGTACAGCCCCAACACAAAATGTAGCAAAACTTGTTTAAATGACTTATTGTGAAATACAGAAGGTTGCCATTTTTTCACCATGCTGTGGCTTTCTCTTTACTTTCTGAGCATTCAGTACAGGTTCGCTAATTTAAAAAAATTAAAAAAAAAGATATAGAGATATTCCTTCACCTCAAATACTTAAATCCTATTTCATTAAACATCTGCTCTAAGAAAGTTAACGTCTTGAAAAACTGAAAGATATTTTCAAACTCCTTTCCTCAGTACTGAGGCTGTCTGGAACCAATGATGTAATGGCAACCTCCAATACCCCTTAACTTCAAAGGGAACAGGATTAGACCCTATGCTGTTTCAAATTAGGCGTGACACTGCAGATGGGTCAATGGAACTTGCTTATCATTCCACAGACGGTAGCCAACACCCCCTTAACATAATAAATAAATTAACACTGATGGGATATATACAACAGACACTACCGTGCTACTGCATTGAGTGTACTGTATCAAGAGTTTTATCCATGGAATGGAACGCCTCTCCTATGAGGAAAGACTGAGAGAGCTGGGGCTGTTCAGCCTGGAGAAGAGAAGGCTGCAAGGTAACCTGATAGCAGCCTTTCAGTATCTAAAGGAGAGCTACAGGAAAGAAGGGGATGGATTCTTTAGCAGGGGCTGTGGTGTTAGAACAAGGGAAACAGCTTCAACCTCAAAAGGTAGATTTAGGCTGGATATAAAGAAAAAAATCTTATACAATGAGGGAGGTGAGGGACTGAAACAGACTGTCTAGTTGATATGTTGATGTCCCATCCCTTGAGACTTTCAAGGAGAGGCTGGGTAAGGCCCTGACTAGCTGTGCATCTTCCTGTTCATTGCAGGGGAGTTGGACTAGATGGCCTTCGGAGGTCCCTTTCAACTCTAAGGATTCTATGATTCTACTGCGTTCAGTGCTGGTTGATCCTGAAAATTAAAGCAAAAACAGGATCTGTGCCACAGTCCTGCTGCTGTCTTGTGCCACAGGACTTGCAGTCTGTGCCTGCTGGAATAGCACTGGGACTTCCCTGAGACAAGTTGTAGTGCTGGGGCAACGGAGAGGGACAAGGGAGGCAGATACCCTTACTGAGGGCAAAACTCAACACTTTAAGAGTTCATGAGCTTTTGAGAGAGTCATGAAGTTTCATCAGATGGATTCTTGGGTAGTGAGTGGAAAAAGCTAGTGGACCAAGATTTGTTTCACACCCACTCTCTATTCCCCGAGCTCAGGTGTAAACAAGTACACTGCAGGTACTGGGAATATACTCCCCCTTACAACTTGCAAGTACTTCTCTGCTGCATTCTCTTGAAACATCTGTTAGATCACTGATAAATTATTAATTTCTGGTCTTGTATTTGTTATGCAGGTCCGACAAGAAACCAAACGGATTCCATGAATGGATATCGTCTGAAATATTTTATATATTTGTATGAAGACTGAACTTCCTAATTCTGCAACACTCCATGGGAAGCATCTTCTTTGTACATTTATATCACCACTTTCTTCTTGTCCATTTTGCTTAACAGAGAAAAGTACCGATGAAATAAGAGAGCACATAAGATAATGCATATATTCAGGAATGATTTAATCTGAAATCAGGGAACAGAATATTTAGAAGTTTGAGGAAAAGTGGCATAAATGCTTTATTAAGGAAGAAGTAATTATTTAAATTAATTTGGTTTCTTTTTTAAAAAGAAGGAAGATAGACAAAAGAGTTTAAAAAAGACTTCACCAAATTCAGAATGAATGAAGAATGTAATACCTAATTTCCTGTTCTGTATTCCTGGTTACAGAACAGGAATAATGGATTATGTGTAATAAAGGAAGAGACAATATTAAAAGGGGTGGTCTTTATGGTGAGTTTAGCTAAATTCTTCTCCTACTGCAGAGCCAAAGTATTTCTTTTTCTTGGGAATATAAACATGCACCAGCGTTCTGATGTTTATGCTTCACCTTAACCTTGTACAGTGAAAAAATACAAGATGTGAGCCTTCAATCTTTATATGTAAATTGTTCTGAAAGTAATACCTCACATTTATTTCCATGGAAACTACAACAGATAAAAAGAGCACAATAACACTATTTGATAGAACAAATTCTCAGCTACAAAACACTATTTTTTTTTACAGTCATCACCACTAGCTGTGCAGTTTCATCAGTGATGAACAAGAGCCTGCATGCTGTGCTTGCGTATACACTGTGTAAAAACCTGCACCAGCTGAGGTGACCTGTTGTCACTGTTGCCACCACTGAAAGGCACCACCCCCTATGGTCACATCCACTGGTTGGTCTCTAGAAACATTCACAAGCATTGATGAATGTCAGTGGGTGCCATTTTTTCTGCATGGAGAAATTCAGTGACACACCTTTGCTTCATCTGCACTTCCATGTCAGAGTGCCCCTCTGCTGCCATCTGTCACACAGCAACAAAATGTAATGGGATGTTGGTGGGAAGGTTCAACCTCTGCTGTCATACCACCAACATCTGCCTCTGTCATTGTGAATCAACATAATAAAATAGGAGGTGTTACTTTTAGAGCATCTCTCTTACAAATAAACAGGTCAAACAGCCTTGTAGGAACATGCTCCTGAAATGCAGGCTGAAGGATCACTGTCTTCAAAAGCCCATATAAATGAGAGACATAGAAATACTGATGCTGAGCAAAAACGATGTATGAACACACCAACACATAATGATTAATCCCTGACACTTGTTTTATACAGACTGTACATAAATGAAGACTGTTTGATGCAGATTCTATTTTTGGAAATTAAAATTTATTGTTAGAGAAATTTAATACACTGTATGCCCTTAGTCTTTGTGTCATTTACTATGAAGGGATAAGAGGAGCTGTTTTGTACTAATATTCATCTACCATTGATAGAAACTCTTCTAAATTGTCTGAAATTCTGCCTGGCTCTTGTTTATTCAGTTAAAATAAAGATGATTTTTCTGGTTAGAAAACAAGCTTCAAGTTGAATGTTACTAACAATGACATCCATTTAATTTTAATTTGCTACGTGACACAATACAAAACCTAAATAGCAATATTTTTATATTTCACATTATTACAAGCATATACATGAGAGGCTAAATACAGTAAATTCAAAAGGAGCCATACTCGCTGCAATTTAGTTCTTGTATTTTTTACTTTCATATATAATGTATATATCACATGTAATTTTACTTTCACAATACCAACATTGTTTAGTATCCTGTTCCATCCTTCCGTCCTTACAGCTGATTTCTCTTAATGCAATCCTTGGAGGTGAACATTCCCAGAAGACAGGCTGCAATGAAAGTCTCAAGAGGCAGAATGCCTCAGGAGCACCTTTCATTTACATACTGATGGGATTAACATGTCTATTCAATCAAAAAAGAGTAATTTCCCTTCACACTGCATTACCAGTCACTGGTACCAGAGTGCATTATTTCTGTCAATATGCAGATGATTAAAAGAGGAGAAAACACAACCTTTTGAACCAAAAGCATGTTAAAGGCAAGGTGAGTCAGGGACTCAAATTTTCTTATTCCTTACTCACTTTAAAAACACTTCAGAGAACTACAGAAAACTAAGGCCACTTTTTTTTTCCCCTCATCTCATGGCTAAGAGAAATTCCTAGCTGAAATTGCAGGGGATGGGGAGAGCTGGGAGCAATGGGAAAGCCTCTTCCAATGAAAAACTGAGGAACTGTTTAGTCCTACTGGCCCAGGCTGCTCTGAATTTTCTTTCCCACACAAAAAGCCTTATATATAAATTTTCCCTGTGCTATCCTTTAGATGGCAGATACTACTTCCTTCTATCTGTCAGCAATGCAGTACACAAGCATGTGAGGAAGAAGTCCCATTAGCTTGGTACTCTCCACAGCTTGAAGGCTGGGTTCACATCACACAGTGAGACCACAGCAAGGGAAATCCCATTCCAATCAGGAATGGACCAAGCCTGTTTCACAGCTGCTTTGATGGAGGATGGTCTTTCAACCTATCAAACCTACAGAGCTCTTAAGATTCAGAGAATTCTGTGTGACAGTCATCATATCTGAATAAGTAAGTGTGCTTTTTTCATCATATTTCAACTCATTCCTCCAAAGTGAATGGGTACTACCACTGACCACAGAAACATAACAGCAGGGAAAGGCAAGGACAATTTTTATTTATTTTTATTTTCAGTGAAATTTCCTAATATATATACAATTTTAATCTGTCTCGAGGCTGACAACTATGGGGCAGACAGGATCAGCAAGTTGCTCACACTAAGACCCCTCATGTCTTAGCAGTATAATGAATTAAAGCATAGGCTCAGCAACTTAGTGCCAGGAAAGAAAGAAAAAAAAAAAAAGAATAAAAAAGAGGGTGTGAAGGATCTCTCTGTCTCAGCTACCAAATTTATAATAACTGGTCCAAACTGGCATGTCTTAGTGCTATTACTTTTCATCTAAATATTATGTAAGGGCCTGACTGGGGCATGGACACGCCAGTGAAAGATGTCCCGTTAACTTTATAGTCTATTACTTCTGGCATGCAACATTTTACACCCCAGGTATTACATTTTTTAACAGAACTAAGAAAATGAGGTATTACAATGAAATGCATGATAACAGATCATGCTAAAATTATACCTATTTCATCTAGCTACACATCAGCCTTTGTGGGTACAAACCCAACTCATTAACAGCTATCTACTGGCATCTCACTAATGAGATAATAAATGACTGTCTCTAGGCAGTGAAACTAAAGGAATGGTTCCAGCAAAATAGATATTTATCATAAACAAGCTGCAGAAACACAAACTCATATTCCTAACCTGCTTAATGAGGGACCTATGAAATACAGCAAAAAAAGTGGATTTTAATACCATGTCTCTGCACTGTTCTCTGCAGAGTGCTGGCCTGACAGTACATCAAAGGGATTTTAATGCTGTGGTGTCACTAAACTCAGTGCATATGCAGTGGAGGAAAAGCTTACGTTTCTATCTTTCTATCTGGTTCTCTGCACTTTTATCTCTTTATTAGCCAATTTTGAAAAGGACCAAATGTATTTTTTTCTGAAAAACTACTCAACAGCATGGTAGAGATATGTTCTGTTAGAAAAACAGAAGTACTTATTACTGTGTCGCCCCTTCCAGCAAAGGATTTAGTCTTATAAGACACCACTACCTCAGTATATTGTGTGGGAGAGTTTTAATTGTGGTTCACTAGGCAAAAACATGATCTAATGATTTTACTGATCACCTGCACAGGAAAAGAAAAAAAACAAATATTTAACTCATTTAACTTAGAGGTAGAGAAAAAGTAATGAACACTGTTACTTGAAAAGTTTCATATATTTGAATATAATTCAAGGGACGACTCTGGTTTAATGATTTCCAATTAAAAGTTTATAATGCTTCTGAATTTCTAATACAATCAGTTCTGCTTGCTTTAACACTCAGGAGGCTCTACTTTATGTATTCCTGAATTATAGAATGTTTTTTTATTTCTCTGGTGGCATAAGCTATTATATTTAGTAGCAAAAGGAAGGCCCCACTGCACTCATCCACTTGTAAGCACATGACAGGGAGCTGACTCCCAGGCAGAAGCACCAACTGATGAAGGATAAAAGGCCACATCTGGACAAAATACAGCATCGGAGAGGACCATCTAAATGCTGAGAGGATATTCTCGCAAGGCAACCCTCCAGTAAAACATCTGTAGTTCCAGGCAATTGTGTTTATGGAAGTGAATTCCCAAAATCAAAGCCTTGAGGCACAGTTCACTGAGTTCAGTAGCATCATGTGATGTGACTGTGGCCACTGTGATCACATCAGTGATAAAGATGGCTCTTATATTTCTTGCGTTCCATGTTATCAGTAAATTATTTATGGGAATATGTAATAAAAACCCTGCACTTTGGCAGGATTTTGTATTATAAAAAATTGATGGTGTTGAGAGAAGAGAACCAGAGAGGGCTGTCTGAGGAAAGTAGTCGTATTTTTCTTGATAATAGCTCTAGGGCCAAAACATTGAAACAAATTCCTTTTGCCCATTTGACTAAATACTGGTTTCCCTAATGTGTGTGCATGTAATTTGAATAAGTTTTGGCTTTTTAAGTGAAGCAGATTAAGTTAGGGATTTTGGGGGGCAAAAAACATATTTCAGTATATGAGCTGCCTAGTACTACTGCTTCACAAATAGCTATGAGGAAAACTCCCTCTAATGTCACTTTTTCAGCCCTCAAAAAGTACACCTTACTCCATGCCCCTTTTTTCTAGGGGCAAAAAAAAAAAAAAAAAAAAAAAAGTAATGGTTTCTTGTAAGATAAGTCAAATCTGGTAAAATTCATTTTTTTTCTGAGTTCTTGGAAGAAGAGTAAAATAATTTGTATAATAACCACCTATTCAGTTGTCAAATTCACTTCGCACTAGGCTATTCTGAAGTAATTGTGAAGCAAATATTTTCAATAATACTCTACAGAAGACTTGTGTTACACCTGGAAAGATAATAACAAAGCAGCAATATTCTGCTGCTGATATGAGTGATGGTCTTCACATGTATCTGGAGCCTGCAATACCTGATCTGAGCCAAAATGCATAACTCAGCATATAGCTGAACTGGGCACTGCAGAACACAGCATTTTCTGTCTTGAGCACATAGGTTTTGTTCACGTGGGTTGAATTTGGGCACAAGGGGCAAGATTCACATGCTTGTTGGACATGAGGACCCACCATATGAACAGATGGACTCATCATGTATAGAGGGATAACTCACAGAAGGACGGGCTCCAAGAGGTTGAGATGGAAAAGGCAAAGCATGAGAAGCAGAAGAGGGCATAGGTGTGGGTTTCTGCTTTGAGAAGCAGGACAAGGAGCAAGAGTTATTTCAGAGCTACCAAGATCTCTGTGGCCATACCATTTGTTTGCTTCTGTTCCAATTTTCTAACTGGAAGCTCAGCAGGAACACCAGTCTGAAGAAAGGTATGCACTGGGCTGACACATGACATGAATAATTAGAGGAAGGCCACAGATTGGAGAAGACATCTCACGACCCTTTGGAACCTTATTAATACTGAACTCAGGAAAACTGCTTTGCTCCTTACCCCCCACCAAGAATGTGGTCTGAGATGGGATGCTGATTTGGACATACAGGGTGAGCAATGAAAGGAATTGAGGGGACTGAATAATTCAGTTTTTCTGGTTGGCCTCACAGTTGTTCCCATGGTTGACCTTGGACTACTGGCCATATTTAGAATTAAGAAGGTCAGAAGGATGCCCGAACTCACAGTTTTCTACAAAAATCAGGAAAGGAGCACAACTTCTCTTTTTAAAAAGCTTCTACTGCACAGTCAAGTAGTAAACGCACAAGAAAAGGTTTGAAATAAAACACTCTCCCTTGGGAAACAAACTGTGTCCTCCTCCTCCTCTCTCTTTTCATGACATCCATGTGTCACTGGAGCTAGGGTATGGTTTATCAGCCTTCTGGCTTTCACAATGTTCTCGGCGCTTCTCGCATACTTCCTGCATGCACATCCATGCACTCATCCTCCCTTTTTATTGCTGAAGGTTAGTGAGGATAAATGAAAGCTTCCAATGCCACCGTCTATGGTCAGTTTAGATCTCTTAGATAATCTCCCGTGAGGTCACCCACCTCTTCTAAATGTCATGCACGCATGTGATCTGAAGGCTTCACAGGCTGTCCTAGTGCCTGAATGACATCCCAGTGACTCAGGCACTAATGTCTCTGCACGAGGCTGTGTCTTAATTCCCTGCTTTGACTCTTTCTCCTATAAAACGCTGCTGACTCTTCTATTTCTGAGAGCTGTCAAGTGGGGTAGTGTAAGGGGGGGGAGAACTTCACCGAGGTCAGGGAAATGACACTGGACAGTACTACACAGTTGAGAAAATTCAGATAGCACGAATTCATATAGCTATGACACAAATGGGACATCTGTGCTCTTTTCTAGCTCTTGAGAAGAGAGGAAAGTGCTTTATCTACATCACTTGTCCAGCAAGGCAAACAAAAAACATGCCAACATCACGATGACTAAAACCAAGGGCCAGGTCTCATGTCATTGTAGCGTGGCATCACAACATCCACATCACTGCAGCCACGACAGTTTGCACCAGCAGCGGCTTCCACGTGCAGACTGAGGAAAAAAAAAGAAATGCTCAGAAGAGAATATACTGTAAACAATATCTCTAGGAAGGGAAAACAACAAACAGCATCTTACAGTCCTCTCTCTCTAGCCTGCCGTTTCATTTATGAAGTACATGGCTCACCATAGCTCATTGCCTGGGTTCTGGAGGATTCAGAAAGGCATCAGGTGGCACGTCAGACCCTATCCCATTGGAGTGGCAGCAAGGAGGGGGCCCAAGCCTCACTGGGCATGGTTGCATGGCCTCCCATGAAGAGCTGAGATGCTATGTAATGCATGCCTGAGTTCTAATCAAGCAGCACCAAGAAACACGAGTCATTCAGGACAGCACCAACCTCCGCCAGATATGGCATCTCAGCTCTGAGTCAAGATGCAGCTAAAACTAATAGTGGTATTACTTCAGGAAACGCACTTGTATATCAGTGTGGAGGCATTATTCCTAAAGAATTTGGCTCGTTCTGTATTCATTTCATCCTAGAATGCACACTGGTGTTGCACTGTGCAGCAAATATTTACCAAGAGCGAATTCCAGCTGAGTTTCTCCCCTGAACCTGTATCTACTGGGACAGGATGAGTCAGAGATCACAGCCATTGCTGGAGCTTTTTTTTTTTTTTTTTGGCTTACTGATATTTTACATATTCTTCTCCTTCTCTTTAAGGAAAAACAATAGAAAGAAAGTGACGCGCAGAAATGTATTTTTCTGTCATGCAGAACAAGAATTTGATTTTTTTTTAGAATAAGATCTTTTTTTCTGCTTGTAGTGTAGGAAAAAAACAAAAACAACAGAGATTCTGTCTTCAGCCATAGCAGAGTTCTGTCTCCAGTCAGCTCTCAGAAACAAGTTCTTTTCAGACTGATTTATCTCAGTAGAAGTGCTGAAGATGTGACATCCCCAGGATCTAAATTTTTAGTTTATTGACGTGCTCAGTCAATTTTCCAAGTGGAGTAATCACAATGTCTCTAAAATGTCATGCATCAGCATGATCTTGAGCTTTTTCCAGTTTAAGGCTTTTGTTTTTGAGAAAAGCATCTCATTTAGAAAATCACCTGTGTGAATCACTTATTAATACACACTCCTCATGGTTCATAGTACTTCATGATTTAAGGTCTAACATGAGCCAAAAATCTTAACACTACAGCCCCCAGGAGGACTCAAAAGACCATCTAATCCATCTCCTTGTCTCTAAGTACAAGCAACTATACTTGCCTAATTTCAAGTATATTCTTTAGAGTGTATTGTAAGGATCTATTCATGATGCCAATCCTACAACCTCCCTAGACATCCTATCCTAGTATTTAATTACGCATGCCACTAGGAAATGTTCCCTAATTTAAACCTGGTATTATTGGTCTGTATAAATGTAACATGTTTGCATGATGTTAAAATTGATACCTGTGCAGGAAGTCTGCAACAATGAGTAGAGTAATCAAGTTAGAAAATTATGCCAATCCTATAAACTTCCATGCTGGCAGCGGCTTACATTCCCTGAGGCATGGTAAACTTGCACGCAGGCAGTTCTTAAACAAAGACCTTGGTCTCTTGTGATTCTTCTAGGTCAGATGACAAAAATAATAGCTCTTAAAAGAAGATGAGCTGTTCTTGATGAATCCAAGCAAGAATTAAATGATCCCGGTCAGGAGAACTGGCATAAGCAATCATGTAACTCTCAGTCATGTGAAGCTTCACCTTCTAACACTTCTACGAAACAAAACCAACCAAGACAGAAAAGGGAGGAGAAATAACTAAAGTTTAAGTCAAATTCCAAACCATCCTCAGCACCTGCCTAAGGATTTAGCTCTGTAGTCCATTTGTTGCCTTCACAGGCAGCAGTTCAATTGACCATGTAGGTGGCTGGTGTTATTAGAAATTATACAGTTCAAACAAACAGTGTGAGAAGAGTCAGGACCTAGAATTTATTAACAACTTCCTCAGCGATTCCCTCAGTTATGATTTCCCATAACAATGAAATGAAAACTAGGTAAAAGAAATAACAGCTGTGACTTTTTTCTTATCTTTCGAATAATCTTAGGAAGTGAAGATAAAGCCAGCAGTAGCCAAGATGAGAAGATTTTCTGAAGATTTTCTACAAGCTACTAGATATAGTTGTGCATAGAACTGCTGTAATAGTTTTGGAAAACCTGGATCATTTTTAGTTTTTGTAACGCAAAATTCCCCACTGATAGCAATCTGATAAAAATTCTTTTCTCACCTCT
Source organism: Perdix hodgsoniae (assembly GCA_035772895.1). Classification (NCBI taxonomy): domain Eukaryota; kingdom Metazoa; phylum Chordata; class Aves; order Galliformes; family Phasianidae; genus Perdix; species Perdix hodgsoniae. The sequence goes on from JAPSGF010000025.1 coordinate 5,171,921, forward strand.
CCATACAGATTTGCTATATGAGAAAGTAATTCTAACTTCCAAGCAGACCATTAGCTTGCAACATGTTCATCCCATATAAAAGAATAAGAAGAATGAAGGTGGCTTTTCCCAGTCTCTGAACATACAAGCTTTCAAAATAACTTGCTGAAAAAGGAAAGAGGAGAACAACTTTGTTCCTCTGTCCCTACACGAATCCCATTAGTGATGCCTGCTTCTATGGCAGCACAGGCTTTCATGTGAAATAGTTTAAGGTTGAACAGTTTGTCTTCTCTTAGAGCTAGAATCTGTGACCTTTAGAAGACCGTGTGAACCAGAAGCTGTAAATATTTGTTTCTAAGAGAAACCCAAACAATTAAGAGCAACCGTATTTCTTGACAGCAATGATTTACAACAGTGGGTTCACGGGAGGGCAGTTGCCAGCATTTTCTGAATGTTTCTAAAGCATCTATCACTCACAGCGCCGCCCTGAACCAAGACAGACACTGCAGTGTCACCTTGATAACAGAATCACGGTATTTCAGTAACTTGAAAGGACATTGTCATGAATGGGAATGGCCATCAGGGCTGTTTAACTGCCTAAAGGAATCGCGAGTCCTCTGAGTGCTCTTTCTGCCTTTGAAAATTCCCTAAACGCTTTTGTTCCTTAATGGCTTCGCGATGCCTTTTTATTCATCTTTGCCGCTGAGAGTTTTAATGCATGGGGAATCACAAACAGCCTATAGAAATGTAAGTACCCAGTAGTATTTGTTTTCCTGGAGATCGTGGTAACATTCAGTAATTCAGACTGTACAGGCTTCAGTTTGGGAATGTCTGACTGGGGATTATCTCTGCCCTGCCCCTGCTGCACAGCGCACTCACTAGGGCAGCCTGCCCTTGCGGGCGGCTGATGCAATGTCTACATATTAAGAGTTAACACAAGCAAAATCACGTGCTCTATGTAGAAACTCATCAACAACTCTTTTATAGCAGATGACGGGCTTAGCTGTAAAGGGCTTGATCGTTAATACAATCTTTATTCCAGTAGGACCACTGGGAGATAACGTGTCCTCATATCAGGTGAGAAAGCTGGTGTACAAGGCTGAAAAACTAAGGTAGGACAGATACTCCTCTGTGACAAGAACATTGTGTTCCTGCCTGTACCAGAGTTCGTGGCAAAATTCCTATTGGTTTCAAGGGAATCAAAACCTATCTCTACTTCCCTACAACTCTGTACATTTTGAATTGGAAAATAATTATTAGATGACGGATCTCGCTATAAGAAAATTGCAAACATATAACACCTTGCATAAAATCTGTCAGACTTCTAACACATTCTTTAAGCAACTAGAGGCACCTGGTCAAAAGGCAAATAGAGCTACCTGGGGGAATAAAAAAACTGAACAGGCGACTTCAGTGATGATCACTTATTTTATTATTCCACTTATAGCCTCTTAATCATAGCCACAAATAGTAAAAGTACCAGAGTAGACAGTTTGTTTGTGTAGCTTGCTTATTAAAGGCACAGCTGGTGGACATCACAACTGAGCGGGCACAGCCACATTAAGGTATCTTCTGAACTTGAGTGTTTTCTTTTCAAGGGAATGAAACCACCCAACCCCAGCAATAATTTTAGGGTTCCTTTTTCCAATGGCAAGAAGTATGAGAGAAAGTACTTAACGCAACCTTTCTTTTGAAAAACTTTGGTTCAGTTAGTGCAATAAAGCTGTATAACAGCAATGCAAAGCAGCTCTCTGCATAGTGATGCCTTGGAAGTGTGCCTCACGCCTAGTTTCTGGAACTACAATATTAATTTTGACTTTTTTTTTTATGCCAGGGCCGCAGGCACATATATTACCATGAGCTAAACTGAAGTGTAAATACTGAGATTATCTACTTCTCTGCATATATAAACCTACTTATGTTGTATAAATCAGGTCTCCTCCGATCAGGTTTGTCATTTCCATAGCTCAAATTAAGGAAACTTTCTCAACAATAACTTGCTTGTTAGCTTATAAAGAGAAGAAGGCTGGAAGATTCCAAAAGGTAGGAAAGTCATGGTCTTACCCTGCCAAGATGTCCACTGTTGACATAAACAACCATACTGCTGTCACTGCGCTACCTCAAAAGTACCAGTAATGTGTTGGCCTGCCAGACTAAAGAATTCAAAAGAGATATGATACCAAATTAGTGTAGTATAGTATTTCTGTTCAACTGTCTTTCTCACGTAACTTCACCTTTCATCTGCATCCTCCCCCCTGACACAATCACTGTCAGAATAAGGGGTTTTATGCATCAGCATTACCTCTTACGAATGGGAAAGGAGGAGGATGCAGCTGGAATAATTTTGCGTGTATGTAGACTCTGAATTCTTTTGAAGGAACGTGGTAGCCTCCTGAAAAACATCCTTTAACCACCATCTCCAAAGAGCAATATTTCTTTGCTCCAAGAGCAGTTTTACCAGTCCAAGTAAGAAGGAATCTCCAACCAACCCACTCTATACAAGACAGAAAGTGCTTACCCTGGGTGTGTGATACCTGAGAAAGGTTGGGGCAGCTCATCCAAGGGCTACTAGCTTCTAGTTAGGTGCTTCCCATACTTCTGCTGAGAAACACACAATGTCCTTATGAAGTAAGACACTTGTGAGACCAAATGACAAAAAAAATTTTTGCAGTGGTGAAAAGATGGCTTTGCTCAGAAGTTTTTGAGCTTTATGTCTCCCTGTTAGTGACTTTCATAGGTCCATCTTTAAGCTTTTTTTTTTTTCTTTTAAACAGTCTACAGTTTCATTTTATTAGTGTGACAGACAATCATACATACACCAATGACTTTCCTACCTCAGACAATCTCCTGACAACTCTGCCACTGCACCAAGAAAATGGTGATATATTGTTTTACCAGGCGCGTATCACTGAAGCTTAGAACATAGGCCACATTCACTCCTATTGGTCCTTAAAATCAGTGAAACTGCTTTTGATAAGTTCTTCACAATACCAGGCAAAGAATCATTAGGAATATCAACAATCATATACAGGAAAAGGTTGACCTACCTGACTGCTGTTAGGGTCTCTAGCCATAGACCACCCCTCAAGAAGCAACGTTCACGCAGAAGACACTCTTCTTCTGATGGTGAGCCCTTAAATGAGCCCAGGGAGGGCTTGACCCAGGGTCCACCTGTTCTGATCACATGGGAAGCAGAGGTGATTTGCTTGCACCTATGCTTCCTAGGCCAGCCACCACCTTCACCAAGTGCTCAATCAGCAGTTCAGGTCGTGATATAACAGTTCCCTTACAACTCCCTTTGAGAATCACTTTAATCAATTCTTAAACAAGAGAGATGAAAAGCATCTCTTCAGCTTTTCTAGTTAGTTTAAGTAGAATGCTTATTTTATTATTTGTTTGTTGTTTTATTTTTTCTCCTCTGGGCAGAGAAATCCTTGCGCTGCTGCTATGAGGAAGCTAATATTTGCATTGTTGCTGCCACAAGAATTCTGAAGTAAAAATTAATAAAAATGAGCTTACTTATGCTAGTTCTTAGGAAGTGTCTTGGAGATAAGGGTGTTGGCTCTCCGCTATCCCCAGCTTATATGCGTGACACAGTATGCTTACCAGAGGAAGCAGGGAAATGTCTTAGGCCATTTCCAGTGTTCTGGCCTAGTGAAGAAAACTTGATTTATGCATATCAGTTCCTATAGCTAATTCATAAACTTATTCCAGGAGTTGAATTTAGAGACTGTTTATCTCTCCCTGTCTGTTGAGTAAAACCACCGTAACTTTTACTCCTATGGACTGGCTCTGGCCTCAGCCTTACATATGATCAGTAAGACTTGCAGGTCACACACCACTCAGTCATTCATTAGGATTAGAAGGGTGAATAAAACACATCCCATCAATGCCTTTGTCACATTCCAGGATGATTTTATTCAGTCAAATGTCATTGAGACAAAACAAAACAAACAAACAAACAAAAAACCACAAAACCCTGTATAGACTTTGTTGGTTTGCCATTCATTGTCCATCACACAGCATATGCAATTAATTCCAGCTGCACTTCATCCAATGCAAGGGCTTGCTTGGGTGGTGTCTCTTACCTACCTCTCAAGTGGGTAAGAAACAAACACAGGTGTTTATGAGCAAATAAAATAGGTTTACAGGTGCAGCTGCAGTCCCTTCTGTTCCGGTGGTAAAGCCTGAGTTGTAGACTGTGGAGGCAACTGAATCTGGAGTCATCAAGTAACTGCTGATGCTAATGATAACAGTGAAGTGGAACAGACATTCTAGGAATACTTCTAGTGATCAATTGAGTGTGGACATCAGGCTCTCATTATCTCATAAAACAACAGTGTTAACAGAAGGTGATTACGCTACAACCTTCACTTTGCTAAGCAACAAAAAGCATTTGCTCAGATGTGAATTAGGGAATGGAACAGTGTGGAATGGCTGAATCCCAACCCACTTGTGTGTCAAAAGCACCTTTATTTCAGAGAGCGCTCTGCAGCAAACACTGTAAAGGCTGTTTCTTTCTCTGTGGTCCCAAAGCAGTGTTATTTTTCCCTGCATTTCTGACCCTATAAAAATAAATGCCAGTTTTAATCACAAGTACATACATCAGGATAGTATGGGGAGCCGGTCCCCATTTACTTATCATTTTCTTAGACCTGAGGTGAGGGTTCACAGTTATAATGATTCTGTACTCAGCACATTTATCTCTAGACATGCAGAAATCTCATCAAAATAGACTGGACACATCAAGCTATAAAGCAGAAGTTACTTGTCCAGCCCTTACTGGTCACACAATCAGAAGATCCCTATTTTGCTCAAGTACCAAGTATACAATGTTTGGGAACCCAGTTTCATGAGATCCACACTTGTCCTCACTGCACAGTGGCCATCACAGTCTTTGAGCAGATGCAGAGCAGGGGAATCCTGGGGAAAGGAACTTCAGGTCTCCCTTACCCAGCTGCACTACAGGCACTGCTGCCTCCTCAAAGGGAACAGTGAGGGCTGGATGCAAAACATCAAGCAAACAGACTCCAGGCAGCAAGTAAAAACTGCCCTCCACTGTGAAACACTGCAAAGACCATTAGCACAGCAGCTCTGAAGTGAGCTGGTTGAAAAATACAATCACATTCATTATTCTGCAGCTGCATTGTCTGACTCATCCCACTGCAGATGCTCAGAGGCATCAACCCAGGTGAAAAACTTTCCCAGCTCTTTTTTTTTTTTTTAATTCCCCAAGGAAGCTCGCGTCTAATACAGCAGGAGACCAATAGGAGCCATATCTGCCTCTGTCTTTGTTGGAACCTGCAAAAAGAAAAGAAACAAATGAGATACAGATGATCTAAGGGCTTGTATTTCATATTGCCTTTTACCATTTGACGCACTTTGACTTTCTCACATCAGTGTAGTTAGTGCTAGCCGAGCACCTTTGGGCACTGCATCCCTGAATTCAAATATGCCAACAGGATTTCTTCCTTTTCCCCTCTTCTTAGTCCACAGAAAACTGCCACACAACCACGGCTTAGCAGGCATCTTCATGCAGTGGGATTTTGCTGGAATCCCTGTTCTGACTCTTGACCCTATACCCAAGATGTCAGACTTTCTTCTGTGCTTTCATATATAGACACCATCTCACCATACACTGCTTTTAGCTGCGAGGAAATTTCTCCTCCACATCCCTCACTAGTTTGTTTCTACAGAACGCTTTCCCAGTCCAAACATCCTTGCATTTAAATAGATGGGATGACCCAAATACTACTGTGTATGATTATTCGAGGATGAAGTACAAACTCCAGCCCAGTGATTTTTACAGGACAACTTAAATCAATATAATCTTTTTCAGCAGTAGTTTCTGGAAAGCCTATATTCTACAGCATCATATGCCATTAGTCATTTGGTTCACTTTTGCTGTACGTGTTGATGCAGTACGTTGTTAAACAGCTGAACTTTTTGCTGTGCTGTACTCTGGATTGCACTGATTTCCTTCTGGTATGAAGTGTAGCTTGGAAATCCTCCACTGTAGATTTTTGTAATGAATATTTTGCAGCAAGCCACTTGTTACTAATGATACTAATTTTACTTGTACAACTCTTTATATAACCTTTACTCAAAAAATAATTGGGAACATTTACAATGGTAATTGAAGTGTTTACTAACTGATGGCCTACTTGTAAGATTAAATGGAATACAGCACTGCAATTCAGAACAGTTTCCAGCTTTTATATGAAAAAAAAAAAAAAAGAGTGGAAGCCAACAATTTCTGCAGTGCATCCCCAGTATATTTTTTTATTACAGATAATCTACTGCAACATAGCAATGATTTAAACAGAGAATATACTCTAAATCTGAAATCTAAACCTAATTTAAAGCCTAAATGATGCTCACGAGTACAAATGTATTATCTATTCTCAGCAAATCATACATCACTTAAACACTAATGTTTCCCTAATTTTAAGCAACATCTTGTGAGTCAAAAATTAGATCTGATCCCCCAAATCATGAATGTGAAAAGTAAGATAATAGTTTGACTACGTCCCACCTAGTGCTAGATTGCTTTCTCAGATTCATTAGTTGTTGTTTAGCCACTGTCTGCTCTCTCACTAATGGATATTAAAAATTTCTCAAAAGGTGCTGGAGATCTGAGCAGCTGCCTGCAGATAATTTGTCTGTTGATTAAAGGAAGGCTCCCAAGTTAGACTAAGCTAACTGCCAAAAAGTGAAGTAGGGAGAAATCTCATTTTGTCACTGAGAATCTTTTTTTTTTTTTTTTTTAATCATTCTGGTGCAAGGGATTGGATAGGGTTGTCTTTGTTTCATTTATAACTGAAAAGAAACAAGAATAAATTTCCAGACCAATAAACAGCTTTATGTAGATCATGATTCTTACTGTTTCCATTAGCCAGCTTGCCAAGAAGATGGAGAAGGTATGAGAGTGAACTGCATAACCAATCTTCATACCATTACAAGAACTGCTTCTCTGGCATGGGTGTTAAATCAGTGCTGGCCCCTTTGGCAGTGCCCTACCATCAGCTGGCAGCTGAGCACCTTTGTGCAGGATTTGTATTGCAAAGCCAATTTGGTCAGCTCTGCGTCGCACCTGGTGCATGACTGCTAAACGGGTAGCAAAGGTACCCGGCCTCTGCTGTGTGCAAACCAGGTAAAGCTGCAAAATGAAGGTTGGCCTCAGCTACATAACTTTGGTAGCAACATCTGAAAGTATTCAGAGTGATGCTGACATGGACGTAGGCAAACCCATTGAGAAAGAGAGAAAGCGTCTCTTTCCTACATCGTATCTAGTGTCTACGCATGTCATTCTGCTACCAGGGAGGATGATTCTATTAACACGATCCTGATTAATGGTCTTAATGCAATGATGGAAAGTGGGTTCAAGCAGGAGGTAAATGTACAGAAGTGTGCAGCAATGAAGAATGACATTTTTGGAATCCTCCCCCACATACAGAGCATGAGCAGGTATCAGCCTCTTTGCCAGGACAGCTCGTGTTCCCTAGAGGAGCAGCGTGGCATACATGGTCTGTGCTGGGATTCAGGTAGATCCCAAACACCCCTTGATTACACCTCTTGATAAACTTCATTAAAACACATAAATAAATATTTTTAGAAGTGCAGTAAAAAGACTTTACCTTTGGCTTCAGCAGTAGGTGAGATTTATCAGTCCTGTGGGGTCCTCCTCTACCTCAAGTCTGCTGAAAGCAAAATGCTGGCATTCAGCTACCCTGTCACTTCGCAAATCCTGAGGGCATTCGACTGGAAAGAGAAGTGTCAGAGGGAGATTCCTTCAAACCTCCACCAGAGATACAAACAAACAGAAAACGAAAGGAAAGCTGTAAGAAATCAGCATGTATAACCTGCCCGGAGCTACTATTCCTGGTAGAAATTAGATCCTGGAAGGCCCAGGTGAAAATAAGAGATAATCCCTGTACATGCTTTTAATTGGGACAAGCTGAAAACGAGGAAGCCCTTTCATGGGCTCTGCTCCCAGCCGATACCCAGCCCTCCAGCCACTCTGGCAGAAGCAGGGCTCTATTTTGGCCCCAGCATGCAGATGCACTGCCCTTGTGCTTCCCTTCTGGGTGCCAGCTGTAGGGCTGTGGGCCTCCTGAGGGCTGCAGCCCTCCCAGGTCCAGCCCACAGCAGTTGAATCCTGGCCGGGGCGGGGGGGGGGGGGGGCAGGCACCCACAGCTATTCTGGTAGCTGTGAGCTTTGCCTGAGTCATGTGAGCCGCAGGGCCCAGATACGCACTGGGTTGGATTGGCCCAGTGACCAACCGAGATATTTTGGTTGTCTCAGCGCCTCCCAGGCAGAGATTTATTGTCTTAGGAAACCTTCACAAAATAATCCCCGGGTGCTGACCTGATCTTCAGCTGAGAGAGTGTGAAAAGAGGACAGAAAGGGGCTGCTGTCCCGGGTGCGGTGCAGTCTGAACTTATCGGAGTCTGAAACATACACAAGAGAGGATAAAACATCTGCTTCTGCCTCAAGCCATGTGCTGGCAGGCAGAGAGGATCTATTACTTGAGTTGCCTGAGGAGCAAAGAGGGCCGTGGGCGACGGCTGAGCAGACACAAAGTGCCACTTGTTGGGATTGTCATCTAGCTCCCTCATCTGTCACCTGATGGCCAGCCAAGCAAGTGCTCAGCACAGCCGTGGACCATTCATTCATCCCTACACAAGCAACGGAGGCGAGAAAAGTAAGCATCTTATTACAGCTGTTATGACATTCAGCAGTTTTTTTCTATAAAGGAATGCATTGAATTCGCTACAAATCTATTAATTCTTCCCTTATGCCAGACGAGAGACTGTGGTTTTTTTTTTGGTTGGGCTTTTCTCTAGCAGCTGGAGGTCTGGTGGGCATTCATACAAATGGCTGTTGATTAAGGCATCTGTTTCACTGTTTAATTGCATTTTTACTTTGGTAACTTAGTCAAGCAGAAAGCATTGCATTACCTACAATGAGCTACTTCCTGTCCTACTGCAAAGCGCACTGCACCACCGTGCTCTCCCATTACCAGACCCTGAGATCAGAAGGCTTTCTATGTGATATTTTGCTGAAAGTGAAGGAAAATGAGTTTCCTGCACACAAGTCTTTGTTGGCATGCTCCAGTGACTATTTCCGAGCCATGTTCAAAAGTTACACACAGGAGTCTAAAGCCAGTGTGATTCAGCTACAGGTTGTCTCACCCACTGGTCTCCAGCACGTCCTGGATTTCATTTATACTTCCTTGCTGCCTCTTTCCTTTGAAAGCCTGGAAGACACCTTGGAAGCTGCGAGCTACTTGCAAGTGACTGATGCCATTGGCTTGTGCAATCAGTACTTGGTTAACAACCTCTCCTTGGAAAACTGCTGCTTCTCTGCCAATGTTGCCATGAGATTCTACCTGCCAGCCGCCCTAGCTGCAGCAGAAAAATACATTGTCAACAACCTCTGGAAACTGCTGGACTTGGATTTGGCAGGATTGCTTGAGCTGAATTTCAGGACTTTGCTAGCGGTGGTAGAATCACCAGATCTCCCTATGGTGAAGGAAACTAGGCTGTTGGATCTTCTGCTGCTGTGGCTGAAGCAGGATAAATCCAGGCTGATTCATGGAAGCAGCCTTTTGGAGCACATAAGATATGGTCTCATCCCGGTGGAAGAACTGAGGAGAATTTACACACAGTCAGAAGTGCCCCTCACTGCAAGTATCAAATGCCTGATTATTAAAGCAATAAACTACCACACATCAGTTTTCAGACAGCCAATCCTGCAGGATAAGTCCACCACAATGAGGAACCAGAAAACTCGGATCATCCTTCTGGGGGGTGGGACAGTAAGTGAGGGTCTCATTACTGAAGTGGTGGCTTTTGATGTTTACAACCATAAATGGAAAGCTCTCACACAGGTGTGTGATGGGGTGCAGAACCACAGTGTGTGTGTGGTGGGGAACTTCCTCTATGTTTTGGGGGGAGAAGTAGAAAGTGGCACTCCAAGTGACTCGAAAAGTGACAAGATCTTATCGGTTACAAACAAGGTCCATCGCTACGATCCAAGGTTTAACACATGGACCCAAATCACAGGCATGTTGGAAAAGAGATGCCAATTTTCTTGTTGTGTCTTAAGCAACAATATTTTTGCCATTGGTGGACGGGGTGAGAATGGGTGTCTGCATTCATCTGTGGAAGTCTACAACATCAGTAGAGACAGATGGACAAAGGCCGGGGAACTGCCATGCAAGATACATGGTCACGCCAGTGCCACTTGCAAGAATACTATATACATCTCAGGTGGCAAATATGCAGAACCAGCCAGCACAAGCAAGGACTTATATTCTCTGAGCTCCCTTGAAGGGCAGTGGATGAAGCAAGCCCCCATGAGCATTGCTCGGTTTGGGCATCAAATGGCGACAATCAGAGAAGCCATATTCACATTTTTAGGTTTATATGAACCGTTCTCTGAAATAGAAAGATATGACCCTGATCAAAATCAATGGACTCGTTTGAGGCCACTGATCTATGATCGATTTTGCTATGGTCTGGTGGTAGTAGAGGAAACAGCTCTTCTCATTGGGGGAAAGAAATGGCAAGACTCGCGGGAAGTCCCCACACAGGACGTGGTTGGCTATGACATTGACAATGATAGCTGGGAGGAGATTTGCAAAGCCCCTCTGCCGTGGTGTGGGCTGCAGTGTGCGGTGCTGCAGCTGTCAGAGATGGACGAGGAACAGGGCAGTGACACCCTGAAAAAGAAGCTGCCGAACTGCTGAGCCAAGGCACTGTGGAATGACAGCCCTGGGAGATGAGCAGCGGGGCAAATCTGAAGAAGAAGAAAATTGTGATGGCACTGGATGTAACAGAGTTGAGGTTCTGCAGTGATAAGCAAGACACTGGGTGGAAATGGGCAAGGAAGACTGGCTGCAACCCAGGAAAAGGTGCAGCAATTTGTAGATCTGAAAGTCAACCTCACTGGGGAAAGATGTAGCAAGTAGAACATGTGGAGGAGAGGAACAGGGATCATAATCCGTGACTTTTTTTGAAGAGTAATACCTAAATAGCAATTAAGAGTTGTTGTACATCAGATTTTTTCTAAGGTTAAAAAATATAATCCATCTTTTCTGTTTTCTTAATCAGAGGTAATTTTCCCAGTTGGTAAGTGCTATTGAATTGCTATGGTATGGCTAAGCAAAGTGAAAGTGAGATGTATAAAGATGAGAAAATTGATGGCTGTAAGAACTAATAATAAGTAGTGCCAAAGAAAGGTATTATTTTAATATGCTACATACTAGGCAGGAGTGCCTTAGCTAAAAAGCATGAAATTACTGGACAGAAAGTGTGGATTTTTAAAAATGTAGCCTCAGTTGTGGCCATGTGCTAAAACAGTGCTTGTTTCATAGAAGCCATTTCTCTCTGAGCAGCCTTTGTTGTAGCATGCCTTTCAGATGATTATTTTGCATTATTCTGAAGAAACACTACTGGTACAGCACATTTCTCATGTATTCAAGCCTTGTGTTAATTTAGATGGCCAGAACTGAATTGATGTATGTATTGCAAGACCCTACGACACATGTTTCAGGAGTTGCTGTACCTAATGCCCTGATACTTACCTCAAAAGCATACATTGCTTCATCATACCTGATCATAATGGTAAAATTGTTCATTACTGAACATGAGAGAACCCAGCAAACAGGTTTACTTTCACCAAAGAGTGCAAAGGGAAAGAACGCAGCAGAAGGCTTTCAGCAGACTTCATTCTGAGTCTGCCTACAGCCTACAAACCAACCGGCAATGGTCCTACTTCTTTTTGGCCATGGTGGCTGAGTTTGCAGACACAGCCCAATTGCCCAGGAACTTGAAGGCATGCTGATCTTCAAAATGCAGGTAAAGTGGTCAGATGCCACTGTTTTTGTACGCAGTAAACTCAAACTCAAATCAGAGATGTTCATTTAAAAGCTAAATTTATTGTACTTCATTTTACAGTGTTCCCTTCCTAGGTTGAGAGTTAATACAATAAAAATATATATAGAAGAACATTTAATAGTCTTAAAAGAAGGCAGCACAATGGATAGGACACATGTTCTTTGTCACTAGACTAGCTTAAAAAACTGCAATGTTTAATTTTCACCTTTAAAGCAATCAAGCTGACTTTACTAATGTAAAGTGCAGGCAGAATAGCTGTTGCATAGCAACAGATCTAAATCTTCTGAACTGCCTTGGTTTTGACAAGGAATCAACTACACAATGTGCATATACATCCATCAGATATAAAGAGGTTTTATATGAATATATTTACTTTTGGTCCAGTAAAACAGTAGCAAGAGAATCTAAATGCTTGGAACAATAGCACAACCCATTTCAAGTCAAGCATTTTTTAAGAGAAATGTACAAAAACCTCACAAATTTAATATACAAGTCAGTACATGCAGTAAATAAATGTTCAGTTTATACAAACAATATTCTTCTAAATGGTACAAATATTACACTGGATCCAGAATTCTATACAAATGTCATTAATATATGATCCATATTGACTCGAATATATAGGTTTACTGAAAATGGGCTACGGAAAGGCCACTCTTCTGTACAATTGTGCAAAATCTGCAAAACATTTGCAATCTGGATGCAATAGGGTAACAAGGAAGAAAGAGAGAAAAATAAAGGAATAAATGCAAATAAACTAACAAGAAAGAAAGAGAGAGAACAAATAAATAAATCTGACTGTTCTTTCCTTCATCTCGTCATGGATATAACTGCCAGGAAATACCAGAGCTCATGAAGTTTGAAGTACATTCACTGAGCTGTACAGGCAATAAGAAAAGGTTGGCTAAACGTACAACTCAAAGAATAAAGGAGGCTGTGCCCTCTTGCATGAGCATTACTCAGCTACGTCTCAAATCCTAACTTATGCAGCAAAACACTGAAAAGCAGCACTAATGCTTTGTCATGCTCTGATCACTTTTTGATAACAAGACCATAAAGAGTAAATAGATGATATTTTACCTCTCCCTTCCCTATTCCAGACAGGTGCCTAAATCTAAGGAGATATTTCTGCTTATATTCACTGTGCACTCTGCAGCACATCTCAACTCTCAGGGAAGTTTAAAGCCCTTCTGTTGGCTTGTGAACTCAGCAGAAACCAGAGACATTCAGAGGCAGAGCAGAGACTTTCCGAGCTCTCAGTTTTCTCAGGTTCTGTGCTTAGCTCTGTTCCTATCATACTTTTCCCCCGAGTACAATATGGCCAAATTTCACTCCTTCTCTGTTGCGGGAATTTTCAAAGCCTCTCAGGTTGGGAGCATTTTGTTGGGAACCTTTTCCACTGCTGCTTTTCTGGTCAATAGAAAGGCGGTTATCAAGGATGTTCAAAATCTACTTTTTCTCTTTTGCAAAATCTGATCCCTTCGGTACAAAAGCAGCATAAATGACAGTACCACGACTAATTTCTGTTTAAAAAGTTGAATTAACCAAATGTGATTTAAGTAGAGACAAGTAACACATAATTTTGTCTTAATTAGAATATAGACCAGTATCTCTTTGCACTGATGGTAAACCTTAGCAACAGGCTTTAAAAAAGTACAAGGAAATAAAACCTAAATGTTTAATACTTAAATTCACATTAGTCATTATTGTGGGCTGATTTTAGCCCTTTTGTGTTCAACAAAATGGAAACACAGTCACTGCATTACACTTTTTCCCTGTTATGTAAGAAAACTCCTAGAGTTTCTCATTAAATATAATTTTTCTTTTATTCCCCTGCCACCAAAATAGTACCTGCACTCCAAAAATGCAATACAATACTGGAATTACGTAATAAAAAATATCATTGTAAAAGCAACCTTCAATAACAAAATCTTTAGCCTGTGGAACTTCCTCTGTGAAGGCCACAGTCTTCCAAAAATGTTTTTAAATACTTCTATCTAATAGTTAAAGATCATGTTCTTTTTACAGAAGGTAAACACAGGTGGAGCACTGGTAGTGTATAAAACACACAAATTCTCATTAAAGACATGGTATCATTGACCATTGAAGGTGTACATCACACGGCTGAGTGACATTAAAAGATAACTTACTAGAAGTTCCACATATTGATATAAAACCTAATTTATGCACTTATGCAAAGGCTTGAAGTGTAGCAAATGGAGTAGAAGAGGACCCCTTATACATGTGTTTCAATGTAGGAGTGTGTGTGTGCTAAGGAAGCTAGAAGCGCGTTGACCTCAGATGAGCCATTAACAGAGCCCCTCGGGGTGCTGTTGTGACAGATGTCCAAAAAGACGTCAAGGTATATTTGTTTCCATTCTTGGAAGTCTCTAGACGTCAAGCCTGGATTATCCAGAACCTTATCTATAATGGCTACTTCTCCTTCCCTGGCCTGTGGGAGAAGAAAGACAAATCGAGTCAGTGTGAGCAATGAGCAAACAGGATGGGTAGGGGAGTAGGGTGGGAATGGGGACGCCACAGAGGTCTGGGAAACAGGGCAACCAGCCAAATGCTGTGATACCACTCACACGTGGCAGCCTCTTCCCCTGATTTCACTCATCACCCTGCAGGACTGGACACTCCTCACCTTGTCCCACACACTCAGCAATGGTCCCTACTCCCCTCTCACCTCTTCTTCAGCTCCTGCAAAAAACAAGCCCTGCGCTGTTTACTACTAGCTGCTTTAATTTTCAGGATCAGTTTCATGCTGCCAAGTGCCATCTGTTTGCTCTTCTTGATCAGCATGAGAAATATCGGGTTTGTGCGTGGGATGCAGACAGATGGCCCCCCGCCCACCAGCAGAGCTAAGCCTTTTTTACAGGGCCTGTCATGGGGGCACCTGAGCAAATGCCTGTGCTAGGAGCCTTCAGCTTGGTAACGTCCTCACCAGCAATCCAGAGCATGCTGTGAGGTGACTGGCTGCTACCTCCTCCTACCACGGTGGTGGCAAGCAGAATGCAGGAACGGGTAAAATCTAACACAGCTGTTGGCACCTCCCCACTTGTCACAGAGGCAGGGGATGTGGCTGTATCCTAATCACTGGCTGATGATTAGTTTATTGAGAGATGACAAGCAGCCAGCACGGGTCCGAGCAAACCTCAGATACACACACAGCTGCTCACTTTTTTTTATTAGCGGTGGAAGATGGATGCACCAGCCTTGAGCCTGAAAGAACAAGTAACAGGCAAACTTCTTCTTTGTGAAGGCATGATCTGGTCACCATGGTCTGGTCTCCTCTGTTCTCCATGCCAGATGGGTTTCATAGACCTCATTTCTAACAGACAATTGCCACGTTTATGCCACAGTGTGATAAACCTGTCTAGGGAGCATGTTTAGGGAAGTATTCAGCAGTGTCAGCTTTGGTGGAATAGTTATCAGAAGGGTCAGAGATGTCACCAATAAGTAGTATGTTTAAAGGTATTTTTCATGCCTTACAATCAGTAGCTAATTAATGTTATATGCTAGAATACTCAATTTTAGTAATAATCATACAGCTGAGGCTAACCAGAGGAAGAAGAGAACCTTTGGAATCTCTCAGTTACCATATATTTACATGAACTACCATAACGTGCTTCTTGCAGACTGTGATCTGTACACACAACCCAGCACTGCCAGTCAGGGCTCCTATTTGTTGAGGGGAATGGTTTTGTGGCTATGTCAGGACATAAAAAGCAGAAGTGTCTTTCCATTGCTGATGGAACAGATAGCCTATGGGTGGTAAGAGCTAGAACCAATTTAGAGGGCTGTACAGATTACTAATCATTTGAATTAATTAAAGGAGAATTCATAACACCAAATCCAATGGGCAAGTGCAAGTGAACATATTCAGGAAGGAGAACTCAATGGCATTGATAAAAAGGGGAAACAATTAGCTAAGAGCAGTAGCTCCTGATAAACACTACTACCAGTACAATAGTAGAGGTGAGCTAGGATGGAGCTAAAAACAATTAATGAGTTATCGTGATGCCACTGCAAAACAGGCACACGCCACATTGCACTGTTGCCATATGCAAGAAACAGCAATAATCTGTCTTTGATACTTGCTGGCAGTGCACTGTCAATTATTTATGTCATTCTGGTCCAAACAAGATTGGTGACTACTTCAGAAAATATGTCTCATGGAAAGGGAATAAACAAATTATGTTTGCTTGGTCTAAAAGAAAGAAGATACAGAGAAGCATGAAAACAGGCATCTTCTGGGTTAAAGGGTTGAGCTGTTTTTGGAAGACCCTGGAGGGGGGGAAACAATTCCATTTGTAGAAAACCATTGGCAAAGTGTAACTCAGGTATCAATAAATGCTAACAAGAAAGGCAGTTAAGCATGGTGATAAGCTGCTGATATGGAACAGCAGCAAGGCTGTATAATTCCTGCAAGTATCAAGAAATGTGTTATTTTTTATATTTCAGATCAGCAACTCTTACAAACTGTTAGTATGAGTGATTCTACCAAGGTGCAAAAGTGTAGATTCTGTGTGAACCTCCTGCCTGCTCTGCATATCTGAGATGGCTATGATTTTGCTTCAGTTTCTCATGTAAAAATTACATGGAAAGCCTGGGCACCTGACACTTTCTATCAGTCTACAATCTAGCAAAGACTCACATACCCTCCTGGTTCTTTTGGTTGCCTTCACTGAGATGATGCAGTGCAAAAAGGTAAGCATAGGAAAGATTTTCTGCAGGGCTGGAATCTCACAGCATGAAAATAATATTGCTTAAATGCTTCTCTAGGTGATGGAAAACCAAATTAATTAATGTTGATAAAACTCTCTTTGATAAAAGCTGTTACAAAATCTACTGTACAATTATCCAGTAACTTAAAATGTAGTAATTTAATACAGTTAACAGAGACCCTGGGGAAATCCAGCATATTGTTTGCCGAAATCTCTAACAGTACAGATTTGAAACTGCTGTAACAAATAAAGAAGCTGACAGGGAGTTCAAATTAGCTGCACTGCACTTACAATAATGATAAAAATCTTCAAATCCATAATTACCACGATCTATTTATTTAATCAATCCTTCTGATTAAAAACAATGATCCTACCAGTCTGTGCAGAAACTGAGCACACAGTTCATTTCCAGACAAATTCAGTAATCAGAAAATAGTAAAATGTTTTAAGAGGTACCACTTCATTCCAAAAGGCTGACTGCGCTCCCTTTTAGACTTCAGCAATTCTGGAGTAACTGCACTTTTGTAAATGAAAGTTTTCAGGGATAAAAAAGGTGTTTGAGGTCTCCTCTGTTAATTTGATGTCAAATGATGTCATACTAGCTAGAGGAAGAGCTGAAATTTTACCTGGGTACAAAATAAAACAATCCCCTCCCTTTGACTTCTCTCCCAAGGCATTTCTTCTGCTTCAAGAACAGTAGTTACACATATCTTCCATGCACGTTTCACAGACCACATTCAACCTAAGCTCCAGCCACACGCAATTAATGTCTGAATACAATACTGTTAGATCCAACCCTAGGGCAGGATTTTCTTCCCTGTAGTCTCACCTTTAAAGTGCTTTTCAGAATTCTCAGCTGCTGCAGTTTTTCATTGACTACTGGATCGTTACATCTCTTTATAAAAGATTTCCTATACTCCAGCTTAGTGGAAATCCGGTGGTCTCCTAAAGGAGAAAGGCTGGCCTGCTTCAGGGCTCTGTACAAGTCTTGCAAAGAATCTGCTGCTATTTCTTCCATGGTTTCAACTGTAATGAGAAAAAGAGGAGGAAAAAAAAAAAGGAAAAAAAAAAAACAGAAAAGAACAGTGGATCATTAACACAGTTATATGATAGTCTACCCAAACCCTTTGCAAAATGTTTAACAGGTATAACCAGATCATAAGGAAAATATTTCAAACCTGGTAGGCTTCTTGAAAAAAGTGCTGCTTCTCCTTCACTAACTATTGCCTCCCAGAGAAAGGCATTTAAGAATGTAAAGCCTTGACCCACACAGAAAGAAGCAACAGTGCAAGGTGCAGTAATCTTGCAGTGCCCGACTGTCAAAAATCCCATATCTTGTATTGCATTTAAATATGCTGGTAATTCAGTAGTAACAACAAAAGGAAGCATTGGAAGTGTTCTAGTGAAGAAGGTGATCAGGGACCTGATCTTAGTCTGAGATTATGATGTTGGTGCTGCCCTTGGATGATACTGATGACAGTGCTGCTGGGATCAGATGTAATTTTCCTTCCTATAAATGTTCTTTTTTGGCATGTGCTTTTGATACTTAGGAGTTTTTCAATAGTCAACAATGCTGTTGCTCGTGATATTACCTGGAGGTTTTAACAGAAGATTGCAGACTGGATATCTGAGCATGCTGCCCAACAGTGCAGCAAGTTGCATTATGGATTTCTTAATGCTTGTTCTGACTAGTGCTGAGAGCATTTTAAAGGAAAACACAATTAAAAAAAGATTTTTCTTCTTTAGAAACAAATTCAAATAAAAGTTGGGGATGAAATGTTACTCTAAGCTTTTGAAATACTTAATCTGCCAAGCATCAGAACATTTCAATTTCTCATACACCATTTTTTCCCTAGGACACTTATGACCGTGTAGAAACTTGGAAAGTACCAGTGAAGTGCAATGATGAGCAGAGTGATGACTGTGGGAAGCCAAGGCAGCCCTGGGAGAGCAGTTAGCTCTCTTCCTGCTGCCACTCACACACCAACATCCCATATATACAACAGCCGTCCATTGCTGCGAACACATACACGCCTACCAGTGATGACTTGAGACAGCCTCCCTTTCAAGCCCGTAACACGCAGGCACAGCAACTACTCACCACTCAGGCTCAAGCAAGAACTCTAGGAACCAAGAGCTCCACATCCCATTACAAAAAGCGTTTGCAGTCATATAAATCTTTATGCAGACAAATAGTTCTGTAGCCAGCAGTTTATCTCAATATATTCCCCATCTGTTTATTCATTTGCCCTTTTCTGGGGCAGAAGAATGTTTTTAGACATGAAGAAGGGTTAGAGGCCTTTTACTGACAAAGGTGTTGGGTTCCCTCAGTTGATATATATGTTGGAGTTTGTTTATCACTGCATGTCCAAGAAGAACTTAAAAACAGAAATGGGATGCAGCTCTGTCTGGTTGATTTCTTTCTTATTAACACATCTAATGTGTTAATAGGTAAAGCATTCAACGGATTGATTAAAATTCTCCACAGTTTTCATTTTTATGCTTTCTTAAAAATTCCCCGTAGCAATGGGAGAATTGATGTTTGGGATATTTCTGTCTGTTGTCTCTGAACTTTGAAGTCTACCAGTCTGAACCTCTACCAGACTCTACCAGAAATCTGAAAGGGATTTTCTAAAATGAAAAAAAAAACAACCAAAAAAAACCCACGACATCTAGATTTGACAAGGGAGTGTTTTACATCTGCTTCTTTCTTTCTCTTATCACTTTTTACGAAAAGCAAAAGAGATCTTGTCTCTTTCCCAGCAGCATAACCGTGTTGCATCCTCTGGGGATTAGTGCAGGGAAAACCTGCTGAAGGAATGAGCCAGTGCTTTGTTTCCACATTGTTTTAATTTGATTTGCTAGGTTTATCTGGAGCCTGCATTAGCAACTGGCCACCGTGTCCAGACTTGCCACTGGAAACCTCCGGCTATCTAAAACATGAAAGGTCCCTACCATAGGCAAGGACAGAGTTTGAGTTCAAACCCAAGGTTGCATCTGGAGTGACAAGCACCTTCAATGAACCTGGGAAGTAGCACAGCTTCTGTAGATGCAAATGCCAGGTTGCAGGGCCTGGGACAGCCTCCCGCCCTGCGCCATACTCCAGCCTGGAGGACTGCCCTGCCTTGTGCTCCTTCGGGCTCCCCTCCTCAGGCCTGACATCTGCTTCTAAGCAGGAAGGCTGCGGATGGGCGATGGGACCAGCTCTGAGATCTCATGGGAGCACACTGCAGGGCACTACAGGAGCACGATGTGCGCAGGATTAAGCAGCAGCCTTTTTGCCCTCTCATAGCACTGACTGGATGGTCTCCAAAACACACCCATGCTTCTCCTCCACCCACAGGCTTCCTTCTCCCAGGTTCTGTCATCACAATGCTGTAGTTACAGGCAGTGTGGAAAAGAAGGAATGGGATTTGCTATTGAAGGCAAGAACAGGGGAGACAGAGAGCAGGTCCCTGCTTTTAAGTGCCTCTCTGCTGCTGATGCTCAGGAAGCTGAAACAGGGCAAGAGATTGCCTCAATCCACCCACGGCTGGGGTGAAGGGAGTGGGCGTCACAATAACACATGCCAAGTGCTTAATTTTTCCAGAGGAACACTGAAAGCGACGATGCTGCTGTTCTCGGTGGCTGGAGTAGGCCCTCAGTGGGCGGGAATGAGATTAGAGACAAATCTCCTCTCCCTCACCCTTCTGCTAAAGGCTTTGATTGATTTCCTGTGGGCGTTGGTGAAACCCTTCATGCCAGAAAGGAATTGAAATACTTGACTAGACATACAGCTGAGGTTTAAAAGTATGTTTTTTTTTCTATTTTAATTTATTTTTTTTCTTAATTTGGTGTATATTTATGCAAGTGATATGCTATTACAGCAGGGCTTTTCTCATAAGGGGAAATAAGAGCTCAGAGAATGCTGCCTTTAAGCAGAAAACATGACCTGATGTGATCCGCAGATGACCTCAGAAGAGCAGCCAGTGCAGCAGGTGGTTATTCACCCTGACATGGCTGCTGAGCCATAGGCTGCATCTCTCCATCCACCTTGCTTCTCTGAGTACAAAGGAACATGGTTGCTCCACACGCTGCGAGAAGGGAGGGTCTCTTTCTGAAACAATACTTTTGCACTCTGCTTGACCTAAGTCTCGAACAAGTCTATAACCTCGAGGCAGAAAAGAAGTTGCATAAACTCTGCAGCACACAGGACTGAAATTCAGAACCACATTTTCCAACTACAATAATACACAGGTACTATCTTTTGAAATAACAAAACTTACGCTTTGTCTTCAACACAAGGCAAAACCTTTTGCATTAAATTCAGGAGGTGAAAAACAGCTCTAGTGTATTAATTGGACTATTACATTCTAGTAAATGCTGTTATTTTATTTTTTTTTACTGCTTTCCACTATGGAATAGTTTCAAAACTCATACACTTCTTAAGATGCTGTGAATATTTATTCTACTTTTACACTGTCTCAGGGGAGGAAATTAGAGATTGTGGCTCAGTGAGTGAAACAGTAGGAGGTTTTTCAGGAATAGTTTGGGTTTGTGGCATTCAGGAAAGACTGGTGGGATTTTTAGCACTGTGCTCTTTGTTTTTAGAATGACTCTGCCCTGAAATGAGGATATCTGTGTAACCACCTCCTTGCTCCACTGGGCTGTTCATCTTTCCATTATTTCCCCCTAAAAAAAAAACAAACAATAAGAGCAGTAAATAGGAACATCAGGTACCTGAATGAAAAGTGATCTGAGAGAAACCATCGGTGCTGGTATTTACGTGGACCAAAAGATGATGGTTCTATGTGAGGTAATGATTCAGGAAGATGATCCTGAACTAGGGACATGTAGAGAGTCCCTGCTGCAACCCATCTGGCTAATGCATCTGGACGCAGGTAATTCCTGGCCTTATATTTCTCACAAATCTGCTTTAAA
Source organism: Perdix hodgsoniae (assembly GCA_035772895.1). Classification (NCBI taxonomy): domain Eukaryota; kingdom Metazoa; phylum Chordata; class Aves; order Galliformes; family Phasianidae; genus Perdix; species Perdix hodgsoniae. The sequence continues at coordinate 5,193,454 of JAPSGF010000025.1, forward strand.
TGGAGTAACACTGCCATTTTCAATGGAAGTTCCAGCATTTCTGTGTCTCGCTTTCCATGTAAAATCTCGAGCCACTGAGAGCTTGTGTGGCATCTCCCTTTCAGTGAGGTACCATCAGAATCAATGATTGTACCTGGGGCTATGGATGCACACAGCTACCCAGGCAAGGATCCTACAACACAATTCGTCACAAGCTTTGCCACCTGCTGTGCTGTCAAAGGCAGATTCTTCAAGGGCTGTAGCTCTCCTCTGTAGGTCTCTCTGTTCTTTCTGTTCTTTGCCTGTGCCTCCCAACTTCATCCAGACTCCTCCCATCATCTTCAGGCTCCTCATCCCAACTGAGGGACACAGTTCCTGCTCTAATGGCTTTCTCCTTTTTTATTTTATTTATTTTTTATTATTATTATTTTTTTTTGCTACTACTCTGCTCTACTGTTTGCTGCTTTCACAGCTTAGTGACATGCTTTTCTCTGTGTAACTCCTTGCATGCGCACACGCCCACCCACTGTTCCACTTGCAATTAGCCCTGCATTTGAACAAAATTACCGCCCTCTGCAAATCCTGAGAAAGCAAAGCTGCTGCAAAGTCTATGACAGAGAGCAAACAACATGAAAAAAAGGCTGAAATCCCCCAGCTCCACCGAAACCCACGCTCCCATTTTCATTCCTTTTGGTGAGCTTGCTGGTTCTGGCAGGGGAAGCAACTCAGCTTGGCTCCCCCAGGATCTAAAGGAGGTAAGTTTGTCAGAAGACAGCATTGATCACATTATAAACCATATGCTAATTTCCTCCTAAAAATCTTCACAGGATTTTCTTCCAGTTTTAATGTTACACCTTTTCACTTCACCTCACACACCTGTTTGAAGCCTCCTGATACTTCTGGGGGCTACCAGTAAGCAATCCAACAAAACCAAGAACATCCCTGGTCTCTGGGATGAGGTCCCAGGCCTTGCTGCTATCTCACACTGAAGCACAAATTCCTGTTTTTTTGTGTTTGTTTGTTTGTTTTTCAGGTAGGTAGAACAGATGTGCCTGCATTTAAGAAAGCAAAAGGAAAGGATGCTTGTGAGTGTTAGCTCTGTTGGAGGGGAGACAAGAGAGCCTCTAAAGAAGTTGTTTCTGGTTTCTCAGTACATGGCTGAAATACATCTTTGCTGCTGTTCAGGTTAATCACTAGATTCCAAACTGCACAAGAAGGAGACACATCCAAATGCTTATGGTGCTAAGAAACAGGAATTACAGTCATTTATTACACTATTTGGGTGGATGGCAGGCAGAAAAGCTAGGTGTTTGCTTTCCCCCTCTCTACGTCATCAAAGGAAGACGATGGTCAAACCACTGGGAGGTGGAAATTTACAGGGAGACTGCATGTGGTGTACCAAGCTTGCCCTGATCATGAGTGTGGGGAGCACAGTGACAAGCGAGATCAGCTCCTGCTAGAAGAGCATCAGCAGCCACATCGCGGTGTTTGTGTGTGGCACAGAGCAGGTGGCAGGAGGCAGCAGGAGATGCAAGTCAGGTCTGTATGGAGGCCAGCTGCTAAGTCATCTGCTCTGAGTCACGAGGAGCAGATTTCCCTACTAGAGAACAAAGAGAAACCTGTGTCTTCTCTAACTCCACATCATTGCAAAAACAAGAATGGCATGTGAGTAAATATATAGATAGAAGTGTATATATATAAATCTATATGTGTAAGTCCATTAAGGAGAGCTGTCCATGAGTGAAGAAAAGACTAAGCAAGCTGAAGAAGTGCTTATGAAAAGCAATGGACTTAACACACAGCACCTGGACTTTGCAGCCCTTTTCTCTGTTATCCCTTCTCCTTGCCTTCTTTTTTCTGATTTATGCAATCCTCCATTACAATGCTGATCCATGTACCTGAAAGCACATGATTCTCCCCAAAACCTTTGTTCAAGAAAGGGAGGAGCAATGTTTAAAATCAAGCTTTGAGTGGAGGATCAGAAAACTAGTATTAAATTTACATTTTATGCTATCTTTTCCTCTAAAGAGGCAGTACTTTTTGGTTACCAGCTAGCTGTACATGGCTTCTATCCTCTCCCATTAGGTAAACCTGCAGGCAGAGGTCCAGGGGGAGCTCCCTCGCTGAGAGTACCAGCCCAAGCCAGCTCTGTTTTATGGAGGCGGTGTTCCCTATCGGAGCAATGATTCTGCCTTTCACCTGAATGAGTATACACTGGTTTCCTGAAATAAAGTGAACAGTGCAGGCAAGTGGAAAGCCCATCTCCCATGCGACAGATTTTAGAAGGTATTTCACAGTCAGTAGCAGTTAGAGACCACAGTTGCTTTTAAAGGATCTGACACTAGCTTTTGTAAGGCCTGAGAGATACTTGACTAATTGCTGAAGCATTAAAGGTCTAGACATCTATAACACTATTCTTTTTGGATTCGTAGATCCCTGTGAATCTCTCTTCTCCTCTTAGGTCACCTCTCTGGTGAATTAATGAAAGGCTGCCTGCTCCTTGTCACAGCCTTGCCCTCATGAGCCACCAATGGCCACAGATGGTGTTCTGTGGGCTGAAGCACAGCGCTTGGAATGGCCTTGCTGCAAGCTCATGCCAGACACAGCTCTTGAGTTCTCTGTGCAAATAGAATGGGTTATTAAAAATGGCATCAGCTTGAAGAAAACTGAAACATTTAAAAGGTACCATGAGTCACAAGGCTCCTCTCTGCAGACCTGCACTGTCATGCTGACACCAACCTTCAGGCACTTTCAGCATCCACTTAGCAATGAAGTACAGGTGCTTGTAAATGGGTTAATATGTTAGTGCAAAGGGAAAACACAGACAGAGGGAATAATTAGCTCACTCTGTTCGTGTAGCCTCTTGACAGCTCTTACACATCTGGAATGGGCAACAGGAGGAACTCCTCGTGTGCTCTCTGCTCTTGTGTTTCATGAAGTTATATTGGTAGGCTGTGGTTTCAGAGAGGGCATAAGAATGAGGCTGAAATAACTCAGTGTAGCAAAGAACTCTGATCAGTGGCAGAACTCGTTATAATTGCATCCTTTGGTATTTGTCACAGTGCTCTACTCATTAAGTTGCCTACGAAGAAATCAGTTTAACTGTCATTCCCTGAACAGATTTTACTGACTGTCTGGGAGAATTTTAACACAATGAAAGAGGGTATCTTGACATTTTTCTTTGCCACAGATTGGCATAAGCACTCTTTAACTTCATCGCAAGGTACCAGTATTGAGGTGAAATAAACAAAGCAATTGCATTTTGGTGGTATGCTTTCCCTTAGTTCTCTCAGTTCAGAAACAATGAAAAACTTCTTGTATGTACAAGGTAAGTCAGATCTGAAGCAGAGTAGATAAACTGCTATACTTCTGGGGATGCTGTGACTTTTAAACAGGATGAGGCTGTCCCTATGGATCCATCCCGCAAGCAATATATGGAAGCAATTACTCCTTCAGGAAAATATTTTTTTTTCACAAACCTAAGCTGTTACAGCATACAAAGCTGTGAAAAGTTAAGTGACAAGCAATATGGACCCGGCAACATTACTCACCGCTCAAAATCAAGCGACAGTCATGCTTGTTCAGCGGCAATACCTGTCAAAGCTGATGGCTTTGGTACCTGAAAGCAAGCCTGAATGGAAGCGATAGTGTTCCTGGTGAGCAATATCCACTGAGAAAATGAACTCTACTTCAGGCTGCATCCCAGGTTTGCTTATTTGGATGAAAATCTAACACTGAGTGAAAATTTCAAAAGAATTTGCATCACCCAGGAGTATAAATCCCAATTTCAACATGAAAGAAATGTGGTAAATCAGTGTGGGCAGGAACTAGTGTCTTTTAACCACCAGCTCGGTTACCTCCATATTGCACAGCAGCCGGCTGAGGAAGCAGCTCCTGAGGCATTTGTGAAGGGGGCCTGAAATACTTTGGAAGATGTTATCCCAGAAGATGTCTTACTTATTCAGATATTCAGATTTATTATGGAATTTATAACTGCATATGTTGTGATAGCTGCACTGACTAGATCCCAGACTAATGAATCTGCACCCTGATTTACACATTTATTTAGGGCATGGCTCTGACAAATCTTAAGCAGCCCCACCAGCTGCTGAATGCCCATCACACCACCATGGTTTGTAAGCACTGAACAGTCCCTGCACAGTACCTTTGAGAACAAGTGCTGTATGTTCAGTAATGGCAAGAGAAATGCAGTGCCATGTGGCTTTTCCAGTCATCACTCATGTCATTGTGTGTTATAATGCCCAATGAACTTGTGAACATACAGGCACCTTAACATGAACTTTCTCTCAAAACTGGCGTCACAGCAATCATAGAAGAAAGGTCTATTCCCCATCCATTAGGAAGAACGTGTTTGCACACAAAAGAAACGAAAAAGAAGGAAGTGACCATCAGCCCTTACAGACAATGGCAAAGCTGAGAAGTTACTGGCTTATTTCCTTTATTAAGCCCAAAATAACACTTTCAAAAATCCTGACTTCATGAATAAATCAAATGCCTTCATTAAAGAAACATTACTGCCATTTTCTATACTTTATTTTAAGGCATACAGAAAAATATTTAACAAATGGGTATGCAATTAAATGCCAGGGACTGCTAATTACAGCCCTCTTGAATGCCTCTGCAAAACAATGATACTCAATACAATATGTTAGAAAGGGTGGGGAAAAGAAAGAGGAAGCTGAAGACGATCTAATTCATGTTAGTGCAGATATATGCTTGCCTGTGGCTACAGGCTGCAAACAAGCCATCAGCGTAACCCAGAATGGCAGCCAAAGGATACTTTAGATTCACATCTTTGCTTCTGCTTCTCTAATTCATTTCCAAAACATTTCATCTCTAACTAATTATGGAGTTTAATGACAGAACGTGAAAGACTGGCTCAGGTTTCAGGCCATTCCAGCAGAGTTTTAATGATACATTACATCCTTCAGGTTGCAGAACCTTTATGTGCTTAGCCATGATTTATCAGCCCTGGCAGAGGCAGGTACTTCAAAGGCAACCTTATATAAAAAATAAATTCTGCCTTTGCCAAGCATTGGAAAAAGCACTGAATTAAATTTAAAAATCAATTCCTACAGACAAGAGAGTCATAAAAACTCAGTGGGCTTGTCTATTTGGCCAACAGGCACAAAATCATGAAAGTACAATTTTGTAATCAATAATAGCAATACAGTGTATGTTTTTTGATTGGAAAAAATTAAAGATGCCAAAACAACATTGATAAATACTTAGGCTGATTTGTGACAGTCCCATTAAGCAGAAACACAACATGCATTTTGATGAATTTCCAACTAGTTTATGTCATACTATACTTTTTATTTTTCAAAAAAGAATATTAAAACTATTATAAGCTTTGTCACCTGCTGTAAGGCAGAATGATGTATTTTATTCACTGCACATTTCATTTGTGAGGCAAAAAAGCATAATTTACTTCTTTATAAAAGGGAAATATATATAACTATATATATATAATTTTATTGGTATTAACATAATGCAATACCATACATTGAGCAAACAGAAAGAAAACATTTCAAAATACATTTTTAAAAGTATCTCCCCGTAAGATAGTATGAAATATCAAGTAATTAGCATTAACATTATTACAATACACCCTTAGCCAAATATATTAAGGAAAATCCACATTCTAACCACAGAGATAGAGGCAAACATCAACCCATAGGGGACTCAGAACATAATGATAAATACAATATCTGCATCTACTTTGAGTGACATCCAGACGAATACTGGCCCCCAAACAGCCCTCTGGAGTCGGGGTGTTATACAGAGAATACTTTGTGCCTGCTTCTCCAGGCAGCATCACTCACATGTTTAACTCCTAGAAGATAAAGAGGAACTGAAGAGTTTATCTGCAGAATATAAGAAATCTCAGCGTGAGGTATCTTCTCCATCATCATCCAAACCAGTGTCAGTGTACCCTCCGGTAATGCGTTACAAATCATTAGAGAAATAGAAGTCTCTGAAAGGTTTGTGCACACCTTCACTTGACAGAATACACTTAGTTTAGCATGATACAGTAAGGTAGCATCCTTCACATTAGTGAAGAACGCTTAAATGGCACAATCTGTCTAGTTGGCCTGAATGGATTCACTGCAGTTCAGTAAAAGCAACAGGATTTTAGTGTTACCGTGGCCGAATCCCTCTTTAATTCCTCGAGGTCTGCAGAACAAAACTGAGTGACATCAAAGCCCTTCCCCTGTCAAAACCCTCTTCCCCTTCCGTTCTCCCATGCGGGGCAGTATTTTCTGCAAATGTGCTCCGTGTAGACTGGATCTGACCTTGTGCCTAGTCCCATTGTGGAAAGGATGCATTCTTCAAAAGAGTGGCCATGCCCTTGACACCTTCCTGGAGGCCTCATATCCAGGCATGTGGTTGTCTACGCTTTAACAGGTCTAGTCTCTTTTATAAACACCAATGTTATTCAAGAAGAATTGACTTTCTGAACGGAGGCCATTAGGTGTCTTGCAAGAGGCTGAAGTTGAGTCTCCGTCGTGCCAATCGCTAATGATAAGTTTATCAACCTTTGAGTCCAATCGGTTCAGTGCCAAGAGAAGTGGATCCGATTTGACATGGAGAGGTGCTATCAACTCTCGCAGTGTATTAGCCTAATATGATAAAGCAGTGATACAATATGTTGAGAGAACGGTGATGTGCCATTATTTCCATATCATATTAGTATATTAGAATTACTATCATGCAAACAAGAGCAAATAGCAAATCTGGCATACAGTTGCAGCACTACAGAGCTTTTCTAATCTGCATGCACGTATGCTTGTGAGGACAGAAACATGGCACTGTTTCAGTATGACATCTTGTCCCATCAAAAGAGGTATTTAGGGTGGAAAGTTACATATTTGCTTTTTGTAGATACGTTTGGAGAAAAAAAAAAAACAACAACAAAAAAACCCACAAACCAACCAAACAAAACAGAACAAAGACTAAGAAAAAAATAATCGAGAACAATACACATCCTAACCAACTTGGGTTGGTTTCTTCTGTACTTAAAAGACGTGAACTCATTTGGAAACACTGGAAAAGGGTCACATGAACGAGGAGAAAGAAAGCAAAGAATGTGCCCGAAATCCACCAAACATGCTATGAGCACGGAAGGATAGCCTGTCAGCAGCTTATGTTTGAAATAGAAAAAGAGGTAGCACAATGAAATCTGTTTCTTTTTGTTATTTTAGCTGGCAGTCTAGTACTGTGACACTTCGTATGAAAGGCAAGATTGAGTAGGAAATCATGTGACTTTCAAACCATGCTGACATCCAAAAGGTAGGACTTGAGAACTCACGAATCTTTGAGGACTTGTGTTAGCAAAGAAAAGAGAAAGAGAGGTGGAATAAACAGCATGTTACTAAGTGTTTACTGAAGAGTCTTTTGTGTATTTGTGCAGTCTCTGCACACAGGGCAGTTTCAGATCTCAGCTGGTTTCAGCACATACTCTATTTTGCTGTGAATTATACTTATTTGTAATAAAGTATGAATCTTTCCATGATTCTCAAAATCCAGTTTTCAGATCTCAGATAGGAAAAGTTGTGGGATATTTTGTTTTTTAAAAGGAACAAAAAACAAGCCTCACTTTGGGAAAGAGTTCAACTAGGCCAAGTATAAAGATGTAAAAATTACATCCAATTTAATTGTTGAGACTTGTTTATCCCTTGTTAAGGACTTTACTTTTTCAAAAGGCAGGATGAAGAAGGAAGGAAAATACTAAGCTTTGTAATTTTTACTCCTGAGGATATCTGGAAAGGTCTAGAAGAACAAAAAAATGGTGTTGTCTCAGTGACAGAAGGTACCAGGTGGAAAGAATTCCAGATAGAAACACTGGTGCCATTTAGTCCACCCACAGCAGCAACTGGAATACGGGTTTCCAAAGAGGTACACTGTGAACAATGCTGCAGAGCTCAAAGGAAATTCAGACTCTTCTGAACTTCCTAGCTTTCCTGGGAATTCTGTGTGTTAACAGGAAGAGGAGGATGAACAAGGGAGAGGAAAATAGTTTATATAACTAAGTCCTAAGAATAGCAGGCAAGAGACAATTTTACATAACTTATGATTTTAAACAGGGAACATTTGATTATACAACTGAAACGAAAACAAACAAGCAAACAGATAAACGCAGAAGGAAATTAAACCCAAATCTAACCCAAACCAAACCCTTGAGAAACAAAAGCCCATGCTAGCACATTGCAGGACTGATGGAGTTGTGAAGAAAGGAGGCTCAGCGGACTGCAAAACGGAATGCTTTTCACATTTTAGCCTATTTTATAATGCTAACAGTCACGGCGTTTGAAGTAAAGTCTTGGATTTGCTTGGAAAAGGGTGCTAAGAGAAAGTGGATCCTGCAGCCTCATAGGATGTCACTTCTGCAGCTTCAGGAGATCCGTGTGTCTCACGGTTGCTGTTTCTATAACTTCAGCTCTAAAAACTCAGAAAGTTTGGTTTCCTGTAGGAAGGTAGATTTAGACAAAAGAAACTCCTCTTTTCATGAAACAGGGTGGCTATGAAATAAGGGGTGTTTTCATTAGGATGTTATTAAGCAGATATCCCAACCCTGCTCTTTCACACGTCTTGCTGAAGCTAGTTGAAGGATGTATCGAAGAACTATGCTACCTTCATCGGCCGGTGGGACAGGATGGTTTTTATGTACTTAAAATCCAACTACACTTTGCATTAGAAGATGACTGCTTCTGAAAGAAATCCTGCTGATAAGACATTGTTTTGAGAAGGCTGTTCAGTAATTTTGCTAAGGTTTTTGTTGCACAACTGTTAAACACTGCTAATTTTGCTGTGGCCCAGTTTGGATTAGCCACAATGTACATTAACAGCCTTTCATTAGGACCTCTTAAGATAAGTAGTAGCAGACACAAGCCTATTTATATGAAGGTGAATATAATTAACAGTCACACTTGAGGTTTTCTAAATAGATTTTCTTATTACTTTTACTCTTATAGAGAGCAACTGTACAATATTTCTATTAGGGTAGATGCACACTTAGAGTTTAGAAATTCTGCCTATCAGTAGAAACGTTACATTGACTTATCATTCTAAAATACACATTAGCAAAACGATTTCAGTAAAATCCAGCACATAGTTTCCTTTCCAGCCTAGAGTTGTTCTAAGTTTGTTTTAAAGGAGAACAAATACAAATAACAAAGAACAAGTAATGTGACCTTGGATGGATACTTATCAACACTACAATTTATGAAACTGATGAGGCTTGCAAATATTTTGGAAAATAAACCAATTTTCATTCACATACAAAAATGAATTCAACCCTATGAAAAGAATTAAGTTATATCATTGCATTTATTAATTTATGCTTGTATTATGAGAAAAGCTATATGGCAAATGACGTTCTCAGAGAGGTAGAAAAAAAAACCTGCCTGCTGTAAATTGTCACATATATCTTCAGCAAATATAATAAGATGCAAGGACTCCTGTGTCTGAGCAAACCTGTAACAATGGGAGGCCCTTTACCCATCAAAAGTTGTGGTAGAGAATACATCAGGGCTGGGATCAACCCAAGCAAGTACTAAAGGATGCACTGCAGGCCTGTCCAGACATGCCAGCATGTCTCAATACTCAAGAGAAATGTAAGCATAGGAAAGGAGAAAGTTCTCACTTGACAGAAATATCTGAGTCACAATCAATAGGGAATAAGGACGTGGAAGGTGAACAAACTATTTATTTCCCTCTGTTTGAGACCTGTTTATAAATAATGAAGGCACATCAGCAGTCACTAATGATTTATGTTAGGGTTTTCAATTCAATTTTTTTAATTCTTTAAAGGAAGTATATACCATTTTACTGCTGCCACTTGAGATTACACTTCCTTACAGAATCATAGAATGGCTTGAGTTGGAAGGAGTCTCAAAAATCAACAAGTTCCAACCTCCCTGCCACGGGCAGGATTGCCAGCCACTAGATCAAGCAGCACTAGAGCAGGGTGTCTAGGAACCCACCCAACTGTGCCTTGAACACCTCCAAGGATGGGGCATCCACAGTGTCTCTGGGTAGCCTGTGCCAGTGCTTCACCATACTCTCTGTGAACATTGTTATGAATGAACAGAATGTTCACATTATTCATTTTGTCTAAAGTGAGTACGAGTTGCCGAGTTATAACATGGTTAAATTGATGGTAAATTTGCTTTTCAGAGAAGGATGTGGTTAAATGATAACAGATTAGCAAACTTTTGAAGTAAGTTTTAGTTTTAGGAAAAAAACTCCTCCTTCCCATCTATAGAGCAAATCAATAAAACTGTAACTGTGTTTGTAATCTCTTTGCTTTCCTTCACCTGTACCCAATTTTGTGTACAGATTTTTACATCTGTCTATATATGCATAAGAAATGCAAAAGAACTTTGACAAGAAGCTCTTAAGTAGTGTCTATCTAGTCCAACAATGAAGCACATCTGGTACAGTGTTTCTTTGAAGGTAAATGCTACACTTGAGTTACCACACTCTGAACAGGGAATGAACACAAACACGAGGAGGGAAACATCCCTCCCATTTACCATTTACTGCTATTTGGCTACTTCTGTTATAAGTTCAGTGGCACCTACTGGGATGCTAGGAGGTCTGGGGATGTGGCTAGATGTTGTTTGACTCCCCTGGAGGAATGCTGGCAGATTTACAAACTATTCCTTGCTCAGCAAAGGAAAGCAACTAGAGCCTTTAGGACAGCTTGGGTCACAGTGAGAGTGCCATGCAGAAGGTTGGGATGGCACATCAGTGCAGCCCCTGGCACTATACTCCAAAGCAACATATCTGCCATTTGTCATGTGAGAAGTCAAGTTTGATGTGGGAGGCAGTAATGGAAGTCACTCAGTACTCTGTTGGATACTTGAGCTACTGCAGTGAAGGGAACTATGTGAAGCATGACTAACATAGAAATATGCTATCTACAAGTAGCAAGTTTCATTTTCCCAGCACTACTGTATAGGCTTTAGTGCCCTTTGTGTCCCCACTGAGCTAAAAGTGACAACAAAAGAACACCAGGACCACAAATACTGTGCAAGAAAGCACCATGATGAGAAAGCAGGACTTGGGAGCAGGGAGGACAGGTGGCATGCCAAAGCACATACAGCCTCCAGCAGTGAGCGGTTCCTGCCTGAGCACTGCTCTCAGTCTGGTGAGCAGAAGGCAGTACAAGAAATGACAGGGCTCTCATCAATGGGGTATTTTTTTCCCTTTCAACACAGTATTTCTAAAGGTGCAAATACACTCTTGCTCTCACAGTATGCATTTCATACACTATACTTATAGCTAAATAACCCTCTACCCACTCAGTACTAATGAACTAAAAACAAAAACAAAAAAAACCCAAAAAAAACAAAAAAACAAAAACCCATGCAATTTAACACAAAAGAAGCAAAAACTCACTAGTGTTAAAATGAAGAGCAGTTGGAGAAGATTCATAGCTAACGTTATCTTACACATTACAGCACCATACCACTAACAGATTTATTAATAGAATAGTATTATTCTCTACATGATCTCATCTGAAGCTTTGCATGTGTACACTGAGTCCTATCTAGTTCATCTTACATGCAGGAAAGATCTATAAGCCCTTTATATTTATGATGCTTTTTCCAAACTCCTGTAAGCCTTGCACTTGGGGACAGCACCACATGCAGCCATCATACTGGTGGTGCTTCATTCAAAGCATTCTCAACGCTCTGTGAAGGTCTGAAACAAGCAGCCAAGGACCTGGAAGCTTGTGGACATATCTCTCAAACACTTCTAAACCACCTTTCTTCACTACTTTCTGCCAAAGTAATATTTAACACAGGTATGTCAAAGAAGTTTACTAATGAACATGCATTTGTTTACCTGTGTTGTTTCTGTAAGTGTCAGAAGGTTTTTTTTTAATGATATCACTAGAGTTCATGTATTATTTACTGTTTCTTTATGGAGGTTTTATTAAGTGATGAACTTCCTACTTACTTGACAAACAAGGATGATACCAGTGTTGGTAGTTAAGCACCTAATGAAGTAGTGCCACTCACCCATAGGGGCTCCATTTTTGGTTCGCCTTCTGATATGTGTGTTTGTTGTTCTTTCAAACTGCCAAGCTGGATGATCAAATTATTGATTCATACTATAATATATTACTACAAATTCTGCCCATGTTATGTCCTTCCATAGTAGATATATTTCAGAGTTATTCTTGTGCTGTATAGGTCTCTTTCTAAACATGTAAAACTCATTTGGTTTGTTACTGAGGTCTTACTAAAGTGAGAGTCCACAACTCCAATGCTGAGCAGTCTGAGCTATGGCTCTGTCAGTAGTCACCAATTATTTTTGTGCAATACTTTCTTTTATTACTGTTGTAAGCCAACATAAACCACTGCTCCCAGACAAAGGACATTCTCTAATTCGGGACAAAAACAAGTGAAACTATAGAAAATTTAAAAAAACATTCACTGTTATAAGAATAAAAAGAAAAACATGCTTCATTCTTTTAGATGGGGGAAAAGGCACGTGGTTGAAAAATCATGGTCAGGTGATAAAAAGGAGCTGGCTAAGTTTCTTACAAAATACAGTAATTTACATAATTTTATATATGTTTGGAGATAGAAGATATAATCAGGAGTTAAGTATCCCAATGCTTTAATTGCTGCATTACACTGGAGTCATAGAATGGTTTGCATTGGAAGGGATCCTTAAGATCGTCTAGTTCCAATCTCCCTGCTATAGGCAGGGGCACCTCCCTCTAGACCATGTTGCTTAAAGCCCTGTCCAGATTGGCCTTGAATGCTTCCAGGAGGGGGCATCCACAGTCTCTCTGGGCAAAAAATAACTTTCTATGGGACAAGCCTCATCCAACAGAAGCCAATTTTGTACTCAAAATACATGCAGCATTAGGTATACACCTAAAGGCAAGATTCCTTTCAACCCAATTTTTCCTCCTATCACAAGATTAGTCAGGCTATGGTTGCAATGGCATGTAAAGCTGAATTTAATCTACTAAACCTCCTACATGATTTATGCAGGGAACAGCTTGGAAAGACACATCTTTATTTCCCCATCATGAAGCAGGAACTGTAGAATTTGTTGTCCAGTGAAACAGTTACTATAATTAAGAAAGAAATGTGCATTTTGATTTTGCTTCCTAACTAATGCTTTGGACTTCAATACTAAAAAAAAAAAAAAAGAGTAGTAAGTAATTAAAAAACCTTTTTGGTTTTTTAATAATCCATTTTTTCAATATGAAGTACTCAAAAAGAACTGATCTAGTGGGTGACAATCATGCCCGTGGCAAGGGAATTGGAACTAGATGATCTTTAAGGTTCATTCTACCCAAGCCACTCTATGAGTGTACGAACTGGTTGCATTATCATAACAGACTATTCTCTGTATCACTAGTTAGAAGAAGCATATTTCTTGGAAATTTTATACACGTGTTTGCTTGGGGCTTTCAAGTGAAACAGAAATGCCTAGAATTAATTATATCATGTCAAATTCAAGTGTTTAGCTCTGAGCAGTAGAGACCACTTTAGATAAAGAAGAATGTAATACATGCAGCATTGTAACTGCTCTTTCTGACTGTGCTTCCCATACTGACAATAAAAATAGTGGCTCACTGACAAATTCCCTTGCATGACTAAATAACTTGGGGACAGACTGCTATGTCCTCATTTCTGCCGACATCTACAGGGGACCATAATGCTGCTTTTCATTGTGGCCTATGATCTCTTATCAGAGTGGGTCAAAAACAGGAACAGATCAAATATATTTTATGTTATTGATGTTGCTGGGTTGTTAAGGTAGAATGAGCAGACTCAGAAAAAAATAGCATCTCCCTTCTCCTGCCCATGTTCTGCTAAGGCTCTTGAGAAGCTTCTGTCACAAGTCCCAGTACAAATGCTGCTGAGGCCTGCCCAGCTTGGAGAATCTGGGAGGGCAGACTGTGATCGTTAGGCTCACACTGACATATTTTAATGAAGTTTGGTACTCACTGCAGATGTGCACGCAGAAAACAGTGTATGTGGTTACTCATCTAGTATGGCCATCAAATCAAATTCTGACAACCTCTCATTCCCATCTGGTTGTGCTACACTTAACAGTGGCATTCCATTCTCTCTCCTCAAGCATTAATATGTATTTGATAGTTAACTCAGCTTGCCTGCCTGTTGCCAGGCAAGTCACACCGTTCTGCTCCAACTGTTTTTGATTCAGGTCTCTTCCAGTCTCCAGGAGAACTGTATTCAGCAAAACAAAACAAAACAAAACAAAAAACAAAAAAAAACCAACCAAAATCACATTCTTAGACCTAAACCCCTCAGTCTGAGAAATACTGCACAAAATCTGTATATATAAAGAAATTCCTGTTAGAAACCTTGCCTCTAATGCACCTGGTTTCTGTAAAGGCATGGCAGAAATCTCCTTTCCTGTTTTAAAAGAATGATTCAGCTACTTTCTCAGGGGTTACAATGCCCTGAAAGCCCATCAGATCAATGCAGCAGTTAGCTGATTGCTTTGCAGCAGTGAATTCAGTACCTACCTACTTGGGAACATAAAATGAAGAATTAATGATAACATTTTTCACATCTGGTGGATACTGGAAGAACAAATTTTCATCTAGCAATTTATTTATTTATTTTAATGAGAATAATTATCTCTAACTAAAAAGCTTACACAAAAAGGTTTTATGTAAGGTATCCTTATTGCAAGTCAAACATTGGTATGTTTTTTGCTTATAATTGCTTGTATATTTTTAACATGCAAGAGTTATTTGCAGAAATGCTCTGTTTTCTTTCTTAAGTATATCTTAAGGCTATTATCTTCCAAAAATGCACTCACCAGTGTAATTAGAGGAAATCATAGTTGAACAGGGATTTCGTTGGGCTAAAGGCTCCTCTTACAGGAGTCAAATGCTGAAAATGTCAAGTCTCCCAGTGTATTTCTACTTTAAAGATAGCAACAAATAACACATTTTAAATTACTTTAAATCCCTGAACGTGCTACAGTGAATATTACTTCTTTAATGGGATAGCAACGCTTCACACTTGCTAAGAAAGTAATTCTATGCAGAAAAAAGCAAAATAATCAAAGGAACCTTTCGTCTTATCATCTTTGTACTCAAGCACCTGGTTCATTCAAAAAAACACAAGGCAGCCATTTATGATAAAGTGGAGGTGGAGGAAAATAGACAGGAGAGGACACGATACGCTCAGTGAAGAAGGGCAGAATCCTGCTTCTGCCTCCCACCTTGACCAGTGGGGTCTGGGGGATCCCTGCTCTCCTCCTGAGGTGATGGAACATCTCACAGGGCCTACTGGCACCCATGTACCAGTTCCCCTATTCCTGCATAACCTCTTCTAGCCAGCACTTCTCAAAAGCTTTGGAGATGTCAAAAATGTTGTTCTTTATCAAGAGCACACAAATAATATTCCAATGACTTTTAACTGAAAATTAGAGGGCTGTTTTAGTAACTGCATTGTTGCACTTGTTCCTGGTGTCCAGTCAGAGATATCAAGTTATTAGAAGGGAAAATATCCATGTAAGGGGAACCAGCTTATAACAGACTTCTCATTAATTCTCCTATGGACACAACTGCAGAATATTTTTTAATGATTTCAAAGCAACTTCCTCAAAAAACAGAGAACTTGGGATACTTGGCTTCTTCTGAGTAAATACAGAAATACAAGGCATAAAATGTTAAAATACTACATGATAATATGTCACATACTTAAGGGTTTATGCTGTTCTAGTTTTCTCGTCTGAAAAAGCAGTGAACAGGTAGAGATATGACCAGGTAGGATTATTGGTGGTATGAAAAGGTTTTTCCTGCAAGGTGCAACAGTCTAAAACTGTTTAAAACTTGATCCCTACAGACAAGAGACATGAGAAATCTATACAATCAGGAGCACATAAATGCAGTAGGTAAAAAGAGAAAAAGGTTGATCATTGGATCTTCCATTGCTAGGAACATCTGAAAGTTCGGGTGGAAAATTCAAAACTAACCAAAAGGCAAGCTTTTCTCTCCAATCTGTAAGTCAGGCAACTCCTTTTCACCATGTGTAGTGGCTAAATGTAAAGCTAATTTCAAAAGCAATAAAACCACCTGATAGAAGAACAACCCATTAAGAGCTACAAGCAAGATGCTTTTAACTCTTCCCGAGAAAAATGCTTTCAGGCATGATTCAACACAGGCTGTTGAAATCTGAAAATGAAACTTGAGGCTCAAAACTCTACAGCTGCTCTTCAGAAGTAACCACCTGCAGGGTTTCTGTTTGTTAATTTTTAACTGAAACTAGCTAAGAGTCTGAGATCTGGTACAAAACTTCACAAATCAACTTTTGGTCAATTTTTACTTAGCCCACATCTGCTGTGCAAAATGGGAAAGTTATTCCTCAAGACAAAATAGCAAAAAACACAAGCTTAGTGAGTTCTTAATTCTTCAAGGATTACTTTTTCTTTTTTTCTTTTTTCTTTTTAAGTAGAAAGTAAACAAGAAAGTGACCTTGCTTGTATCTGATATATTAAAGTTTTTAGTATTGTTACAGAGGAAACAAAATTCAGTGTGTACTATAAGATGCATTTATTTAAAAACTCTGTGGAAAAATAAGAACATTTTAAATTTAATTTCCTTATGAGAAAGTACACAGGTAGGTAGGAATGGACAAGAGTTTTTTTTTTTTTTTTTTTCTGTTTACATTAATGTTTTGAGGGGCATCGTATCAGCACAACTACTGGTAAAGAAATAAAAATTGATGGCTACAATTTTCATAGCGGGACTCAGAAAATTTTCTCCACGAACTCTGAAATACAGTAAGCACATGGCCAGCTACATACTTTTGATCATTTATAATGGAGCTAGCTACAGCAACTGCTAAATATGAACAACTACAAGCTGAAGAAATAATAATGATAAAAAGGACAATATATGAAACAAGCTTATGCCTTCATCTTTTAAAATATCTATTCCATTTCAATATGGTACAAATGAATAAGTCACCCGAAGAAAATGTCTCACCAGAGGCCTCTACTCATTGGTTTCAAAGACATGAGTTAAGGGAGCAGTATGAGAAAGTTTATGACCTCATCATGAATTTACGCTGGATTCTCCCCCTTGGAGGATAACTTGGGCTGAGGAAATAGTTTGATGTGATGGCGTGGCTCACTGGAATATGGTCCCAACATAAAGAACGTTCACTTGAATCACCTGTGCAACGTGCTAAGCTGCGAACCAAAGGCAAACACAGCATGATTGCATTTACAGTAGATTTTCTTGTAAGAGAAATGTGTTACTATCCAGCCAAAATGTTCTTAAAACAGGTTTTATAATCAGGGAAAAGATTCATAACACCATCATTTTGTAGTCTTCAGGCTCTTGCCTCCATCTCACCTAGGACTGTTTTACCTGCTCTTTCTCAGGCACCCTGATATTTCCTGTCCTTTCTCAAAAAGCACTACAGATCATGGCATGTGAAAAGTAGTTGTTTCCTATCCTATTTATGTAGGTAAACTAATCCTCTGCCACTGTGATGGGGCCTGCTTTTCTTTCTTTGTTCATCTCCTTAACTCTGAGCAACCTCACCTCCCTCAGTGTTCTGGGGAATAGTGATGCTCAGGAACATGGATGGTGTCCAGGCAGCAGTGCTAGAAGCACCAAATCTGAGTGAAATATTAAATCTCTACTTCTGCTTCTGTTCTCCTCTGAGTAGGCGTCCATAGGTGTCCCCTGGCTCTGAGGGACAGTGCTGGCTGCTCACAGCCTTCTGTCTGTAGCCTCAGCCTCTTATATGAAGCCTCCTCCAAAGGTCAGAAATAATATAATTGATAAAGAAATAAAACTAATCAAATGCTATTTGCTAAAGTAACTTAAAACCTGCCTTGTCTTTCAAGAGACTTTTGTATTCTTGATATAAATCCCATAACCTTGTTTAGCCACAACATGTAGAAGCGTAGAAAATCATCCTTTCAAAATGGAGGAAGGCAAGAGGGTGGCTGACATTTTTGATTTTCCTTACCTGTAAAAAACATATCCAAATTGTGAGTTTCACTTTTTCACTATATGAAAACCTGAAACTTCCTAAACTTTCTAAAAATTATTAAAAAATGAGCTGAACCAAAAATTTCAGCGTTCCTTTAAACAAGAGTTCCCAACAAAACAAACACGTCCTGTTTATCACTTCTTTTATAATATAGATATTCTGCACATACTTTAAAGACTGTGCAAAATGTTCATACAATCGAATGTCTTGATTGACTAGAGCTTGCCAAGATGCATAGACAGCCTATGTATGAGAGTCATGATGTCTTCTATGAGGTGTCCACTTACTAAGTGGAACTTAGTAAGGAGGAACTTATTAACTTGACTACATAGTATTAAAAAGCAAAGTGATCAGAGAACTTAGAAACAATCTTTTTTTTTTTTTTTAATGCACAATGAAGTACATTCAAAAATGCATTTTTTGTTTGTTTTATATTTTATTCCTCATAATTTCTTTTTTAAAGCATTGTCAAAATTCTGAGATTTAAATTCTGGAGTGGAGGCCACTTGAGGAAGCACTGCACTAAATGCCAAGATCAGACAGTAACATTGGGCAAGGCAAGCAAAGTCCTCGGTGACATAAAATATAAACAAAATGCCTTTGGAAAGCTTTAGAGGGAATGTAAAATTTAAAGGGGATTTTTCCTGGGCTCTTTACAAAGCCAGGAACAAATTAAAAATCTGCTCTTCCATCTTCTAAAAAGACAGAAGCTAGATACTTTAGGTGCCCCTAAAACCATTACATTAAAGTTAGATTTTATACTGTAGAAAGCTGCAAATGTGCTTATTTTGATTGAAAACTAAAAATCTCTTGAAAATAAAAATTATTTTACCAATTAAAAGTTGAAAACAAATAGCAAATTACGTTGTAGTAAGGAGGAAAGAAGCAGAATTTTCAGAATAACCAGCTTAAAGCTTTTTATAGATCAAGTATGATTTTCGTACTGGATTTCAAGCGTTGACATTCGTACAGTAAAAATATCACTTTCACACCAAATGTACAGGCTATTAAATTTGTTATGTGAATTCTAAAACAGATGTTGCTATTTACCAGAGGAAAATAATTTTTTAGGTCTCATATTCACCAATTCTCATGTACTATATAGTGACTACTTTGCACACACACTGGAAACGCTGTGCTAGTTGGAAGCAGCCTGCTGCAGTGAGCCCCTCATATTCTGAGCTATGTCTGCCATTGCTGCGTGCAAGCAAATTGCAGAGGCCCCCTCAAGCCAGCTGACTGCACCCCAAATTTGAGTTTCATTTCACCTAGAACTGAATTTGCAATGATCCCTAATGAGTTTTATTACTTATTTAGCCTTGATGAGTAATGAGATCCACGCAGGTTTTGAATGCCTCCAAGGACAGTGACTCCACCACCTATCTGGGCAACCTATTCCAATACCTCATCACTTTTTTTGAGATGAACTTTTTTTCTAATATCCAACCTGAACTCTCCCCCCCCAGTGCAACTTGAAGCCATTCCCTCTCATCATATCACTTGTTATGTGGAAGAAAAAGCTGACTGCCACTTCGCTACAACCTCCTTTCAGGAAGCTGTAGAATCTCGTCACATGTAGCCTAAAGGCAAGCACTGCCTATCTGCTGCAAGTGCCAGTGCAAAAGATCTGAACCTAAAATGGTCCCCAAAGCTCTTCCTGTACTCAGAGGAAAAATCAACATAACCAATGACTAATGTTTGTGCTTTATTTTGGATGCCAGTTTCTCCCCTGTGATGGGAACCCAAGCTCAGCTCAGCTTTGGATAAAAATCATAGCCTGAGTACAGGTCTTGGCATACTACCGTCTGATCTCTGCTCACCCCTGAATTTACAACCAGGAAAAATCTCTCTCGTGAGGCTTGTTTAATTTCAACTCCTTGACTCCTCTAAATCTTTACTGAATTAAATCAATATGTCAAAAACAGGCAGAAATATGTTTTTAAATCAAAGATTTTTGGCAGCACTTCTCCTCATTTTCTAATGATAACTCAAATACATTTAAACAAATCAATGGTGATATTTAGTATTTTGAAAGGCCAAATTTTATGCTTCAGTAATCCAAAAGAGAAGAAATAAGCTGTTATTATTTGGTGTTAGAAATACTCAACTTGTGGAGGCAGAAAATAGCCATCCTATTTAACATGCAGCCATTTTCTTATGTAAATACTACAAAATCATGCAGAGAACTTTTTTCATATTTTGCATATGACATCATACTACTTAATATCATTGCACTTGATGCTGTGATATGGGAGTGTTAAATCATCAACAAGATCCAAACTCGCAAAGTGGGGCCAAAAAGGAGACAAACTATCTTCCAGCTTTTTAACAACTATCTACCCAAACAATTCTAGGAACCCATTTTTTTATATTTAATGAGAACTGAGATCTTTGCAAAATTGTCTGATTGCAAGACTTTTCTTTCTTTTATTTTTTCCCAAAGTACTATCATGACATTTGTTTCACAATAACTGCTTGATATTGAAAAACAATAGGAAAACTTGCAAATAAACACCATATGATTAGTATAAACTCTGAACATTAAGTTCTCTAGAGACTGAAGAAATTCCCATCTGACAAAAGAATAAGCCTTCTCTTCCCACTCATCTCCAGGTAACTCCCCCCTTTGCTATTCAGATGCAGAGTCGGTATAAAATACAGCTCCATCTTTTGTTTCCAGAAGTTCAGCTCCCAGAAGTGAGCAGCATGAACCACTCCAGGTAGCCAGGGTTTCCTCTCTGATGGCAAGAACGAAGCCCAGGCAGAAGGGGTACCTGAGTTTTGCTGCTAGCAAAGAAGGCTGTGCTTTGTGGGGTTTTCTCAAGAGCATCCTGCTGCCCAGATTTTACTAATGACATGGATGGTGGAATAGAGCAAACCTATACAATCCACAAACACAAAAGTGGGAAGAAACATTTACAGTGGATATAAGTAAAAAGTTTTTTACAGTAAGGATAGTGAGACTCTGGCACAGGTTGCCTACAGAGGTGGTGGGTGGCCCATCCCAGGGCGGGCTAACTGGGGCTCTGAGCACCCTGCTGTAGCTGTAGGTGTTGTCCCTGTTAATTGCAGTGGAGTTGGACCAGATGGCTTTTAAGGGTCCTTTCCAACTCAGATGAATGTATGATTTCTCATAGGTCAGTCACAGAAGTGGGAAATACTTTTGGAGGGATGAAATCCCCTTGCCAAGCTTCATATAACAGTATGGTAAACAATATACTAAAAGACACAGAACTTGGCAAGCACCAGGTTAGTCTGCAAGGCATTTATTTTCTCTAGTCGGGCTGTTAGTTTTACAAGCTGTCATGTTTGTTTGTTGGTTGGTTTTAGCTCAATTAGATATTTTAAATCACCTGAGGTGTTTATCCACTTGAGCTACTTAGTGTGGATTTGTGAGAAGCACAGGAAGAAGCAGCTTTCATTAAGGTATGAAAAATAGCAGTCAAGCAGAAAAGCTTATCTAGCACACTGCACAACACAGAGTGAAATGTGAAATACTGTACAGCTGCAAAGTACAGTGTCTAAAACACGCAGGGTGAAGCAATCTTCCTGGTGTCAGCCAGGTGCATTACATCCAGATTAAGCCCTGGAACGGGCTGCCCGTAGAGGCTGTGAAGTCTCCTTCTCTGGAGATATTCTAAACCTGCCTGGGCGTTTTCCTGTGTAACCTACTGTAGGGAACCTTCTTTAGCAGGCAGGTTTGGGGTGGGTAATCTCCAGAGGTCCATTCCAACCCCTCTGACTCTATAGTCATATGGATCTGCCTTCTCAGGTGAGGTAGAGCAGCTGGGAAAATCAGTTATATTCAGCAAGAGCCTACCAAATAGTAAGTGGGCCAAAAGTGAGATCAGTCTTCAGCTTAAATAACAGCTGCTGTGATGGAACAGCTTTGTTTTCCATGAGATAATGACAGGAAAAAACTAAGCTTAAATTGCAAAGGGAACAATTTAATATCTATTAGAAGGAATAAATTCCTCTTCAATACAGAAAAGATGAAAAGCACTGTCTGGAGGGAATGAAAAAGGCCCACTACTTGAGGATACTTAAGGATGGATGCAGTAAGCATAATGGCTCTAGATCTGGAGTACAGATAACCCCTCAAAATCTCAAAATCACTTCCAGCCCACTGGCTCTGACCCTTGCACAGCATATTCACAATTCCACCAGAGCCTTCGGAGGGTCCAAGGTTTTAGCCTATGTATGCTACTTTCTTGTTGTGGAAAAGGTTAGGAAGCAAGTCCTAAGTAGAGATTAAAATGCTAAAACACAGGCATTTATTGTTGTTTTAGCTGTCCAACAAGGACAGTCAAGGAAGTTGCATAGGGCTAGCAAACAGGACACAAGATCTTTAGATCTGTCACCCTCTGCAGCAGCGCAGAAAGAGGCTGAAAGGAGGAGCTTCAGCCAAATACCAGGATAAGACACTAAAACTGAAAAAACTACACTGCAACATTTACTTTGTATGCTTCCATAGACTCATAGAATCATAGAATTGCTCAGGTTGGAAAAGACCTTAAAGATCATTGAGTCCAACCACAGCTTAACCGTACTACCCTAACTAACAACCCTCTGCTAAATCACATCCCTGAGCACCACATCCACACAGTTTTTAAACGCATCCAGGGATGGTGACTCTACCCATGATGACCTTCATCTTAATTCCAAGAACCCAGAGGACTTCTTTCATAAAAAATTGATTTAAACAAAATTGCTTTGTAACAATTTGCTTATGCCAGTGTCTCTTTTCCAAGATTCTAGCAAAATGCTGACTGCTCACACTGAGAAACCCATCCCTGCAGATTCTAATATCTCATCTTGCTTTCCACAACCGACAGTAATTAAATGAGAAAGCATATTTACATGGCGATGCTACAGAAGTTCAGCATGCTAATAGTCTCATAAAACTACATCCTTCCTATGCTCTCCCAGGCAGTAATGACTCAGGTTCTTCCCTCCATATGCTTAACAGTTGCCTTGAAAGAACCTGAGAGCCACTCCCAGCAGATGGGTAGCTCCTGGAGATGTAATAAATATAATCTGAAAAGGCTGTCGTTCTCCCAGACCTACTGATGGGGGTGCCATATTCTTCTGACTTGATAACAGAAAGAGTTTCAGCTTTTTTCATTTTGGAGAAGCGTATTTTAAAATTATGCATTTCAACAGAGCATTGTCCTTATGCACAATAACTGGCTAATTGTTTCACTGCAGGCATATGCTTTCTTTGTGTTTCAAAAATTCCAGGTTGGGCCAAGTGCCTCCTGAATTTCTAAGAGAAACTATCACAATTCAGCGAAAATCTCATTGAAAAAGGCAGTTTCCTCACGTTTTCTGCAGTGGTCAAATCTGTGCATCTCCAAAATGGTTTTCAGAGAACTCGCAGTAAGATTTATGTAAATAAGTAAAATTAATTTTTCACATTGGAAATGAATATAAGTATCAATGTAAGGATAGGAACCCTCTCCTATTAGTGGGAAACTACATGGTAAATGAAAAAAAGTCTATTTTTCATTTTGTACACAAAATAATTTCTAAAAACTTACATAGCCTCATTTACAAAATGTATGTTATGTTTTAACATGTAAACTCATTTGGAATTGAGGAAATCTGCAAGCACAAAAAAAAAAAAAAAGATTTTTAAAAATTACTATTGAATAAACAATCACATATCCTTTAGTATGGTGAGCAGTGGGAATTTGGGTGTTTGGACTGGCTTCCCTGCATGACACATCAATTGGTCTGCCAGGTACAAGTCATCTTTTCCAGCCTCAGACAGGGAAGGGACAGAGCTTCTTTACCTCGGGGAACAAAAAAGTTAAAGGCAAACCACAGGTTGACTACAGGACACCTTGAAAGAGAACTGATGCATAAAATGAAAAAAAAAAAAAAAGAAAAAGCTGAAGTATATTATCATGCGCATAGATTCCTCCGCTTCAACCCAAAATGACAGTGCCTCTGGTATCATTTCTCTGTTGGCAGCCACCAGCCTGGTAACTCAACTGAGGATTCTGTGCTAGAAAAGTACACTCTAAGAACGGCCATGCAAAAAACTCTCATCTCTATTTCTTTTGCTTGTAAAAAATACGTATACTTCAAAAAAAATCAGATGACCTTTGTTGGCAATGATGCCCACAGCTATTAAAATAAAAGAGTAGGAAAATATCTAATAACATTTCTGTTTCTGAATTCCATCTCTTCTTTGCATTTTTAGTAGCATGAGCAATGGAAATCAATTAAAATTAAAAAGTGGCAATAGCACATTCATGGGTAGAATGCATTCACATTTAAAAAGTCCAATGGGCATAAAACTAAACTACTTTTATTTTTGTTGACAGGCCATATCGCTTTCTGAAGTACTACCCAATAAATGATTCAACATTTGGCTTTCAAACACCACGGATGATTTTTTTTCCCCTCCTACTGAAACTTAAAATCTGAGTGTAATGTTTTTGCATCTGGTTGTTTCTACTTAGAATACAAAAACAGTTGTGTAGTAGAGTTTCTTTTACTTGTGAGAATTAGAAAAGCTATTTTTCTGTTTTTTTTTTTTGTTTGTTTGTTTTGTTTTGTTTTTTAATTATTTTAACAAAGTTTACATTTTGAATTAAAGAAGATGCATGGGAAACTTAGTCCTGGTACTTGTCAATCTAAATTGGTTTTTGTATCAGTATAATTTTGAATATAATAAGTAGTATAATACATACTTTGTACGTACAACTGAACATGCACACACAGAAGATAACTGAGCAGCTCTCATTTAGGCTGACTTTTTTCCCAGATATATATACCTTCTTCTGGAAGCTTGCAGAAATTTCTAAACATAAACATGGAGCTTAAAACTTAACAAAGATAAAAACATTTAGCTTGACATATAAGCTAGGCTATCAATGATGCTGTCTCCCCACTGATTAATTTTTGAATATAACAGCTCTTATGTCTCTCTGGATCCTATGATGAATGAAGCACTAAATGTTCTAGATAAAAGTAAGAAAAACAGTATTGTACAGAAGATACAAGGTGTTCCACTGAACATTTTGTGTGCAACACATCAGCTTTGAAAACAGGGTTGGAAAGTAACCCAATGTCAGCCATTGACTTGTCTGCTTTTCCACTTTCCTTCCTGCCTGAAACAGCAAGCTACTGATGGAAATTTCCCTCCAGAGATACCAACTACCCATACCAATGCCCCACTGGCTAGCCATTTACAGTATAAAGTAAGAGACGTAAGACTGAGAGTTTTAATACAACTCTGTGGTATTTTCTCCAGGCTAATTCTGAGTGCCCAGCAACTCTACAGCTGGGTACTGGCACTGGGTGGCTCAGCGGGGGGGAGCGTGGGCACACAGATTGGTGCCAGGGGGACAGCTCATGCTGGAATCATGAATGAAAAGCCCAGTTTAGCTTAGAAAAAGCATCCTTTTTCCTTACTTCATTTCAGCGTCTGAGTATATACAGGCTGAGCTGCTCAAAAGGATGCTGAGAAGAAAACCCAGCAACCCAACCCTGGCAAATGCTCTGGTTTGTACATGACTGATGGTGAATGTATTAAGTTAGAATAATATCCTCCTTAGTGGCCCAGAGGGTGCTGCACTCTGTGTGATTTTCCAGCCTCAAAAGGAATATTTCTAATGTGAAACATGACCTGTCATCTCTCATAGCCTTGCTTACTTTAGACTTGTGCTAGCAGGCATGCACACCTTTACTAACCTGAGAAATTCCAGAGGGGAAAATATAGTATCTTAATGGCCTCTCCCTTGCCTATTGGTGCAGATAAAACTAACTAGGTGGGGTCAGATGACAGGGCACCACTAATGGCATCCTGTCTAATGGAAAGGGGCTGTCAGAAAAGCAAACCATCCTATTAATTGCAGACACACATCAGCAACAGCTCCAGTGTGTACAATCCAGTCTTTATGCATTACTCATCCTAACTCGCACATTTCCCTGCCAAAGTAAAAAGATACCCTATCCAAAAGGCAGAGAAGTAAAAGCAAGAAGTGCTACATACTTCACAGTGTGGTATTTTGGCTAGGGCTGTTCAGCCTGGAGAAGAGAAGGCTCCAGCAAGGCCTGATAGCGGCCTTTCAGTATCTAAAGGGTGGGCTGTAAGAAAGAAGGAGATGAACTCTAGCAAGGTCTGTGGTGACAGGACAAGAGGAGGAGGTTTCAAACTAAGATAGAGGAGATTCAGACTGGGTATAAGAAGGTTGTTTTTACAATAAGTCTCCCACTGACTTTATTGCTCTTCCTGCACTGTTTCAGGAGGTAGCACAGAAGGTGAAGGTTTCTCTATTGAGAGGTCAGTGGGTCCACACCAGTTACACACTTCAGAGCTAGTAGCTGCTTCTCTTCAGTGCTGAACCCAGAGACATTCCTTCCCTACAGATCACAGAAGCCTATAAAACGAAAGAGATTCCACCAAGTAACAATCATCTGCCGAGAAGATCTTAGGTGCTCTTTGGCATTCAGTCATGAAACAGAGAGAGCGAGGATGATGGTGGGGCCTGGGGAAGGGGTGGCAGTGATGTGAAGCACAGCTCCTTCATTGTGCTCACTGCAGCTACCAGAAGGCAAACATGGAAAAGCACACGTCCTTCACAACTGCACCATGGAAATGCAATGCAGAGGGCCAGGCCTCCCATGTGCAATTTGTGTGCAGCTGCTTCACAGCATCAAAGCATGAGGGTACATTTGGTGCTGTTTGCCATTTTCATGGTCTCGGGAACAACCACACAGACAAACACAAGTACCCCAGAAGAGAATCTTCTTAAATTACAAAGCAAGAGACCATTACAGGACAGTGTCTATACCAAACATCTAAATGACTGAGACAAAAGTCACTTAGGGAAATAGAATAACCAAAGATTAGCCTTTAAGTGTTAATGTGATATAATGAGACAAAAAGCAACTCAACAACATACAAAAGTTACATCCCAATGGATAAGCACAGGAAAGGACAACACACATTTTTAATTTACCATGATATATCTAGGCATTACAGCAGGGCTGGTACGCAGCACTATTTGAGGTGTCAGTACATTCTTGCAGTATTTATTTAGTGCACATAGCATTGATTAACAGAGAGTAGGCTCTCAGCTGCTGCAGAACAGTGTAGATTTTGTAGGAAGTCAACAGAACCATGCAAATTATAGCAGCCAAAGACAGCATCTGACAAAGCTCAAAGCTCCTAATGTGTGTGGTGGCTGTTTGAAAACATCTTTGGGATAGAAGTTAGAAAACACAGGACTGCATTTCACTGTTTGGATGAAACTAAGGAGGCTTTAAAAGTGGGAAAGGAATAAAAAAAGCTGAGAAAACAAAGTTTTGGCAATGACATTTGACTCATACAGCAGCAAGCACGAAGGCGCAGTATTCCTCGTCCCGCACAAATAGCAAGAGGAATGGTTAAGCTCTGAAACACAGACATGTATACACAAGAAAACATAGAGTCATCCAAGAGTTTAGAACTATGTCAGGATCACAAAAGTGCAAGGCAAATAAATACACGTAAAAGGTTTGTTTGATACCACATCGGGAAGCTTGAAGGAGAGGTTAAAATCTCTCCCAAAAGGGAGGATTCCCTTCCCCACCAGCTGCAAGTTTTTATGTTCCCAGACCAGCAGAGGTGTGGGGCCAATCCTGTCAGCACGCTCGGCAGTCACAAGCAAATCTCGTTCCTCTCAGCCCAGAAATTGAGATTTTGCACCTCAGAGCACCACTTGCATGCAATCCCTCCTGCCTTTTATACTGGTAACCATGCTAGAAAAAGCCAGTGTTGCAAACAGAACATAGTAGCCATAGCAACAAGCAATTCGGCACCTAAACTTTTCAATAGACTAAACAGAATTTTCTCTCTGTTTTTATAATTTCATGGTCAGTAACTCACCATGAACACTTTACTTGTCTAGCTGGTCATTAATGTCTCAAAACCAATCTCCCGTTAATGCTTCAACCATGAAAACCTTCTCACTTGAAGAAAAATAAAAGTATGTGTACGTAGGGAAACTGCTTGAAAATTAATTTTTTTTCCTCCCTTTTTGGAAATTTGTAGAGAAATGTGGAGGAGAGCCCAAGTTCTAGCCTGCTAATCCAAACACAAGCCCTTTATTAGTATTGCACACTATAAAACCTGTTACACCCGGGACTCTAAAGGATTAAAAATTGATGTCTAAAGCACATGACATCTTAGGCTCTGCAATAGGATCCCTGAATAATGCCCAACAGAACAGGCAATGCTGGGAAGTCTCCTTGCTCTTTTCCAGTTCCATTGGCTGCAAGAAATATTTTTATTAAAAAAAATATATCTTATTGCCACCAGTAAAAACCCATTTGAAAATCAAAATGGAAGGCTAAAAATAGGACAGCATATTCTGCCCATCTGATGAAATTTAACCCTGTTAATTGGAGAGCTTCATTTCACAGTCTGTAAGAGTCTAATATTACCCTAATGAATGTATGGGTTTTTCGGAAAGTGCAATGCATGAATGCATTTGAAATAATGCCTTTTCTCCCTTTTATGGCACCAGACTTAGTATCTGCAGAAGAAATCACTGTTTTCTCCAAGGCAAGAATTCGTGCAGTTTAGAATCTATTGACCAAAAAAGGAAAATGGAAAACAATTCATCTCTCCCATGGGGACTAAATAATGCCCATATGAACTTTAATGCTCAAGATGGTGCTAACTTCAATGAATTAACTTAGGCAGGCAGTTAATTATCCAAAACTTTTACTACCCTCTCCTATCTCTTTACCATTTTTATCCTTCCTTACTACAGTGAAAAACCTGAGGGAATGAGATCACCACACCTCTGAGAGCTTCAGAGGTCATCCTTGCCACTTTCCTTGCTACTACAGAAACTTCATCATAACACAACCCCACAATGCATGGAAGCAGGCTTTGTTGGTAGACCTGACAATTTGGGAGTGCAAACTGAACTTTGCTAGCAATGCACGCTGAGAAGCTCCATAAATGACAGTGAAGACAGAGCATGAAACAGACACAGAAATGTGTTTACATGTTCAGGAGGAGCAGGGACCTTCATTCTCTGTTTATTTGGAATATTTTTGAAAAGTAGCACAAATATCTATGGAGTTAATGTGCCACGTAAGAGGCAGTTACTCAGTATTAGGATGCTTTGTTTTTAAACCCCGCTGGTTACATAGATATTTTATTTTAGTTTTTGTTCTGAAATGTTTTCTGAACTTCTGTCATTAAAAATCACAAGGTGAGGAATTGGGGAACATACACTGTTCTTTGAATTCCTGCAGGTTCTGGGCCCTTGACCTGTTCCTCTGGACACCACACAGTCACAGCCTGACCCTGCAACTCCAGGGTTTATTGAGTGTTTTTTACAACCTGGAGAGAGGCTGGCTTGAAAGCTGGACTAAGCATGTCCTGTCTGACACATACATGTGCCAGTGGGGGAGAATACTGTGCAAGTGGAAAGAAAGCATGGAAGCAACATCCATTTATGACTGAGAAACACTGTTAGGGTACAGCTGCTGACCAGCCAATGAGGAAGCATCTGGGGCTCATGACAGATCATGCAGCACTTTGTCAGACTGTTAAGCCTCATACATATGGTTGATTAAAGAGATATAAAACAAAGATAACCTGGTAAAACATGGGAGATGGTGGAAGACTTTTTTAATAGTTAAAGGGAAAAACAACCACCACATAACACAAACGGGGCTGCTGAAAAGCCACAGAAATATCCCATACTTACTTTTATCCTCCTGGTTTTCTTCTGCTGCTTTGACTTCCTCCTCCTCCTCCTCCTCCTCTTCCTCTTCCACCTCCTTTTGCTGCACTTCCTCGTGGTGATCGGTGGCTCCCACCGAAAGGCTCTGGCAGCAGTGGTTGAAGCCACTGTCTCGTGGCAGCGTGAAGCTCCGGGGCTTGCCTCCATTCCCGTTCAGCACTTGCATCCGCTCCCCCTCCACGAGTGGGAAGGGGCCGTAGTGGTCTTGCAGGTGGCACTTCTGGGTGGGCAAGGTGGACTGCCGCCGGTGCTCAGGGGACACCACGGCCGTCTCAGAGAACACCGAGTCCTCCAGGGGCAGCGTCTGCAAGTAGTGAAGTCCTGAGCTCGTCAGTGGCGTCTCGATGAGGTCCTGCCAGGAGCGCCGCTGGCTCGCTGTCTTGCGCACTGGTGAATCGGTGACACTCCCTGCCGCTTCTGGGCGGAACTCCTCGTGTGATGACTGAGACTGGGAGGTCTCTGTGGAGGAGAGACGGCTGTGCTTTGGCTCCACGTAGGGACTGGTGCAACTCATCTGCAACGGAGCAAACTTCAGATCAGTGGAGACTGCGGCCTACCCGTAACAGCAATCGCATACCGCTTTTCTGAAAGAGTGGTCAAGCACTGGCATGGGCTGCCCAGGGAGGTGGTGAAGTCACCGATCCTGGAGGTGTTCAAGGAATGGTTGGATTTTGTTTTGAGGGATATGGTTTAGTGAGAACTATTGGTGATGGATGGTTGAACTGGATGATCTTAAAGGTCTTTTCCAGCCTTGGTGATTCTGTTGTTACCAATGGCCCCTATTTTGGTAATGACTCTGCACACACAGTGATATGCACTTCTATAGAATGTCCCATAATCAACAGAAGAGGCCCTCTCAATTATTTTTTCAGAAAACTTTATTGAATATGGCTTTGTGAAAGACACAGGAGAGATGGAATACCTCCCCTACAAGGACAGGCTGACAGACCTGGGCCTGTTCATCACAGAGAAGAGATGGCTCCAGGGAGGCATTTTAGTATCTAAAAGGGGAGCTTATAAGAAAGAAGGGGATGGAGTCTCTAGCAGGATATTTTGTGATAGGAAGGGGAAATGGTTTTGAACTAAAAGAGGGGAGATTTAGTTTGTGTAATATGAAAAAGGTTTTTTACTATAAGGATAGTAAAGCACTGCAGCAGGTTGGATGTCCTGTCCCTAAAGACACTGAAGGTCAGGCTGGATGGGGCTCTGAGCACCTGATGTAGCTGTAGGTGTCCCTTTCCATTGCAGGGGAGTTGGACTTGATGCTCTTTAAAGATCTTTTCCAACTCAAGTGATTATATGATACACCTGGCATCTTAAAATTGCAATCCAAATGCCTGCTATCATCCTATCTTGCTAAAAATTACTTTGGAAAAATGTTTGCAGAGCTTCAGTACATTTCAAAGCTCTGTGGCTTTGGAAAATGTCTTGCATGCAAATTAACTATCACACTTTCCACAAACTTTCAAGTTTGTGGAAGACACAAGACCCAAGGTTTCAATCGACATTTTTGTATTTTTTAAATTGTATTGAAGATGCTCTAGTAATGTCTGAATATATGGACATGAACATTAAAATTTCCAATAAAGAATAAATTAGAAGTTCTCTCATTAGTTTTATAACAACAACTACTTAAAGAAGGAAATAATGACCAGACCTCCTTTTGCTCTCTTATATAGATAAACCCGCTTTTTCACAAGCAACAAAATTGCTGTTAGCCATACAAAAGAACATTTTTATGTTGGCATTTCTGTGGAAGTATAGTTTGTTACTGTGAGGCTTCACAGCACAACTGTTGTACCTTAGAAAATAATCTGTTACCAGGGTATTATATTTTGTCAAAGAAGACGGTAAGAGGGATGTGAGCAATTACATGGATGAGTAGGGGTCTATCACGAATTAAGAAGAGGAAGAATTCTGTAACTTAATTCATATTTGTACAACGAGTAGGATTATACATGTGTTCTCTACA
This sequence comes from Perdix hodgsoniae, assembly GCA_035772895.1. NCBI lineage: Eukaryota > Metazoa > Chordata > Aves > Galliformes > Phasianidae > Perdix > Perdix hodgsoniae. Next base: position 5,225,211 of record JAPSGF010000025.1, read on the forward strand.
CACCAGTGGAAATGGCAAGGACGGTTCTTGAAGCTAGCAATGCATTATACTTAAGAAATAGCTTAGGCCCAGTACTGACTTAAAAAATATACTGGAGTGCAATTTTTGCAAGCACATGGTTCTGATCAGAAGAGTTGGTGAAAGTGACACTTTGTGCAGCCATTCCAGATTAGGCAGTTGCAGGTGACTTACCGAAGGAGGCCGTGGGTATGTATCATATGGGGGTGGTGGGCTGTCTTGTTTGGGTGTCGATGGAGTGTCAGCCTCCTCCTTATCACTCTCACTCCAGTAATCTACAAGTTACATACACATCAGGTCAAAAGCTACCAAGATGTTTTGATAAGTTTTTCAATCAGAAAACTTGTTTTCATAAAAAAAACCTAGAAATTCCTTCATAGATATTACTGAGAGCTAAATATCACCGCATGTTGACTCTCTGTATCCTAGCTGCTGTAATTTGGAAATATTTCAACGTAAAGAGGAAAAATTCAAAACATTACTGGGTGTATTAAGTCTGATTTCCCATCACAGAGAAACTAACCAATAACCTGCAAATGTCCTACTGGTAAAACTCTTGTACACACGTTATAAATACAACATGCATACAGAATACACCTGGTGCAATAAGATTTTCAAATATTTGCTAAATCATCATAATAATTATGATTGTACATATATTGGCTGGAAATTACTGAAAGTATTTTTTGGATGGAAAAGATGAAAGCAATTTTCAAAAGTCTTATTGGCTACAAATAACATTAACATAATTTAATCGATACCAACTAGCAAATCAAGCAAGTAGTGGTTAGTGCTTGCATAAATAATTAATGTTATTTTTATCATCATTTTCTACACAACCAGTTACCCAAGGTTTTCAATTAAATTTCTGATAAAAAGAAAGAAGATGCATTTACCGTAAGACAGAAAAATTTCATATAACATCTTCATTATAAAATAGCTGCTATCCTATTACCCACACAAGAACCTAAAGGTGGTTTGTTAAGGAAGAATGTGACAATTGTATTTGAGCATAGAATTCTAAAAGATGGGTGAAAGAAAGTAGAAAGGACACATTGATTTTGGTCTAAATTTAATGGAATATGAAATTCCATTTTTTTATGATATCAAGTCTTAGCCAAGTCTGTTTCATATTGGGAGCTGGAGTAGATGACCTTTAACAGTCTCTTCCAACTCAAATGATTCTATGATATTTTTGGTAGCTTACTCAAGGAGGCAAAACATATAAGAAAGTACAACATGATAATTCTTACTTATTCTGTGGCAATTACTTTTGAAGCAGAAGAGGATGAAATTAAATAGACAACAGATCTTAATATTCTATAAAAAAGAAAACTAACTACTAACTCAGATCCAGATGGATAGACTTTATGTTTCTATACATTGTAAGACTGATGCAAACATTCATGTTGTCACTTTGTTTCCGACTGCATTAGCCTCTAGTATTTGGGTAAGCCACTATACCACAGGACAAGTTTTGTTCATGCTATTCACAGACAATTTCCACTTTACATGTTCAAGGAACTGTGTAACTTACTATTTTATTTTTAATAGGAGAAAAAGGTTTACTATCTAAACTATCTAACCAAAGGAACAGGTTGAACTTTTCCAAGTTAGCACAACACATAATTTTGGCTTTAATGACTTTTGTTACCAATACGATAACAATTAAAAAGCTACTGTACCTAATCTTATTCAAGATTTGAAGTTTAAAAAAACAAACAACAACAACAAAAAAACTTAAGATGAAACCATTGTGAAATAGTTGTCTCTAAAATTCTTATATTTTCAGACTATGGTACTCAAGGAGTGTGCAGCCATATCCATCTATTTATTCTTTAGAAGTAATAACATCTCTTTTGTGACTCTGGGTTTCTTGAATTGCCTCATGGAAGCTTATAGCTGAGAGGTTCTCTTTGAGTAGTGTAAGAAATAAATAGTATAAATAATTTTTATCATGGCAATGAAATAAAGAAAAAAAAAAAAAGAAAAACTAATTCCAAATGTCCCTGTCTGCAGACATCTCAAAATAATTCATCACTGGTTGAGAAAAAGACTGCATCAGAGCAAATGGTTAAGTCATTTTCTGTTTTCTTGTTTCCAGCAACTCAGAAAACCTCAAAATATTGGCATATAAGTATGTTTGTTCCCGTTATAGCAAAGCCTAGTGGAGATACTTTGTGTGAGAGGCCTGTCAGAACTATCTCACTCACTGTGATTTCTGCAGCCTTGGAGCTCGTCTATTTATTCTGGAAGTAAAATCTAGCATACTCAGTACAGGTTCCAATTTTGGCTAAAAATACAAAAAAGTTCTTCCTGTCAAAACCATAAAATACTGTATGATTGTGCTTTTGGGCACCTTACCTCAAATAGGAAATTGTGTTGGCAACTTACTGTATTTGCCTAGAAAAAAATCTGCAATTATAGGGGCCAACTTTCAGGTGAAATGAATGAAAACAGCCTCCAACAGATTTTAAAAATGTTCTGTTTTTGGCAAGTGAGACATTACAGTCTACCTAAAATGTGTGTAATGGCATCGAATGGTTGCTATATTTCTCTCTGTAAATTTTGTCCAATTTAGCAACAGACATGTTCAAAGCATTGGCCATATCTTGAAAGCTTTCTGAATAAGCAAGAGTCTGTGTATGTTATAAGTAAGATAAAACTGACCTGCCATCTTCCAGTTAAAACCTGTATTTAGATAAACAAGTCCTTTTGTTTCTCTAACTTTCTATGACTGGAAAGCGTGTAACTTCTCCATCCAAGAAAGTCCCTTGCCATATTGCTAGCATTCATTGTATTTAATATGGAAAGCTGATGGTATTTTTATAAAACTGTTCTGTACAGAATGTGACATTTTCTCCAGCAATACACCCACAGTTTAGTGATTCGTGCATCTCTAAAGCACTTGAAATATATTTATACACTTTAGATTCAGAACTGTTCAACTCTTAATTGAAACAAGTTTGACAACTACTGTTGAATTGTTTCAGAAGCATTCTAAAGCTTTCCTGCAAGGGGCTGAACTGATAAAAGACCTTTTGTTAAATTAAATATGTAGATGACAATTGGTACAGTCACTGAATATAGAAAAATCCAGCTTCACAGTTTCTATAATTTCAAAAAAGCTTGAAGTGATAGAGAGGCTTTACATTGTTAACTTGATGCCTCTGCTAATTAGGGGCACAGCTCAGCTGTTTAACAGCCCTTGTTCTGGGAGCCAAGGATAAGCACCAGAGGCATAAAAGCTCCGTGCTGCAGCGAAAGGGGAATGTGATTCTGATTCCCTCCATAAACACAAATTTGGAGCACAAAGCGGATACAGCATTCCCTACCTCCATACAATGAATCAATTTGAGTAAAAGGCATTAGAGTGGAAATAAAGAGCTCCCTCAGTGCTTGGGATATAATTTCAACAGTAAGTGGAGTCTTACTGATGATCTTCAATAGGGAGCCATTTTAATAATAGGCAACATGAGGCCTGAATACACGTGATCTCATGCCTAAGAAAGGGATCATCTGCTATTATTCAGCAGTTGCTTGGTAGGAAAAAAATTTCTCCACATCCATTTATGGATTTATGAAAGCATACTAGTTCTGCAGTGTACACTTGGGCAGTGTTAGTATAACTGTTCTTATACTTTTTCCTTTATCAACCCACATGTTATTGTAATTCTATTGCCAACTTCCTTTCTATAAAAGCTTAAGTTTGGCTTTGGATGCTAACATGGAGGATTTCCCTGAAAACTCCAAGGTTTGGAGTTTGTTTGTGGCCTCTTCAAGCCATGATGGACAGTATACAGTTTCCTCCAAAAGAGTTATTGCTGTATGACATGGGAAATACAGATTGCCAAGCAGGTTTTAGTTTGGTGAGGCACTGAGAAAATGACTGGAGCAGCAGTGAGCGCAGCATGTCTCCTGGGCTGTGTGAATGCAGAGGACCTGGTACGATGAGTGATGTGGTGTGCACACAAAATAACAGACCACACCAGGAGATGGGCAGCACTCCCAAGGTAAGCAGCTGCATTTGCTGGAAGGCATAATTAGAAACAAGGTAGCAGTAGGTACAACCCAGTTATCTGAGGGGAAAGCAGAACACCCACAAACCTTCCCTCCCACACTGCTACCATCAAAACACATCTCAATGCTGTAAGCCACCGTTCTTCAGCAGCAGGCTGATCCCTCTAGGGTGCTCTATAGTAAGACAGTAAGGGTATATATTAAGGCCATTTCCTGATGTCTCTCCATCTGCCATTACAAAATATCTTACTCTGTTGATGCTTGCACCTGCCTACTGAAGTCATCCTTGTTTCTCAATGGGGAATGAAGTCTTTTGTGTGGTGTTTCCCAGGAGGCAGACATGGCTAATGCCAGAAGGAGATGCCTAAGGCTGCTGTTACATAGGCTGGTATAGAACCAGGATTCTGGGGGAACCCACATGGCTAATTTTGAAGCCTAGCTTTTGAATACAAACTCTACCTGAAAAATGGCTAGAATGGATTTTTTTGTAAAGAAAAGACTGCATTAAATACATTGCTGCTGCAGCGCTAGCTACATGCTTTTTGGAACAAAAGTTAGAGCTTCACTAATGAAGGCTGAGAAGCCATAGAATTAGAATGTGGTATTCTGACTTTGGAGGCAGCAGGTAGACAGGCACTCAGATAAGTTCTAGCACATTCTGAACACTGTCAATATCTGGTGCCTGCAGCCAGATACACCTGTAAAAAAAAGTAAGGACTGAGATGCCAAATGCTTTCCAGACCAGTCTGTTGGATATAAATGCTTCTATGAATCTTTGCCACTGACAATTTGAGAAAACTACCTGCCCAACACAATGGATCCTGTTGGCCAACGGGATTTCTACTGCAGCAAACTAAAACAAAGTGACTCACTGTTTTATATATGCTACTTTTATAAATCTATGAAATACTAGATGTAAAAAATATAAAATGATGTAAACCTACAACTCCAAGTGAAGAGTTCACTGAAAAGGCAACAGGGCTTTACTACGCACCTCAATATAGCAAAATCAGTAGTAAACACCACAAAATTTAATGGCCTTAAAATTAAGTCTTTCAGGGAAATCCAATTTTGTCAGCAGGCTTTAGAGGAATGTTTTTGTTCCAGAGACCAATTTCACGCATTCCTACTCCTGAAAATTCAAATACCAAATGACAATGTGTACAATTTTTTTTTTTTTTAGTTTACAGATTCCTAAGTTTTTTCTGATGGGGGAACACATACCTGGGTGCCACATACCCGAGATTACTGGCTGTAAATTTGCTGCTTTTATCTACCTCTGCAGCATTCATAGAAATAATCCAAGGGTACCTGGATCAGAATCTGAAGGAGCTAATCAAAAACCCCAAGAGAAAGAATTCACTACTGCAACAACAGCAAAACTCATTTGAGAACTGCTCTCAGCTGATGAGAATGAGGCCTGATACACAGCAGGGAAAAAAAAGCAGATGAACTTGTTGTAAGAGCTGACAGTAGAAACTAAAATAATAACACATTACCTTGCTCTTGCTTGATTCTCTCCCTTTCTGCATAGCCAGCAGCAAGCATGTTAATTCTGTTTAGCCATCTGAAATAATATTAAAAGAGCAGTGATACTGATCCAGAATGTTAATTTATGGTGCACTTCTACGACAGACAAAAGCATGAGCATCTGAAGGAGACACAGATGGAGATACAGTTATTTTTCATATTAAACAGATGTTTTCTTTGATAGTTTTACTCAGGTAGCCTCCAAAGATCTATCATTATGCTGTTCAAAAAACTGTTTTTACAGCGCAGATCTTGCTTCAAATGGAAAACCATGTATGATGTCAAACACAGGATTTGGAGATAACCAAAGAGCTATTAAGTCTGCTGCTTACAGATATTACCATCACATCAATACTCCTGCTGTTCTGATTTCTTAAGAATAAACACCACTTTTCAGAGATTTAAGCAATACTTTAAGGCTTGAATAGGCAACATAGCAGAGGAACAGAGCAGAAACCCGCTGTCAAAAGAACAGGCTCCATCCTAAACAGACAGTGAACTTTAATTATGCCATTATGTGTTTTGGGGCTTACCTACAGTGCCAAGCACAAAGAGAAGGAGGCATACCAGAATTCACTTTTGCATTTGTGTCAGAGAAGCAGAGAGAGAAAAGGCAGTTGCTTCAATGCAATTCACATCTAAGGTTTTCACCTCAACTTAGACTTGAAAAAAAGCTTCCGTGAGCTGCACGAATTAATAATGAACTACCGCAGTTCTCTTCTAGCAGAGCAGTCATTGTGAGGCGTACATTCAGCTGCCTGTACCAATGCTTTCCTTCAACCTCCCCTTTTCCCCCATGTGGTTCTCAGTGTATTCATTATCTGACCACTTACACTAAATCAGTTTCTCCATCGATGAGGCTTTAAAAGCACATGACAACCTCCTACGGTTGTCCATTCCATATTAAACCTGGAATTGCTTACTCCAGCCATCCCACAGTCAGGGATGACAGACCTTGTTTGCCAAGCTAGTGAGCAGCTTGCAATTTTACTGCTAGTGTTGGCAGAAAGATAACTGAAGTCAGTTTTGTGTTTTCTTCAGAAATGCGTTTCAGAAAACTGTGCCTGAGGGGTGTTATTTGCACACTGCACATGTGGAAACAGCATATATTATTTTCTCAGCAAGGGAGACCTTTGTGAGACCTTTTTAACTATTCCTGCATGCCAACCGTTGACAAACTTTGGTGCAGGGTAAGTAGGCATAAGATCATAAAATACAGCTGCCCTCCTTGAAATAATTTGCTCCAACTGCCCCTCCAAAAAGAGTGAACAGTGATGTATTATCTGTAAATTATACTAATAGTCCAGAAGCCATTATATATTGGGAGGGATGCTAGAGATCTGCTCCTGAAGTGATTACAGCATACTTCATACCAACTAGCAATCAACATTTCTGCCAGAATGATAGAGAAGCTGAAGATGAGAAAAAAATTCAGTTGTTCTTGTTAGGAAGTGCCAAGCATTTGTAAAAATCACAGGCAGATGGAGGCAGAGACTCAATAAATTATGCATCAGACAATTATTGCACATTTTCATAAAATAAGAAGTTATCCCTTTCAAAAACTCTCCCTTAGGTTAACATTCCTGATTTGAGAAGGCTTTCTTTGGGGAACAAAGCTCAGAGCTTATCACCATCCAGGGCAGCCAACATGAAACAACCACCTATTGTATCTCTTGGAATAGACCTGCTAATCACAACATAATAGGTAAGATAGCTATGGAAGTTACACAGTTGGGAAATCTCATTTCATCCTAAACATAAGATAGCATTTTATACACAACAGTGAGTGAGGCAATCAGCTACATTAGCAAAGAGTTAATTGACAATTGCTACTGGTTATAGCTACAGCAGATAATTCCAGAAAAATTCTGGATAAATATAATTTAATGATAACCCAGAAGCTGTATACTGGTCTAAAAGAGAGACAGTGACTGGCTTCATATTTAATCATTTTCTGTTGTTCATGATTTGTGTCATCTACAATGCCTGTGGCCGAGTGACGAGATTGTGATATGGTTGTAAAGAGTTAGTAACAATGGCTTTTGAGTGGTTTGCTAGTTACGAAATAAAGAGAATGGCATTGACTTCTGCAGATTTTCTAATACATGGCCACTAAAGATTAATAAGATATGGTTAGAATGTGTTCAGATAGAAAATCATTAATTTGATAATGTTGATTAATCTGGCTAGAGTTTACTTCAAGTTAGAGTCATATGAGAAATCTATCACACTGATCTTGTATCTTTATAAGATCTCTGGAAGAACAAAAGAACAGTAAAAAACACCTGCTTTACACAGCATAGGGGACAAAGGTATCAAGTGTACAGTTATACAAGAACTCAATATAAATATTAAAACGTACAATAAAAACCTACTTGAAAGTAATCTGCAAAACCCTTGGTCAAGGGAAGATTTTAAACTCCTTTCCCTACATTGTGCTGTGTATTAAAAATCACTGTAGTTTTCTCAACGGCAAGAAGCCAAGAAAATATTCCCTCCTTACTGAAAGTGCAGCTTTAGCTTTCTTGTGAGAAGTTTGTTATTGTTAGCTATGACAATAATAGTTAAAATAGTTACAGTAAGTAACACTGGTACTTGCAGCAATCATCTAGATTTTCTTTTTCTCTTTTTGTTTTTAAATCTTTTTAAGAATAGGACATGTACATTTCCCCACAGTATTTAATTAAAACAATTTCATGACTCACACTAGAAGTAGATAAAAATATTTCTATAGATCTGTAACTTTTCTAAGGAGGAATGCACTGTACTGGCATTCTCACAGAATAGTAGGAAGCAACTTCTTATCTCAAGCTCCAAGTACATGCAATGCTTGTAGTCAAATTTATCTTAGGGTGTCAAATTCTCCTTAATCATAAAGCTCAAGGATAAGGATTAACTAGCTATATGGGAGTATGGGCACCATAGAAAGTCTATAAGCAATCAACTGCATTTTAACCAAAATAAGAGATCTGTAGGTGATGCTGGAAAAAAATTTAGCTGTCATCTTCATACACCTAGAGACATTCTTAGGTGCTAATACTACAAGCTGCCTTGTCGTCTTTGGTCTTGATCATCTAGTTACATTGAGAAAGAAATTTCTTACCAATTTCAATACTCTGCACTCCAACAAAAAGAAATAATACAGTTCAGTTACCACAGTTCAAGGAAGTTCTCAGACAACCATTCCAATGAAATTACTGACTGTGACTGCCTAGCTGACAACTTAAAAAGTCAGGCACAGTTACCACAGAAAATCAAAACAAATTCATGTGTAATGTCATTAAGAAGAAATATGTGGACTGCTTTCTACAGTAGATCACTTTCTTGGAATAAAAATGAATTCCAAGGAAGGTGTTTCACTGAATATACGTCTATGCTAGCAAAACTGTACTTTGTGTCAGTAGAGTATTCCATCCTTCTCTCACCCAAACTCAACATGTTACGTGGGTAGAAAGAACACTTTTGCTGCTTTAGCCATGCAAAGGCCAGACTTTGCAACAATAAAGCCCAGTGATCACAGCTCCCCAGGTTTCTTACAAACACAGCAAGGTGGCATAAAAGTAGTAGAAACGTTGAATAGTGACAACAACCTTTCATGTTCTGTATATACTTTTTTTTTTTTTTTAATTAAATCATTTTATTCAGGAGTAGAAGGAACTGAATGCTTTGTAACTTTCTGTTAGTCTGTTTTAGCAGTTTCCTTCTTTCTATTATTCTGCTTAGCAATATAACAGAAGTAAAATAACTGCATGATATATTATTAAAACATATCTTGGAAACCTGAAAAAGAATAGAAATTGCTTAAAATAGTCTTATTTTACCTTTTAATATACTGACTCTGTATTTGACTCTGGGTAGGTTAGAACATGCTTTTAGATAGGAAGCAAGGTATTTCATTACCTCTGCATTTGAAAGACTATTTTTTTGTAATGCATTTTTTCAGTTCATTGAGTTAATTTCTGTTCTGAGTTTATAAAGGTGAACTTCTTTTTCTTACATTATCAATCAAAGAAGATAAAAAAATACATGTTGAAATGGTGATGCCAATTCAGACATAAGAATTTCAAGTAATTCCATAGAGCTTGATAGGGTTACTTGAAATTACATGTGTACAACATGGAACAAAATTTAGTCTCACTCATTCTAAATAAAATAGTAAGCACAACTGATAAAAAACAATAAGAGACAGCTCATGCTGGGAAGCTGAAAACCTACTAGCTCTTATGTTATACACTCTGCAATATGTTTTTAATGTACTGATGCACATTTCCTGCTGCTTTCTGATTACTGAAGAGCTATATACATTCTAATTTTAAGAACCAAGTCACCTTGTCACACAGACTGAGGATCTACTGACAAAAAAGATTTATCTGCTGCTGTAGTTCAGAATATGCTTTATAGACCACATCATTATTCTGTTTGCTGTGCAGCAAACTGCACTTTGAGTGACTGGCTAGATAGACTTATCTTGTAGAGGCAAGTCTAAAACTTTACAAACAAACAAAAAGGTTTTAAGTTTTCTAACTGAGGAGAGATTTTTGAAGTGAGATTTAGTCATGCATGAACTTTTGAAAACATTAATAGACGGCTACTTCTAAATAAAAGCAAGCACAGTAGAGTACTGGCATCCTTTTTCAAAGTCCTATATTATCAGTAAAGAACTGACAGTACACTGAAGCTTCCTAACCAGGTAGGTAAATCTAGTACACACAGGACAGACTAAACAGTGATCTTACTAATGAGTTTTATGGGTTGGGATTTATCTCATTTTTCTCCTGTTTCAAAAGCACCTCAGCTAGGATGTCTACAAACATTATCCAAGACAGAACAATTATCAGGCTGCAACCACAGATCTTTCTTGTGCCTTATCATATGATGAAAACTACATACTATGAGTTAATTTCAGTGTATGTTGTGAAAATAAATGAAATGAATTCTCAGATATTTGATAGATATGGGATCTATGTTTTTAATTTGCCATTTAAATGAAGTAATAGAAATTGTGTTTATTTTGTGCTGAAGTCTCAATCATTCTGAAAAATAGACCTAAAATATTTAAAAGTAATCTCAACACGCAAAGATGCAAGACTTAAATCCTTTCTTTTTCAATTTTTTTTAAATTTTTTTTTTAAGCTGATGAGATTTTCCCTGCTAATTTCAATAAAACTGAAAATTCACTTCAAAGTAAAAGTTACATTCATGCTGGTAGAGACAGTCTGCACAATTAAGTCTTTGCTATCTTTAGATCCTATTTTATGAACGGCAGAAGAAAAAAATCAGTGACTGCTTTAAATTCTTCTCCAACTTCTTACTCCCTCAAATGCCAGAGAATAGAAGCATCCTCAAAGCAAGCATCATGCATCTGTTGAGATAGGTTGGGTGCCAAGTTGGAGATATTCCACCTTTGCAGGTGTTACACAGCTAAGAACAGCCTTACAGAAACCCAGTCTTAAATTGTGCTTTTGAGTTATTTTCAAAATTTCAAACTTTTTTGCTTCTTTTTAGAAAGACAAAACCTTGTCTCCAAAAATCTCCAGATCTTTCTTTCAAAAAAGATACTTCTTGCATGAATTGAATGTTTAGCTTATGCAGACACTCAGAAATAATGCTACTCTGCGCTTATTTTTTTTAACTACAACCTTCTTAGCTAAACAATTTATCACATTCTAATTTGTTATCACTAGCTTCAAGGAAATGCCTTGCGTAAGGAATGGTTCCTTGAATTTTGCTTAACTTCCTTACCTGTTCATATCATCTAGATGTTCAGCAGCAAAATAAAAACTTTTGATCTTAGGATGGCAGGCTTTGAATGCGCTGTAGAGGAAAAACATAATTATAAAAATGTAATGGTACAACTTTTTTTTTTTTAATTTAATGTAAAGTAGTGTGGTCACCAAGCAATGAGATGAGTCCAGATTTCCTGAGCTGTCAGAAGCCCCCCACATGACACAAAAATACAACATCCTTGAGTCCTGTGTGTCCCTCTCAACTCAGGATATTCTATAACTCTGTGATATTAACATTTAGGATAGAGGCAGATTTCACTGACTGAAATGTTCTGCAACTACACCTTCTTTTGTATGTGTATAAATAGAGACTGTACACTTACAGTGATAGTTTTATGCATTTTGCAGTTTTACTGATATATACTGAAGGTGTCAATTTTTACCTCGACTGAAAATTGACTGAAGAACAGAACATCTCTCAGTCCTGGTAATTTATGACATCCAAATGACCTTGATGTTACCTTTAGCTCTGATGACTGAGTTTCAAACAGAAAAATATGATGTGATTTACCTTTGAAAAGCCCTTATAAATCAACAAGGTTTTCTTGAGGTCATTCTAAGCAATGGGCAATTACATTTCATCTTTTCTTTCCACCAAAGTAATCAACATGACTAGGCTGAGAGAATTACTTGAAAGAATTTTGTTACTATATTGCATAAAGATTTATGGTGAAGCTCTTAAAGATCTAGAAAATGCATCTGACAGTAATTAATAATTTACAACACAGAAGAATCATTTTTGAGAATAGCCCGAAGGTCTTTCCCAAAATAAGAAAAAACATGCATAATACTCCTCAAGAAATTAAGGAAAACTCTAAGCATGATATATGAAAAACATCAGTAACATTTTTTCTGAGAGACAGTGGACTATATATACATATACATGCATATGTATACACATAAAAAAAATAACAATTCTCTCTCTAATCTTTTGTTCTTTAGAAAAATGTTAATGGTGCTCTTCCTGTGTATCATGCTTGCAGATTGTAATGTGTTTGTATGTGCGTGCACACACACACACAGACACACACACGTGTAGTTCTATATACATAGATATGTATATGCATATATGTTTTTCAGAAACCAGGTATATGAAGATGAAATCCAGGAAAGTTACTGCTACTGAAAGTAGCCTGTAAAAATGAGACAAGAAGCAGTCCTAAATATTAGAGCATGACACAATGTTATGCAAGTGAAAGCAGATGTACAGTGACGTCTGCTCGATTTAAAAAGACATCATCAAGTTACTGAGACCCAAAACCTGACTTCTTAACACTGTAACAGCATTTGCCACCTGGATTCTTACATATTCTTTTTACTTTGTCTGTCATCCAAGCAAGGAAATTTAACAGCCACGTTTTATGTTCTGCTATCCATCAGATACCAAATCAAGTAAAAAGCAATTTAAGCAGGATGCATTTCTGAGAAATAGGCTGACTTCATGTTGCTGCCCCAACAAAACATACAAATGAAGCACTTTAGCACTGTAGTCCAAGGACAAAGGACACAGTAAGCCCAAGTTAATATTTCAATGCTATTATTATATTCTGTTCTATGAGATCATAATGAAGAGTAGAGATCATCCTGAAGAGCTATGTAGGCGACTGGTACAAAATCAGTGTCTTCTTCTTAATTGTATGTAATATAAGATACATTGTTTTGCTTCTGAAGTGGCTTTTCTGTACAATTTTCACTAATTCCACAGTCTTTGTAAACTTCAGTCAAACAATGATAAAAAGCATTAGAAGGAACCTAAAAAGTTTACAACGGTAATGACTCTAAGAATACCTCTGTGAGAGTACGCACTAAACATACAGCAACTTGCATCTAAGTGAAAAATGGGTTCTGGCAATGTTGCAAATCTGGATACCAGCAAACACAGATAGGTGAGAAGGAAAGTTACTTTAAAACTTTAGGTCATACTCTAAATCAAGCCATTCTGCCATTCCCTTGTTTTACTCTGCCTCAGGACCAATATAATAAGCCAGCAGAGTTTGAGATCACACTAACTAACTTGCAGTTGCAGGAGAGGAGAAAACTAGGAAAATAATGAGACAGAAGCAAGTAAGCAGCCCTGTTACTCAAAATTCAAAATAAACTTAAAAAAATACCACCACCACCACTAAAATTCACACAGAAAAACAAAACAAACAAACAAAAAAACACAAAAATCTTCATTCTTCTTTAAGAAAGATGACACAGAAACCACACTGAATTTGGCAGTTCTGTATGAACTCATTCTGTGATATAATTAAATGATCATTGTAATGAAGTCCATTATGTCACTGTTTTAAAGAATGTTGTCCTTTGTTTCACTTTTTCTATGGTACTGCACTGCTCCTGTTGTATCATTGCATTATTTTTGAACATACTTACTATTTCTTTCGGCATTCACTGGCTCTGTCAATTTTAAATTCAGGTAGACTGATGAATCCTTCCGCTTTTTCATCCTGTAAAGATAGTTCTAAATAGTACTGTTGTAAAGGTGTCAGAAAACAAAAAATAAAAATCCACATTGAAAACAAAGATATTTGCATTTGCCTGCTTCTCACATAAGCAATATTAATGTATGCTCTACTCTGGCAAACCTCCTGTAGAAGTCACTGGGACTTTTGCCAAAGTACTAAGATCCCTTGGTGTAAAATACCATTTTAAATACCCAGTTTTCTCAAACAATTTCACAGTTGAATGTGCATCTGAAAATATACAAAATGACCAAATGTATGCAGGCAATTAGTTATTGTAATTAATTAATTTCAGGGGAGGATGAACTAATTAGTAAGTAGAAATGCAATGTAGAAATGTTCCTTCTACTGTAAGGAACAGAAAAAAAAAGTGAAAAAAAAAAACCACTATTTAAATAAATGTTATTTGTCATCCTTATACAATATCACAACTAGGATATGCAATATCACTTCAGCTACTTTTTGTCTCTCTCCAGCACACAGAGAAGAAATCTAACCTTCTTCCTCTGTTTTCTAAAGACTTGCACATAGCTTATTTTATCAGATATTCAATCTCCACTGACTGCACAATTTGAAATAATTATTTCAAGACACTGACATGTCAATACCACAGACTCTCTTCTTTGACTGTTGATGACTTTGCCTGAGAAATTAACATAGGATCATGAGAATGAAGCTGCAGAGGACACAACTATATTTTAAGGAATTCCAAAGAATTACATCTTTCTCTCTCAGAATCCCAAGAGCTACATGTGTAGTCTACATGATTATTTTCTTTCTAATAAATAAATAAATGTCAAAGGTCAGCATATAAAACTGCAACCGGAGTCATTCTGTGGGAGGTACAAAGTTGTAAGATGTTCTTCATTAGAACTTATTTGAAAATGAAAATGAAGTTGTTTATAATAAACTTGTTCTTTCTTTTTGCATGGTTTCCAAAGAAAAACAACAATTGGCAAGAGCGTGGTTAAGTTGTCTGTCCATTGTCACTGAGGCCTCCATGTACCCTCCCAGCCTTTGAATCTGTTGATGAGGAAGCTGAGGTGTCAAAAATAACTGAGCCCCAGAAAGTCAAGGAAACCCAAGGCAGGAAGGAGACACAGGACCTCAGACCACTGCCCTCTCCAAAGGAAATGTACACAAGGTTCATTGGTTCCCCGGGCTCCTTGTCTAGCTGGTGGCTAGTCATTGCATTAGTACTTATGAATTTCTACCCTGATGACGACCTTGTAGGGTAACCTTGGGAGAGAAGATGTAGAGGAGAGAGTTAGGGTTACTGACACAAAGTTGGGATGAAGGCAAAAATGAAGTGAATGTGTGGGAAAATGGGCTCTGTTCAGAGAACTTCCTTTCTATCCACTCAATCTACTCAGGGAGACATTATATTTAAAAAATGTCATGCATAAATGCTTGCAGTGATTAAAACAAGTAAGGCAGTCCAAGCCTAAGTACACTCACATGTTGGTAATGGTTTTATCTCAAGATACTAGTAGAGTTTAAAATTAAGGCTTTCTACCTGACTGGCAAAAAGCTTTTCTGCTTAAGCTGATATAAATAATCCTGTACAAATGCAAAACATGTCACACAATTCAGTTGGGTTGCTCTGATGCTCTCAAGTTCAGTATATATGAGCCTTGAAATCATAACAAAAGGTAGAGAAGGAGTGGCAGGAGAAAACAACTGAAAAAAAACAAAAGCATCTTTTGTAATTGCCTGAGCTTCTGGTGATCTCACCAGTACATATAAACAGGGAATGCTAGGCAGCATATAATTAAAGTTTATGTTCTCATGACTAAACTTGAATGACAACATTAAATAAACTGCTTTTCTCTTTCAATGGCTTGAGGACAGATTTATGCTAAAATGGTGAGAGACAGACTCTGAAAAGTGTGTTTTCAATTCTTGTAGTAAAGGGTAAATCTGAAGATTAATTCTTTCCAGACCCTAATGGTAATTTAGGCAGGTAGTTCATATAGGGCATAGTTATTTGGGTTAATAAAGCTATCTATCTGTACAGAGAACCACTCAAACCACTGGCTTTCCACAAAACCATGGCATTAGCACTACATAGGTTATATGATGAAACAATAAGCATACATGCTTACCTCTTCATTGATATACCAGTAGAGAGATGTGTCTTTCAGGACAAACCAATATTTTTTCCATTTCTGGGAGAAATAACTCTTAGCATCTTTCTTTTTCCAAAGCCAGCCTTCACAGTCTCCTCGGCCAAGATCTTTACAGGAGATCCGTCTTTTGCTTTTACCAGGAATAGGAGCTGAAAATGACAAGTTGTTGTGGAAGCATTTGACTCGTCCCCTATGTCAACAAGTTAGCTATAAAGCACTACAGATTTGCTTCACAACATTAAGGAAAAAATTTCAACCTCCATTTTCTGTTCCTAAATTATTACAAACCTTTTATTTGGACCACAAGGTCTATGCGAGACACCACAGCTTAAAATAAACAAAATCAAAACAATGTTGAGCACCTTGCGGAGCTCATACTCTAAAGCTGTGACCAAAAAAAAAAAAAAAGCAACACAGAAAGAGAAGATGTTTTTGAGAAAAAAAAAAAGGCAAAATATTTTAAGTAAGAAAAATGGTTATTTATAATTTTCAGCAAATTAGTATTTCATGTCAGATTAAAGCACACAGCATATAAATTGATGTATTTCACACCTGGTTACTAATTGTACAATATTTTTGTGAAATAAAAACTAGATAAATACTTAATTGGTATTCAAAAACCTCTCTTTGAACCTCCTTTTGCAGCAGAACATTTCCTGAGGCCCATGTACTTCTAAATCAAAGGAAAACAGTTTACTATGATATAATTACCAGACAGCTTAAGTAACGAGCAACAACTGCAGTAAGGCATTATGTGGATACAGCTGCTAAAACAGCCCTGTCCCCAAAGAGGCTAGAATGTAAATACTGAAAAAAAAAAATAGTAACAGTACGATGATAAGGTAACAGGCTACTATAAAACTTTCATAGCAGACTAATTGTTTCTCAGTATGATGTTTGAAGAACTCAGGATATTTCCATTCAACTGAATTACTAATATGACTGGAGCAAAAAAGTTCTAGTTGGTCTAAGGTATTGGCATATGTAAACACTCATGTTTGCAATTCTCTTCCTACCAACATATGAAAAGAAATTTATTTTTTACCTTTGTTCTTCTTTTTACTTTTCTGCTGTAGAGAAGATTGCTGAAATGTCTAGAAGAAAATCAAAACAAAAGAAGAGATAATGCAGCGCTTATATTCAACCACATGCTATAAAAGAAACGTAACATTGCGAATGCTGAAGTCATCTTCAGGTAACACCTTCAGCCAACAGCTTTCTAGCCAAAAAGATGTCAGTTTGGGTTGTAAAGAGGTCATATGTTCATAAGACTGTAAAACAAAAGCACCTGGTTAAGAATACTAATGTAGACCGCAAATTAATCTGCCATTAACAACTGAAAATTCTCTATATAATAGTCCTTTATTTCTAATTCTATTAATAAAAAAGAACATCACTCTGTTTCCTATGATAGTGAAGCTATATAGCTCTTGCATTTATAATAAATGATCTAATTATGATCTTCCTGACATAATTGCCTTAGTTAGTTACTTTTAGTCTAAAGGCATTTACATGATGATCATTAGGACATCAGATATTTTGCTCAGAAATGAATCTAATTATGGTAAATTGCAACAGTGAAGAATCCTCACAGATCAGTATTTTGAAATAGAAACTATTTTTTTAAAAAACTAGATTTTGACTGAAAGTATTTCTCGCCAGTTGATCCAACCCCACAAACAAACCCACTGCCTTAGAAATAAGACAGGACAGAAATTGCTCCTCAAGTTCCTAGATTATTAAAAGCAGCAATGCATATTAACACGTTATGGTCTTTTCTGTTAAAAACTTTAAACACAGATAATCATCATCACTCCAGTGAATTAAATAATTCTCTAATTAATCATTCTGAACATTTAATTAACACAATTTTAATTGTTTTGAATTTTAATTGTACATAAAGATAGGCAAATTACATTTGTGCTGAATCCAAAAAATGGCCTCAGTATAGCGTCTGAATATTAAAAATTCTTACTGCAGCATACAATGAAACAACACAGGAAATTTTTCTCAATACAAAAAAATTATTTTTCTCTTATGACTGCTCATGAGTGCACAAGGAAATCTCAAGTTGGAAGGAACCCACAAGGACCATCGAGCCCAACTCCTGGATCCACACAGCACCACCCAAAATCCAAACCCTGTGTCTGAAAGTGTTGCACAAATGCTGCTTGCATTCTGGCAGCTTGGGGCTGTGACCACTGCCCTGGAAAATATTTTTTTTGTTGTTGTTGTTTTAACCAAAATATTTATAACAGTGTGTATTAGTCAACAGCATTCATGATATGGCACGGTACACACCTCCAAACTACAGCAAGTGAATATGAAATCTAAAAATGTTTATTGTGGAAATTAACAAATTTTATCTGCAGCCTCTCTACAGTTACTAGATAATGAATAAAGCCACTTTCTCGATGTCATTTGGAATCTCAAAACAGTGGAGGATGTATGGGACTTCTGGAGCTCCTGTCCTACATCGTGCTCAGAGTAAGGCTTGTTTTAAATTGGTGCCAATGGCAGATCATGTTTTTCAGGGTCATCTCCAGGCTAGGTCCAACTGTCTCCAAACAGGGAGACTTCACACTCATGTAACCTATCCCAGTATGGACCATCAGAATGTTTCCCCCTCTACAGCTTAGTTCTGTGATGTGACAAGTATAACGTTAACACAAATAACACTTAATACCACAGATCCTAAAAATATTTATTTACAACAAAACCAGAAATCCAACTGTACTAAAGCAATTTTACTGAATGACAATGTTCAATCACCTACCCACAAAGCTGGATTTCAAAACATGTATACTACATTTTGGTTCTGCTACAATCTGAGCTTTGAGCAACTATTTTCTCATACATCTTGTCCTTGTTTCAAATAACTCATCTCTCCTACTAATTCTGAAAGCAAACATAAAATTAAATGGAAAATAGCATTCTGTATTAAGGAAAATTGTTACTAACTAAAAAAATAGATGAAACGAAAACAAAACTGCCACTGAGAAGATGAAATAGATTAACATCTTAACCCAAATGGAAATTTTCACTCCAGAAGAAAATTTGCAACTGTTTATTCAAATTCTGAATGACATGTTTTTCCGTTGCCCAAAATACAATTAGCAAAACTGCATTACCTGAAGAAAGATGACACTTGATATAAAGCTCTCTTGAGCACCCAGAGCCTCAGTTATGTGAATTCAATAATTTTCTGTTATAATACACGATTGCTTGAACTTGTATTAAGTAATATACCTAAAATAAATCTTCCAACAAAAGCATATGTATACAGAACATCAGAGAAACATTTTATTTATATATCTGTTTTTGCTATTAGCAGCTGCCAAAGCGCATGTTATTTCAAGAGAAAGAGAACATTATCTGTAATAGAGATTACTGCTATGTTTCTGTGTTCCTTTTTTTTTTTTTTTTTTTTTTTACAAAGGTGGCAGCCTTCCTCTAGATAGCATTTCAGTCTGCCTGTTCTGAAGGCTTGGCTGCACATCTCACCAGCCATTTGAGATTTCCTTGTGCACTCATGAGCCATAACAGCTGCAAATGGTCACTACTAGACTTGCTACGTGGATTCTATTTACTTTTACACACTTCAAAATGGTTGACAGAGTTCTGAAACCCGTCAAAAAGCTGCACAGGAGTAAATAGCAATGCGCCCTGGGATATGTACACTTCACCATGCTTTTATGATTATAGCATGGTATTGCAGCTACAGGGTAAAAAAATTCTAGGTGGAAGTTCACACTAAGAAAAGAGGTCACCAACAGTTTGTAATTTTACTGGTTGCTTTAGCAAGAAAGTAATCACATGTAGAAGCATAGTTCAGAAAAACAGCAGGCATGCAATAACACACCAGCATTATAGTACATACATCATACAGCTTTCAAGAAATCAAGAAATGAGACTTTCAGGTTCTTCTCTCATCCTCAAAACCTACTTTCTGCTTCTTGAACAGTACCAAGACTCCTGTATATTTGATCAAAAGGGATGCAAAACTGAAAGCAAATAGTAAATATTCAGAAGCCTGAAAATGTGAATAACTATTACGAACTACTTAGCAGTAATTTGATAGCTCTCTGTATCAAAAACTTAATAAATTAAACAAATAAAAACATTAAATAACTTAAGTTTCAATTAATGTATTTATTTCATGACTAATAAGAAAGTTAGTAAAATACTCAATATTAATTTGGAGTGATACTGCTATCAAAAGAGGTGGATATTTGATAAAACACAAACAGCAGTAACAGTTAGGAGATTCTATTTGATACCTAAAATAAAAGTAGAAGACAAATGCATAACAAAGGGTTATCAAAACTACTGACTTAAGGCTACTATTTTTTCAGAAATTTGAGGAAGAAGCCCAAAGAACTGGGGTCAAACTATTCCTCTAATGCCTATTTAAGAGCTTCTCTAGTAGCTAACATATATATGCATGAGACCCAAAGAATGTGACACCCATGTCTAAAACTTAGACAAGTTTGAAAAATCATGTGGAGTCCTTCATTGCAGTGGATTATATAATTCTGCTACAAAAGATCCTAACTGAAGCTTCTCTGAAGATCTGGATTAGACATAGAAATTAGCGTTAAATGTGACGGCTCCTAAAGTCCTCATTCAGATGTTTGTTTCTTCATTTTTCTTGAGGGATTCTCCACTTAATCATTTTGGAAAGCAGGAAGTGAGAAACAGGTTATGAGAATAATAAACTCCAGCTCTTTTACTTGGGCTCATTTTGATTTGGAAGGAAAATGATAGATATCTTTATTGTTTGTTTTTCCTTTTGAAAGCTCAAGTCAAACCCAATTTTTCTGACGCTGCAAGTTTAGACATTAGGGAAATATTTACAGTCATACACTTCACTCTCTTTCAGTGTAAGATAATGTTCTCCACTTTCAGCAAAGTAGCTTACAACATTTCTACTTACTGTAACTTTTGTCTGCAGATGGAGAAGCTGATATCTGGAAAAAAGTAGTAAACAGGTGCTGCCTATTTTTGGACTTCTCACACTCAATAACTCAATAATATCAACTATGCTCTGTTTCCACAGTTCTGATGAACTAAACATACATCTTTCTCTTAGTGAGATATGTACACCATATCTCTTGGTGTACAGAGATCCAAAATTTTTGAAAAAAAAAAAAAAAAAAAAAAAAGTAATAAAATTCAAGCCTATTTATATTATATTGTCACACTACCCATCACTATTAACTAACTCATACTTAATAATCTTGTGTTCCCAATGACAGTATTATGCTTTTTGGTCTGCTGTACCGTTTAGCCCCCATTAAGAGCTAATGACAGGTAGCATTATTTTCATATATGCTTAAGCAAAACACAGTTTTAAAGAACTTTGCTACAAAGGCATGATGAGAGAATACCTCTGGGAACTCAGAATGTTTGAAACCTGCTGTAAATCAGGAGCAGAATTGCATTCACAATAGATAACTACTTTGTTTAGAGCAAGGCCAAGTATCGACCTGTTGTTACATTTAGGTCTCGAAACAAGAAGAGATTACTGTCAGCAATGAAGCCAGCTGAGTCCACACAGGGCATCTGCAAGGCATTTTTGGAGAAAAAGATGAAGCTGAGCCAGACAGGACTTTATCGGCATAGAAGTGAAGAGATGAGGCATGAATTAATACTTTGAGGGAGCCAGTTATCATGGCTAAGGATCAGATAAACTATCTAAGGGTGAAAATACACTCAACAGGAATCTACTAAAAAGTGGGATAAGGAAGGACTGCGCTCCAAGTTATCATCCTATTCAGGAAGGCAAAAACAAAATATGTCACAGGCTTGTTTGAACTGCCTTGTGTGTTGACTGGACTTCAGGGACTGCTAATGAAGAATAACTGCAAAAAAATTTTATGCCTGGGAAATCTGATTTGTAAGGTCGTGTGGGATGCTTTTGCTACTATATCTGTATACCACTAACTCTCTGATTATTCCAAAATCGTTGTTTTTTTTTGTTTGTTTTTGTTTTTGTTTTGTCTTATATGTTGCCAATTGTCTATTATTTTAACTTGACTTCTGGACTTTGAACCTCTCATATATTCAACATCCTCTAATTTATCTGTGGCTACAAGATTTTAGCATCTATTTAATTGCTAGAAATGATACCAAGTGGCACTAAATTGCAAATAAACTATTTTTAACACGCTGCAAAAACTTGAGTTTACAAAACTATTCAAAAAGCACTGCTTCATTCTGGATAGGTAAAATGCAAATGCAGTACATATGATGACCCATCTGCGAGAAAATCTAATACAAAAGCAGAGCAATGAATTTATGAAAGCAGAGACAGGAATGTTCCTAAACTCAAGTCACAGGCTGATGACAAAACAGTTATTATACATAATTCATAAATCCCTAGTGAGTTTGAATCAAAAGCGATTTATAGGTAAAGGACATCAGAGCTGATTAGCAGTGTCCTGAAGCCTTCAGTCTCACCTCCCAATAGCAGAATTTATTGAATCAGATTGATCTTTCAATGCTTAGGTAATGCCTTCTGCCTTCCCTTCACAGCTCTCTTTACTCTTGAGAACATTCTATAATAAAATACCATACCTGTATTTAAAAGGATAACATTCACTAAGTTTCTAGCTAAGCCATTTAACACTAAAGCACTGTATGAACATTACGTATGAGTAGACCTCTAAAAGTGAGGTTATGTAATACAAGGAAAATAAAATCAAAAAGCTAGAATTTCTATAATAAATATTCTGTGAATATTTCTCTTTTAAACTGTGGGGACTTCAGACAGAGAGACGTGTGAATCATGGGTTTGTCAAATGAGTGATGAGGCACAGACACATTAACAGTCACTGGAAGAATTGATCCCACAATTCATTACTTGGAATGTTATACCACCCACTATTTTCCTGATCCCCCCTTTTACACTGATTCAGAAATGCAAAAATACCAGAATTTTCGGCAAGGTCTTTCAGTGCTAGGGCTAAATGAATGTGTACTTGCAAAAGTCAAAGCTTTTGTGGCAGCAGCCAAAAAAGCACATGACTAATGAGATAACCAATGATCCTAATTCCTGCACCTTCTCCTTTCCCACAGGAGCTTTCAAAGACACCTAGGAAGTACTAGATGTACAGTGTGTCACTCATCATAGCTACAGCTCTGACTGGGTCCCTATCTTTTTGGAGCTACAACCACAACCCCACAACACACACAATTTGTGTATTGACAGGAACATGCTAAGAACTTTTTACTGTAAAATATGTAGCCATCAACACTGAAGCTGTCAAATTTCTAGCTGCCACTCTTGGTATGGTTACACTTTGTGGGATCTTCTCCTTACTACATAGTATACAAGGGCTGATAATATCAAAGATGCCTCATCCAAGAAGAATATGCTAGACAAGACTGTGGTTGTCTGAAATGTGATAGAAAGCACAGATTTTCTCTTTGAGAATTCTTATTCTTTTTCTCATTGTCATTTTTTTCTTGAAATATGGGGGTACAGTGCAGCAAATGTTACATTCAAGGGATGTTTTGCACTAGTTCATGCCAAGTTGATAGCACAATACATGTAAATTTAGGCAATCTAAAAAGGTTTTTTGTCGTCGTCGCTGTTTGGTTGGTTGGTGGTTTTTTTTTGTTTGTTCTTTCATTTTCAGGCCATATCAAGAAAATTATATCATATAGTGTTTCTATGCAGAAAGATTTTCCTTTTGGTCATTTTTAGCCATGGGTCCTTTTAGCCATGGGACTCATTGAAAAATGGAAGCAGTAAAACAATTTCAAATTTAGCAGTAAGACAATTTCAAATTTAAATAAGAGTACTCATATTCCCCCACTGTCTTTACTACTGATAGAACAAGGACTGTGTCATTGCTGCCTGAAGCAAATAAGGATAAAAAGTTTAACTAGACAAATGCTGTTTATTAGAATAATTTATTCTGAAATCGTTCTTCTCTGCATCTACTCTGAAACATGTAATTGTAGTACCTGCTTTATTGACAGAAAGTCTAAAGAGGGAAAGGCTCAAAAACTGCATTTAATCTTTAACGGCAAGAGACTGTGATGCATCAGTTGTTCCATCACAGTGTAGATTTCAACTGCATCCATTTAAGGAGGAGAAAGAAACTCAATTATCACCCATTAAAGAATAGTATTGAATCCTTTATTTTTATTTCTACCACACAGTGATTCCCAGATTCATCTCTTATTGACTTGAATGGATCAGTCAGAGAATTAGAAAATGGCTGAGGCAGGAGGGTAGCTATTGAGATCCCCTCCTGTTACTCAAAGCAGAGTCATTTAGAGCATGTTGCTGAGGGCCATCTCCAGTTGGGCTTTGACTATCTCCAAAACCAAAAACTCCACAAACTCCCTGAGCAACATTCTCCAGTGTTCAACCATCCTCACAGTTAAGACAGTCTTTCTTATGTTCACACAGAATTGCCTTCTTTTTTCCAATGCCTCTAATTTTTTCACGAGGCATCAGTGAGAAGTGCTCACTATGCACGTGTCCCAGAAACCTCGTGGATTACTTGTACTGCCCCTCTAGAAGACATCACTTAGTCAAGCAAACTTCTGTTCCTCTTACAACACCTAGATCCTTATCATAAAAAGGAGTAAATTCACAGCTCTCTCCCAGTAGTGAAACTTCAGATTGTCCCTCTACCTGATCTCTTTCCCACTGCTCATCCTTGCTGTGTGACAAAGAAAGATGCGAGGTACATTAAATCTTAATGAATGAGAAAACTGCTTCAAGGAAGACAAACTCTTGGAATTTACTCTCTGTTAGCACTCAGGCATAATATTCTTCCAGTGAGAGAAACAGAAAACTCATTTTGACTTTCAAAGATATTAACTTTTTGGTGAAAATCAATAAAATAGAAAATTGTACTCTTCTGGGACTATGAAGTTGCAAAGATTTTGATAAAATAGGAAATGAAAGCTCTGGAGAAAACTCCTTGTGGCCTTCCACAATGGAGAAGCTTATAATCAGGAAGGAGATTGACTTTCTACATGACCTGATAGTGGCAGGACAAGAGGGAATGGCTTTAAAATAAAAGAGGGGAGATTTATGTTAGACATTAGGAGGAAATCCTTTATTCAGAGGGTGGTGAGGCACTGTCACAGGTAGCCCAGAGAAGCTGTGGGTGCCTCATCCCTGGAAGCACTGAAGGCTAGGTTAGATGGGGCCCTAGGCAGCTTGATCTAGTGCCTACTTTAGTGGTTTGCAATCCTGCCCACAGCAGGGGATTGGAACTAGATTATATTTATTGTCTCTTCCAACCCAAGCCATTCTGTGATCCTAGAAGCACACACGTATGCACAAAAGAAACAGTCTTGTTAGAGAAGATGAAGAAGACAGTTAACAAAATGAATTTTTTGTTCATCTTTAGAAGAGAATACACACAGTGCCAAATTTGCTCTTTTTAAGTGGTGAAATATCTGTACTCGTTATCAGGAGGAAATGTTATCTTCTGGTTAAATCACTGTTAAGAACATGTTATATGCATTTCCCAGACTTGGATATTTCCCTGCATTTGTACCCTTCAGGACTAAAAGGACATTTCCAGAAAGCAGTCTTTTGTGTCTCTCTGCACCACAATAACAGGAACAGCTCACAGTCTTGGCTGTAGTTATAGTTACAGTTGTACAATAATAGGATCTTCAATAGAGGGCAAGTTTCCATAGGAAAATGTGAGAAAGAGTATTTGTATGTTGGCCCTTACACATTCTGTTAAAATTCATGCCCAACACTTCCATTTTATCTATAAATTAAGGTAGAAAAGGAATAGTTCATTCCAGGATACATTGCTGAAATTTTGTAAAATTTTCTGTAAATATAAGATGAAAGAGTATCTCAGGAAGCGAGGAAAGAACATTAGGTCTTCTTAATTCTATGATGGCTATGTTTTTTTACACTCATTCTGAAGTCAGCACTCACTAGTGTTAGAAATATTATGTACTGGTGTTAATCTGAAAACAAAAGGATATACTTCAGAAGTGAACAGAAAGCAGTTATTACTGTATGAAGAATATGAGGGTTTTTTCCTTCCATGGTGCAGTAACAGAGACAGATTGGCTGACTCACAGATCAGGTGCTAAGCAACAGGCAATTCTTCACAGTACAACAGAAATACCTTATAAAATAGCTTCTGTTCAGAAGCCACACTGCTGCAAAGAACCACTTTCCTTGCAAATATAACCATACAATTTCCTACTTTGTGTGTCAGCACAAGACCCATAGGGACTGCCATCATGCAAGTGGGTAGAAGAAGGGGGTAAAGTCCTGCTGAGTCAAATCCACCACTTTGAACAATCAGTAGTTCAGAAGCAAATGCATTCCTTCTCAAAGCATTTTGATAAAACTGTGCTCTGAAAGGGGCATCTGCTCCCCCTTAGTTCAAGCAATATTCAGATTTTTACAATGTCAGATTTCATGATGCATGCCAGTCAATGCCCTTGATTCACTGCTTTCATAATCGTGATCTTTCCGTTGTGTAAAAGGAGCATGGAGAGGAGCCAGTTGAGAAGTCAGGATCTCTTCTCATAGATGTGACGTTCCCCACAATATTGCAGTAATAACTCATGCTGGGTCCCCTCTGTGCAAAGGCTAACAAATGCTTCTCTGCTACAACATGCCATGCTTAATCTCTTCTTTATCAAAGGGGAATGACTGAGGGACTAAATCACTTATTCTGCATTAGAAGAAATCTCTCAACTGTGCTATCGTGATTGTACCAAGTACAGTAATGCAGCTTACTGGTGTACTAACAATGCTAATACCTACAAAGGCGTAAATCTTCTATCAGAAAATAAAGGCAGGATGCAACACAAAACGATTAAATGAAATAGATAACAAACAAACAAAATAACAACGCAGAACAGGGATGTGAAAGGAAATTAGGAAACGTTCTGAGCTGGGAGATTTATTGGTCTATAGATCTACATCTCGACAGTGCAAAATTACACTTTCAGAGCATTATATCATATGCAGTAGGGGATAAATCTATACTGGCAAAGTTGGACTAGATGACCTTTTCAGTAAACACCCTTACTTTTGAAGAATTTCCCAGCTTCATCATAGAGAGAGATTATAACAGGCCATTTTTTTCCTCATGGTCAGAAGTGAGAGAAGATAATACAGTAAATTTAAAGTAGAAATTTTTCGACAAGAGTGTCCATTTGTGCTTCATGATGACCCATAAACCAATCTCCACAATGCTTTGTTGCAACAGCAATTCTAGATTTTACTAACAATTACAGCTCATATAGAAATAGATGCAAAATCTCCCATATTCAATACCTTCAATTTTCATTTTAGCAACCAATTCCCCAAGAATAGAAAACTCATAACTAGAACTAGTTCCTTTAAAAAGAAGAAATGCAGATATGCAAGTATTCTCTCATCAGTGACAGGAATAGTATTCCTTAGGAAGAATGCAGGTAATATTCCATATATTTAAAATAATTTAGAAATCCCTCCTGATGATATAAATTATTACTGTTTCACAAACTGTATGCTTATTGAGAAGTCAAATACAGAAGCTGCATTTTACATCCACTATCTTAAATCTTGAGTTCAAATGAGTGAAAATCTAGAACTGTCAGAACAAATGTAAGATTACCTATACTCTTTTACAAGATTATTTCAGTTAAACAGCAGTTTTACATCAGAAACAATGCTTTACATCTGGGCAAGTTACTATTTAATTTACTACTGAAATCTCTGTTTTACCACTCACTTCCAACTTTCTTTTTTCCATGAGCACATCCGAGCAATGGAGCAGACTGGCCACAAGTTCATGCAATTTCTATTTCTGGAGGTTTTCAAGACCTGACTGGTCAAGGCCTTGAACAACTTTGTCTGACATCAGAGCTGATCTGCTTTAAGCTGAAGACTGGAGCAGAGATCTTCCGAAGCCCTCCACTATGCACTTTGTACTGTTTTGTTTTGTTTGCTTTTTTTTTTTTTTAAAATATATTTTTATTTTGTGACAAATTCACTAGGAATTAAGCCTTTCACTTTCTGGCAGACTAATCATAATTTTGTTCCTTTTCATCTTCCTTGTCCATCATGTTTTCTTAGAATTAAGGCAACTGCTCTGTCACTCACCCAGTTTACCACCTTCTACTGATGAGCACCAACAATTCCACATTTGATCACGGAATTTAATATGAGAGCTGAAAGTAATGCATCCTATTTGATTATGCTCATAAGGTCAGAGGCAGATGCTGGTGATATGGCAGTAGAGGCTCCCACCAATATTCCTTTACATTCTGTAGCCGTATGACAGACAACAGCAGAGGGGCAGTCTGACAAGACAACAGCTGACATGGAAGTGAAGATGAAGCAAAGGTGTGTCACTGAATTCCTTCATGCAGAAAAAAAGGGCATCCACTGCCACTTATTGAGGCTTGCCGAATGTTTATGGTGATTAAACAGTGGATGTGAACACAGCAAGGTAGAGGGTGGTGCATTTCAGCAATAGTGCCATAACAGCAGCTGTGGGTCACCTCTTCTGGAACAGATTTTCATGTGTGCAGCATGCAGGCTCATATGGGCTTCTATAATTAACATAATTACTATTTTTCTTAAACATAGAATCATTTTGCTTAGAAAAGATCATCAAGATTGCAAAATCAACCTGACCTACTGGGTCCCAGCACTAAGACATGTTCCTTATTGCCACATCCATATGTCTTTTCAATTCCTCCAGGGATGGTAACTCCACCATTTCCTTGGGCAGCCTGTTACAATAAGCATCCTCCTGGTGAAGAAATTCTTCTTAACATCCAATCTAAACCTTCTCTGGTTCATTTGAGACTGTTTCTTTGTGATTGATACCCTCCTAGCTACAACCTCCTTTCAGGTAGCTGTAGAGAGCCATGAGGTCTCCTCTCAGCTTCCTTTTCTCCAGACTTAATGGCCCCAGATTCATGAAGACACTAGAGAAGAGTTCTCCATTCTGTTTCTTTGTCATGTCCTTTTTCCCCTTACTGATTTTTTATTATAGTTCTTTTCAGTTGCCTCTTATTACAGAAGTTCTTCTATGGGCTATATTAGAGCAAGCTGACGTGAGAAATGGATACGAGCTAGATGCTTATGATGCTGCAGCAAAATTGGGTGTTCTACACTGTATATGTGAAGAATTTTAACAGCACCTTTGTCTCTGAACTTTTAAAAAGAATTTCAGATTATTCTATGACATCATAAGCCTACTCAAGTCTGTTTCTACTGCAGAATGTTAAGCACCTTCCACTTCTGCACACATGGATCTAGATACTGGTGCAGACTTACTTCCTTGTTCCATGTCCATTGATGAGAAAATTAATATGGACTTGAAGCTGGAGGACAGGCCAAAATGCTCTCCTTCACCCTCATATGGCTACAGAAAATGAAGTAAAATAGGACCAGCATTGCATACAGAAGAACAGAATGTCAGTGTAGTATCTGCTCTGGTCACCTTCAGAGAGGGATATCCCATTGTTTGATTTTGACCAGAGTCAAGCTGTGTTCTCCTGGATCTTTACAAACATTTGAGTACTTGAAAAGAGATCAGACATGCCAACAGTTCAGACTATTGACTCACCCTGCTGAGCTGCCTGCCTGGGAATCTACTTGATGCACAACTTCACAGAGTACTTTTGAGAAGTCTAGACATAGTGACAAATATTTCAATTTTTCAACTTCTCTTCGCTCATGAAATTTTAACAGTACATATACTACTTGCAGTTGAAGTTTGTGTTTTCCTACCTTTACACTGGAAACAAGTGGATATAAAATTGTACTTAGACTGCAAAAAGCTAATTTCTAACAAAGAAGCAGAGCTTTACCATTCTTTCTATGGCAGTAGTCTGATTTTTTTCACTGTTATGAACTATTTAAAAACCTCTTTACGAACACCTTTAATTACCGGACAGTGGAATTTTTTAGCTGAAAATATACAACTGCCAATGCTTATGAATTTTAACTCAGCAAGCATCATTTTTTAAATCAATTATTTCTTATGAGTTTATTTTAAAGGAGTTTAAGGCTTCCTGTAAAGACAATAGATGCCTGCTCAACCATAGCCATTCTGCAAGTATTGTATTAATAAAATATTTAAATGGAAGTGAAAAAATCATGAAGAAGCAATGTTATTTTGAATGCAAACCAAAAAAAAAAGGATATATTTATGGAAAATATTTTTCACTGTGCACTTAAGATAAACTGGACTTTGATACTAATGGCTGAACTTCTGTTCTACAGTAATGAAAAGTCTGATTATACATAATGTGAAATTAGGGAGAAAAAAAAGAGAATCTTCATTTTTAAAGACTGCTGTAGTTGGACTACATACAGTTTAAAGGAGAAAGTGTACCAACTCCATCTGTCATAATGGTATAATGGCATTCTAGATTCCAGACACCTACTTAAAATCTGTGCAATTGAATTTTCAATTTTTTCCTCGAAGTACTTTTTTTTTTTCCAAGTATCTAAACCAAACATTTATCAAATCTTTAAATGCTGCAGTGATTACAATTATAACAAGCTGCTAGTTTCTTTCTTTTGTGGCTTTTATTTTTCTTGTAGACTGCCTTCCATTACATAGTGTTTATTAGACACCATTTCTATTCAGAAGATTTCTGCAACAAATTGATGGGTAGCTTGTGCACACATTTATTAGAGAACTCATATGCATACGTTCTGCACTTTCTATACTACAATTAAAAGGTTTCATAAATACATGCCTACTGAATTCAAGATTTTTTATAAAAGATGTATGAGATGTAAGAACTTTACATTCAAGTATCTGCATTTTCTTTCCTTTCAGGTTTTTTGCAGAGAAGAATAAGAAGAGTAAGTGAAAAACAACAGCTTAGACAAAGTAGCTTTTAAAGTTTTCAAAATTAAGAACTTTGGATAAATTGTCCTCTATACTGAGAGCATTCAAATATGTACATTTTGAATTGAACTTATAAAAATCATTTTCCTGTATTTTTTGCTGGATAGGTGGGTGGGAAACATGAAATATCTGGAAATATGTATCACCTAAGTAGAAAAAAAATATATTTTTCTTAAAAGTTGCTGCCTCATTTCCATTGTATCTCATTATCAGCTGAAAATTGATTTTTGCAACAGACTCATAAACAAATGTTCTTCATTTACAGTAAGTTCAGTGAGATGACTGCTGCAACCAGTTGAACTCTGCATGTTCAGGCAGATGCAGACCCACTGAATCTGCGGAGCAAATACACTGGATTGAACTGGTACAGACACATAAGTACCTCATGAGAAGTCTCAAGAAGACTGAAATTACAACCCTCACTACATCTCTCAAACTCATCGCCTCAGTGTCCTCCCAGGGAAAGTAGAAGGGAGAGTGCACAGCTCTCTGTAGGTGCTGATCACAACAACTACTGAAATTATTTATTAAAGAGCCACTGACATGTGTGCTGATCATGTGAGGAGTTATACATTGCTGAAGAGGAAGAAAGTAGGTTTGTTAAATGTGCACAAACTTAACTGATTGTGAAGGAAAAAAAAAAAAAAAAAGACTTTCATTTTATTTCTCCTCTATTTAAAGCAAAACTGAGACATTAAAGACAGTGCATGTACACGTGTACATGACCCTAAAAAATACCTTCTGCAAAATGCCTATGAAACTAATCCTTAATTTCTTTCCTGCATCTGATCCTGAACCACTTGTCACTGATATGTGATCCTCAAAGGGTACCTCTTGCTAATAAACTAACTACTTTCAAGTACAATTCAAGTCACCAAGAAATTAATACTTGGGTTAAACAATTTAAAATAAACTGGTTATCAGTAAAGCAAGAAGATAAAAACGTTTTTTTGGTTGTTTTTCATATGAATTCTTTAGGTACTGCTGATCCCTACATTAGTAAGTGAGCATACATCAGAAAAGGTAAAGGGATAGGAGGCAGGAATGGTGAGGAAAAAAGGGCAGTAGTATGAATTTGTTGGTGTACATTTGAAAACAGTTTGTAAGCAAGGCTGCTTTTTCTTGTATAATTCTTTGCTACATGCAATTTTCTCTTTCTATAGCAGCATTATTCCTAGATTAACAGGAAAGGGTATGGATCTGGATAGGGGCTTTACTATTAACTTGACGCAGAACTTCTCCTGACTCATGACACAATCTCCCTACTAAATAACCACATTATTTTTCTGTAACAAAAACAAAGCGCAATGTACCAAGGAAATTCCTATACAGAATAATATAATGAACTTAAAATACTATAATCGTGTGCCAGAGCTTTCATCTCTTATGCCACAAAGGTCCAAGACAATTTTAACTGCACCATTTTGTACCTACAGTAATAGATCAGTCTGAACACCTGTTTGCACACTAGATTAGCAGAAGCTCAAACAGTTTGCCTTGGCTTACTAAAAACATTAATGCTCCTTGTTAGTATTGCTTCAGTAGTACTGAAGAAGAAAAATAGAATGCAGAAACAACTTGGCTAGAAATCAGTGTATGCTAGAAGTGTTGTCTGCAATGGAAAACAGAACAAAACAAGGTGGAGCAGGGGCTATCCATATGAGAATTTAAAATTTCTGTAAGCAGATACAAGTGGTGATTATTTCACAGATATAACACATAGTAGGTTTTCGGCTTTTGTTTTTGTTTTTGCTTTTATACTGTTTATATCAGCTACATTCTGTGGATACAGATAGAAGCAGTTCATTTTTTAAGCCCATTACTGAAATGCTCCTTTGACTACAGTGTTTTTGAACGTCACAGTGGGTCTATGTCATAAACAGAATTCCTAAAACCAGTAATTTAATGGAAATTTAGTATACTGATGGTCAAGAAAATGTTAGACTACTATATTGTTGTGATCGCTACAGAATACAGGAAACCCACTTTGAATCAACTGGCATCCTTCAGATGACAATTTTCAGCTAAAAAACAACAACCACGCACTAAAGAATTCCCATGGTAATTTTTTCCAAGCCCTTCACTTTGTCTACAGGACAAAAACAATAGCAATTCTGTTATGGGTAGCTTTTTGATCATAGATTTTTCTTTTCAGTCACACTTAAACACAGTAGAAGCAAGGAGTTGAAGTCAGTGTAACTGTAAAAACCTGATTTTCCTGTAGAAAACAATCATAGTAAAAAAATAATAATTAAAAAAAATATATATCAACCTGCATACCTAAATGGCCACACAGCTCAAAAGGAAGGAGACCAGGAGACCTGGAACCCTTAGGGGAAATCGTCATTAACTGAATAATCCAAAATTATTTAACATTTGTACCAATGGTCTCCAAAATAATGAAATCATTATTATCGAATAAAGAAAACACAGAACTGCAACTCAGAGAATGATATGGATGAGACCCAAACGCTAAGTGAGCTGCATGGTTTCCGTTCCAAGGAATTCAGAAAAAAAGAGAAAAGATAGAAAGTTTTACTGTGTGCTTTTAGTTTTACACGGAATTCAAGGGTCTACCTGAACATCCAGAGACCTTACTCTCTGGCATTTCATATCTGGACCTGTTTTAGAGTCACAGATATTCAACAAGAACATCCAAGAAGTTCTATGTCTCAACATGGCTAAGCATACAAGAACAAGAAATACCAGATATAACTGATTGGACTGGGAATACCAAACTTGTAAATAAGTGATTTGAAAAAGTGACACACAGACACAAAGAAAAATAATAATCAAAGCAAAACCAGGCAGTAAAGGTTTCCATGCCAAGACTATGGCTAAAATCAGTAAAAACGCCTTTTAATATTTAAATAGAGAAGTAGTGAATGGGAATAGAAAAGTCACTTTCCTTTCCTGTAGCTCAGTCCTGGATTTTTATGTCCTGTTCTTGCATACAGACTCGATGAAAAACATTCGGAGTACTTTGAGATGAAAAATGAGGGGCTGAAGTAATCATGAGAATGACAAAAGAATGCGTGAAAATACAGTCTCTGATGACAAACCCTGGATGGATATTTATTCCCTTGAAGGAAAATTAGGCTACAAAGGGATTTCATTATAACCTACGCTGGGAGATAAAACATGGTAACAAAAGACCTTTAAACCTAGAGGATAAAGGTACAGTGATACCTAAGGTTGGACACAGGATGTGAACACAGGCTAATAGATGAAATCATTTAACGTAAAGAACAACCAGGGATTGGTGAAGTATTTTTTAATTTCTGGATCTAAGGAAACATGTTCATCTAAAGATACCTGGAAGGAAAGACTGCTGGCTTGTGGTTTGCACCCCCAAGTAGTCACAGTATTCTCTCTTCAACTGAAATTCTAGTATGATGAAATAATCTATTTCTTAAAAACAAGCAAAACAAAAAATCCAAACCAAAACAAATGAAAAAAATAATAGTACATTTTACTACTATTAGTACAGTTTCTGGAGTTATCACCATTCCTCTTGCACTGAACTTGTGCTCATCCAGAGACTCCCATTTCCAGATGATGCAAAATCTTTATGAAAACTAGGTAACTGATATTAGCAACTTGTATGCTTCCTTATTTCAGACCAGAGTGTAAATATGCTCTTGTATGTGGCAAAGAAACACAGCCCCTTCTGCAAATTAGATTAGGATTTTCTAAGTCCGTATGCATAGGTGGCACCACCATAACAGGGAACTGTATTGCACTGCATGGTGGCAGCCAGGATGCTTCCAGTAATAGGGCACTATAAGGTTGTGAATGCTTTGTGAGGGCCTCCTTCCATTTCTCCTGTGGACAAATCAGTGTCCCAAGCTTCCTATTACTGTTCCTACTTCACACATTCCGCTCCAAAACCAGTGAGCAGATCAATGCTAATTTGCATTCTAAAGAATAACCTTTATTTATGTTTATAAGTAAATGAATTCCCACTAAACTTGCAAAAAGAAGCTGAAGATTTAATTGCATTACGAAGATACACATTTGTGGTAACGATCCGCAAAAAGGATTATCAGATGGTGGTGGAAATTATGGCAATAACAGTTAAGGTGCGTTTTGCGATGAGTGTCCAACCTGCATGAAGATTGCTGATAGTCAGTTCTTTTTGCTATTCTTCAGTAACCTTCACACAATAATTTTGAAGAGCTTTCCAGTTTCTGTGTATATTGTTTATTCATACAGATTTTGGAAATAGATAATAGAGGCAGCCAAGGAAAAATGAAGATGACATTAAAAAAAGCTTCATTGTATACAAGAAATTTAATATTTACTAACAAGAAAATGCCATTGAGAGATGAATATTCTCTCAAAACATGAAGAGTATTTCTAATTTACCATATTGTTCTTTACAGAATAGAATGCCCTCTATTACACAAATAACTTTTCAATTTTCTTCTGTAAATATTTTATTTCAAGGTCTCATGGACTGATTAGGTTTTTTTATAGAAAAGACTGCATACATTGCAAATAGGACAATTACTTAAAAACTCTTCTACCTCATGTATTATGCACCTATATATCAGTTTGCCTTTGCAAAATGACATCTCCACACAATCAGATTTCCAACTTGCTACAAGTGTAAAACTGTTGAAAATAAAGAATAAGAAAAAAGTTTAACATCGTGCCCCAATTATTTTAAACAAAAACAAACAACAACAACAACAACAAAAAACCAAAAAAAAAGAAAGAAAAAAGAAAGATAAAAGAAAGAAAAGCAACTTTTTCACATCTGGGGACCTGAGTCAATTGAAGTACAGCATAATAATTAATGACATAATCTCTGAAATTTATCACTCACCTATACATATAGCACAAAAAGCAGTTTTGGAACCCAGTGGGCCCACCATTCATTAATCCACACCAACTATAACACAACAATTTGTAGTAGTGCTTTATAATGCTTCTAAGACAAGAGTTACCTGGATCTCACATGTTCAATGGAAATCTAGCTGCCAATTTTTCAAAGCAAAATTCTTGGTAAGCCACCCACAGCGCTGCTACCCTTAAACACTGTTGTGAAGGTAACTTCAGTTATTTCTATTGTTTTGCTGTATAACTGTGTGTGTATTACTCTATGATGACAGGTCTAAAATGTAAATGCTTTTATGAGGTTGAACATCATATCTAAAATATGTTGTGACTGTCAACCTACATTTTCTAGACACATTTGAAAACTAGGAAGTTACTGGAATTTGCATTTTACATTCTCTTCAGGAGACTCTTTCCTTTACAATTTACCTTCAAGTTACTGAAATCTATTATTCTATTTGTATTAAAAACAGGTACATATACAAAATGTAATCAGTATGCAACAAGGCCTTCCCCACCTCAAAGGAAAAACAAATACCTCCACAACAAGTTTTCCTGCCGTTAACAGGCCTTTCCAGTAGCTATAGTAAAGGGGTTATCTAATGTGACTTGGAGTATTGTGTCGAAATACATTCAGTCAGACTGCTTCTTCCCTTTCCATCAGTAGCAAAATAAGTCAAGACAGGGATACCAGACCACATTTCAAACATAAGATCTTCTAGTTTCAGAGTTATAGGTGTCCTGCATTTGTAACAGGAAAATTCTAAATAGCACTCTTTAAACAAATTATTACCAGAAAGCCAGGAAACAAGGTCAGGACTGCAAGATTAGCAGTCAAAAAAAGTCTTCAACACCACTACAAAAACATGACAGCCTCTCATGGCAAGCATAGAGCAAAAGGTTCCATTACTATTATTTTTACTCACATGGTACAAAGTAGTCTCTGGTCCAGGTGTGCCAATGACATCTTGTCTCAATGAATCCATTTGTAAACTAGGCAACAACGAGTAATGACTAGGACTATTACCCTTGTCTCCTTTCTTTTTTGACTTTTTCCCAGTATCCTTTTTGCTATTCCTTTGAAACATGTAGTCTTCTTGGCCTATTTTCTCATTGCTCATGTAGCGTAACAATGAATTTTCTGTTGAAAGAGTAACGCAAAGCATAATTATGATTTTTTTTCAGGTATCATAACCATCCTTTGAAAATATATAATACTCTTATTAAGATCTGCTGTCAATTTTAAGACTTCAAGACTTCTTCATTAGCAAAGCTTATTTGCTTCTTTGGTAGATATAGCAAGAAGATATTGAATCTTGATCTGAAGGGGAAATTCATTATTCTTTCCGGTTTCTAGTTTTGCTGACAATGAAAAGAAAACTTACATGAAGACTCACATAAACAAATGCTGATGTTGTCTTGAAGCTTTCAAAAAATCAGCATGGCACACAACGATCATATCTATAATCTTTTTTAAAAAAACAGATCCTAGATTAATACAATTGACTGCGGTCTCGTACATTTACAAGTAACCTGCTTTGAATGTTCAGCCCAAGCTTCTATCATCCCCACTTTCCTTTGAATATTATCCCAGTAGCTACCAGCTTTTATCTGAGAGATCTCCCGAGGTAGAACAAATGGTTACTAATTTAGGAAAACTCAGAAACGTCTTTCATGAATGCGTCCGATCTTTCCTTATATTCATGTATACATTTAATATTCATAGCCTCCTGTCGCACTGCTTGAAGCATGATAAAACTCATCATGCCTTGTGCAAGACATGACCAGATCACTTACCTCTCCTACTATCTCGTTTGATTTTACTGGGATCTTCGTAATCCCCCACCCAGTTATATTCTACTGGCATAGAAATAGGCCTTAGTTTCCCTAGAAACAGAGGAAAAAAAAATGAGATCATGCACCAAAAGACAACATTTAAGTAACATTCTTGAAAGAAAGAAGAAATTAAGCGTTAAGCCACTATTCCACAGCATTGCTTATGAAAAAGGATCCAGCATAGCCTCTGAACCAGAGATTAAGTTCTGTTTTCTTTAACAGACAAGAAACAGTTAAAAGTATTTAATGGATTTCTTTTTTTAACTTTAGAAAATAAATCCAGTGCCCTACAAAATCCTTACCAAACTGATGTCTGAGACTGAGAAACACAGTGAAATGACGTAGTTTGCTTTTCATTGAACAATATCTGTTTATAATTCTGAAAGCCCCTGGTGCACACATACAGAAAACTGTTTTAAAGCATATACAGAATGAGTTGTTGCTAAGAGAATCATATCCACATCACTAAAATACCTTTACAAATACCATTTTTGCTGGGAGGTTTAAAAGATGTCAACTATGATTTCTGCTTAAGATTTCCACAAATACAGCTGGAAATTCAGTGAAAGTGTGCAGTGCAACTTAGTGGGGTTACTTAAAGTGAGCTACAGTTTTTAGCAAGTTAGGTAACATGCTGAAGCAAAAAAAACATGTAAAGTGGCACAGCATGGGGCACAACATCAATCTCACATACTGAAAAGAAAATTTTTTCAGAAACAAGATCAGCCTTTGCTCTTATCTACTAGTAGCAGAAAATAAAGGGAAAATACTTTGTTTTGAAAGGTATTAGAGCTTAAAGTTAAAAAATTAGAAATTTTGTTAGTTACATATTGGAAAAATCCCGACATAAAGGTCATCATTTTTATTCTGCTTTTTGATGTTAAATCCAAGATACAGTGGAAAGAAAGATACTTGATTATGATGAAAACAAATATTCAAATGTGTCTACTTAACAAATAATGGCATCCATGGGAAGCTCACCACTACCATGCACATGCAGCATAATGATAAAAGGTTGTGTTTTGTTGTTTTTGTCTTTAAAATTTTTAAGGTATTGTAATGAACGTGGCAAAAAAATGCGTACGTTCTGTATAGACAACAAGATCAGTTCACAAATACATAACTACTCAGAATGTAAACACTTTCCTAGTTATCAATTAGTTTATTAGTTATGGGCACATCATTAAGTGTGTTTGAAGTCACTGAGATTTAAAGTACACCATTCACAAGTCATTTCCTGAGTGCACATGTATTATCTTTGATAAGAAATAAGACATTGGTCACTTTTTCTAGAAATATGACCTTATTTTCTACGTTAGAATAAAGTCCCAGAATCCTATGGAAAGCACTTGCCAAATTAAAAAGCTACAAGAAGTAGAAAATCATGTGATTAGTGATTGTTATGAGAAGATACAGTCATAACAACCTTGCCATAATATCTCTGGCTGTTGAACGTATGTACATGCTTTTTCTATCTGGCAGCCAAACTGCAATGAACAAATTTATTTCCTTAAACTTGATCTTCATTTGTCTGCTGCTGCTACTATCTCCTTCACGTTAGCCCATGTGAAGCCTCTGAGTCTGTTTTGCCTATTGACTACACTCAGGAAAATTTTATTGCTGGGATGCAAACTGAAGCATTTCAAGGCCAACTAGCTGCAATTATACAACAGTTATAAGCCAGTAAAAAAAAAAGAAAAAGAAGTTTCTTTGTTAACAGTGTTAAAGAAGCCAACAGATTCCTCCAAGAGAAATCATGGAGGACCCTGTTAACTCTTACAAAGGAAGACTGAAAAGTATTAAAGAAAATGAATGCCACCATATAATTAAAGATGAGTATATGTTGAAAACAACTATTTCTCTATTTCTCAGAACTCTGTTTGACCTTCTTTAATAGGCTACTGTAAGCCAGAAGGATGTTATTTACCATATCTTTATGAAATCCTTAGGTCATGCCTAGCCACCAATCTGATGTTAACAAATGGCATGTGCAAAACTTCTGAATTTAATGCTGGAATGGTAATAATTTTAGAAAATATACTTAAGTGAGAACAGATTCTGTGATGAGAATTCGTTAAAAAAGAAGTGAGATTAAAAGTGAAATGCTGTATAAGAAGTGTGTTAAAAAAGTGACTGATTTTCAGTGGTCTTAGATCCATGTATTTATAACCCTTTCAGCTAATAGGAAAATATGCTACAAAAGCTATCCTATAATAAAATAATGGATTCAGCAGTCCTTGAACAAAGTGTCATCTTCCCTCTAGAATATTAGTATTAAAATTTAACATCTGGAACAGAGAGTACATCTCTGTTAATGGAACTGACTACATCTACCAACTGAAATACAGGAGCAATAAAATTGATATATCAACTTTGAACACTTAGCATTTATTTCATACAATATAGGCATGGTTAAAAAACATCTGAAAGCACTTCAAAATCAAAAGGATTCTGAGGATTTTGCAGGAGGATTGTGTGGCTGTGTGGAACAAGTGCACTTTATAAAAACACATCCTTTAACATTGTGCAAGCACATTCCTTAAAGTCCTGAGGATACTCTACACAGCTCAAGCTCGATTTGTATCATGGTTCCCAGGTGATTTTGGATGTACCAAATATATTCTTCTTCAGAGATAAAGCCTGTCATCTTCTCAAGGGGATATAATGTCAATATTACTATAACAACTCAAAGATGCAGCCTGTGCTTAGTTTAATAATTGAAATAACAGCAAATGGAGTGAAAAAACATTCAAGCACGTGTTGAGCTATTACAATGACTATCAAAATAACTTTTATAGAAACAAAATTTTCTCTTAATTTTCTCCCATATACTAACAACTCTACCACAGAACAATTCCTTGTATAGCAACAGGAAACCAATTCTCCTAGTCCGAAGCACAAATAAAATGCTAGGTAAAGGCAGAATTCCAATAGATTCAAAATGAAAATAACCTGAAGAAGAAAGCTTTGAGGAGCAAAACTCTC
Organism: Perdix hodgsoniae; assembly: GCA_035772895.1. NCBI lineage: Eukaryota > Metazoa > Chordata > Aves > Galliformes > Phasianidae > Perdix > Perdix hodgsoniae. The sequence goes on from JAPSGF010000025.1 coordinate 5,265,695, forward strand.
ATCAGAAATTGTTTCAATTTTTCACCATAAATAAGACAAAATCCAAGACATGTAAGTACCATGAACATGCATGTGTGTTTACATATGAAATTCTTGTATGGACAACACACAGCCTTATAAAATAGGGACTGCTATATATAGCAAGTCATCACTTTTTATATAAAAAGTTAGAGGATGTTAAAACAGCATTACAGAAAAGCATACTATCAGTCATACTTCATTTCTGAAACTAGAGAAGAATGAGAAAGTTTTAGAACATAGCACAGCATAAAAACAGTATACCATCTCCTTATTAATCTGAAAAAGTTTTGATCTTTAAATTTTGGTAAATTTTTTCTAATGCGGAATTCCTAAACCTATGCTACTGTGGAGCAAGAGAAGGTGATTACATTGCCTTCTACCACAATTTGAACACGCATGCAAAAGCATTTGTCAAGGGATAGTTCAGAAGACGATACAGGGACATGTGGCTTACAATTTCTGAACGTCAGTGAAGTCGCCAGAAGGGGCAATCTCTGAATAGAGATTCTGTTTCTTTGGCTGCTCACCCTTAAATGAGAGTGAGGACCCAAGGTCCTCACCCCTTCCAGTTGCCCAGGTGCACTGCTTGAACCAATGTGCCCTTGGTTAGCTATGACTTCTCATCTGGTACTCAATCACTGATTCAGGCCTAGCAATCCCCATATAGTTACTCCTACACTTATGCTGGGAGCATGATTTCATAGAGTGGGTTTAGCATAAATGCATGGCCTTCTGCCAGTTCTTCTGACAAAATGATATTGAAAAGTTATCTGGAAAATTAAGCTGATAAAATTACAGAATGCAGATTCAGAAAAATCACCGATACAAAACTGGATTTGCCATGCTTATAATAGTAATACATATATGCTTGCACAGAAGCCTTTACATAGAAATTGAATTAAAGCTGTACAGAATTCTTAGCACATTCAATAGCCACTGGAATTATTTTTGTGCTTAAATACAAGACCAGATGTACGAAGAACCCTAAAATCAACAAACTGTGATAATGTTTGTCAGATCAATGCCATACCATATGTTGGTGTGCTCTCTCTCCTTCCAGGACCACTTGTTCTTCCCTTGTCATACTCATAGCAGTATAACACTGCATCTTCCTCAACCACATTAAAACGTTTTCGATACTCCTGGTCAAGAAATGAGTTTGGAGATTCGGATCCTGTATGAACTGGTTTGCCCACTGTATGTCTGCCAACATCATCACATGGGAGATTTCCTTTTTCATCCCTTCAGTAAATAAGAGATATATATTATATAATATATTGAAATAAGACATTCATTTTAAAAATGTGAATATTTAATTAAAAATGGCAAAATGTCAGCATGCCACACAAGCAGCAAATATATACAACTGGTTAAAATCAGGATCACATATTATGTGTTCATATGTATGCACGTACTAGTTATCTCACACATCTTTGCTCATTTGCTTCCACCGCACACTGTATTTTAATGGTTTCTTTAGAAAATAATCATACAAATAAAGTTGATGTGTGGCTATTCTTTTTATGATTTTTTCTGGAATATACTAGCACTTAGCAACCTAGGGCAAGAAATAATGTTGACTTTCATATGTGCATTTCTAAATCAAATAGTTTTTTGAATCAATTTTGAATCAAATACTTCTAAGACGTGGCTATATGGTAACTGTGGATAAATTCAGTATGTTTTCTTACAAACTAACCTCACAGTAAGAACAGGCGTTTGACACAGTCTGTAGAAGCCAATTTGGGCCTCCAAGATTTCATAGGTATACCCATGTAGTAACAAAAAGAATGCATGACATTTTATCATGAGCTGCTGTCCCAGGACAGAAATTTATTGCAAGGAATAAGCTACACAATCTACACAAAGAATCCCAAGCAGATTGTCCTCTCCTTGCACTAGCTAAAGAAGGACTCTGAAAACCTGCTGGTATGGCTGTGCCTGGAGATGTCTGCAAAAGACCTAATCAGACAGTAATTTCAGAGCAGCAAATTGCAAGGGAGGCTGCCAAGAGAGTAGATGTGGCCTCATGTCCTCAGTGTAGAGCTTCTGCCCTTCCAGACCATCATGTAAATACAAAGCCGACCCATATTTCTCTTGGTGCCCTGTAACCTTGTATGAGTACAAAGCAAAGCCAGGCAGCCATGGTGGAAAAGAAAGGGCCATCCTGAATCAGCCGTGGCACCAAAACTACAGAAACCTTCTCCAGCTGTTTTACTTGCTCTGCCAGGCTTTTCCAGAGCAGAGACAGTGCTGGTGAGGGGGAAAGGTGCAGCTCCATGGGACTGAAAGCTCGTTACTGTGACAGTGGCGCAGGAAACTGGTGGGTAAAACAGTGGAGACTGATGTATCTTCCAAAAGCATTCAACAGACTTGACCAAGCACTAATTTGCTACCTGCAATTGTCAGTAACCATCACAAGAAAAGGATGGGTCCTGCTATTTGTGTATGGTTGTGCTGGCAGCTGTAGCATCTGTGGGTGTCATCACTAGGACAGCATAGTTTGGGGTTTTAAAATTTACATCAAAATGTCTAATCTTCTATTCTATTCCAGGAACAAATGGTGGGCATTTTACTTTTTAAAGCTCCCCCTCGGAACAGCAACAATAAACTAAGAAATAGATTCTGAACATTTTGATAATACCCAAAATAAAGACATGCTTAAATATAGTTAATCGTAGACCAAAAAAAAACTGATGAAATGTCAAAACAGATCATTCAGAAACACTGTTCTGTATGTGGCAGCTTTGTGAAATGAACTACAGTTCATTAGGATTAATCTAGCAATATAAAAAATGTGTAGCTTAAAGAACTTTGTGTTAATATGTATTATCATATTTCATCAGAATTGGACCAAACTGGTGCATTAATAAGCATTATTTGATGGTATTAATATAATATATATTATTTGGCTATAAAATAGCCAAAATGCATATTGAAGATAGCAGTTTCTAGAGTTGAACTTAAAGACTGCTGAAATATGAATATCTAATAAAAATACTTCAAGGAAGAGGATATGTTCCTTATCAAATAATAGAAATATTTTTGAGATAGAAAATATGATCAGCATCAGTTAAAAAAAGGCATTTTTTCTTTCAGGACAGTACAGTTTCAGCTGCAAGAGTGACAGGTCTTTGCCATGTAACCATACATTCAAAGAGAAAACAAAGACTGTGTTTCGGTTGGGGTTTCTTTCTTCAGTATTTTTTTTAATCTCCACAGAAATAAAACCAGACCAGTCAGCATATGAAGTAGGGATGAGGAAGGAAGATAAGACTCAGCTTATGGCTTTAAGAAAGGCCTGTGGTATCATCTAAATCATGAAATAGAAAGTCACTTTCTTGCCCTGGAAGGTTTTTCATCTCTCTGAAGAGTAAGAATTAATCACAGAATCATGATTTCTCCTCCCCACAAGGCAATTTAATTTGCCATCTACCTCACTCTTGGACAGCCCCCAGGAAATTCTTGTCAGCATCAGGTCACAAATCTTATTAATTGGCTAGAAGAGTTACTGGTAGTAGAGTCTAAGAAAAACTCAGCTACCAGAAACTCAGGTACAGGAAATTCAGATACAAAAAGGAACATGCTGCCCTTACCAGGTTTGTAAGCAAGTAAACTAAAAGAACAGCAAAAAGTAATTTAAAAATACATTGAGTGGATGTTCCACGTCTGATACAGAAACATTAAAAATGATGGTCACTTGTAAATACATCTTTAGATTTCTGGCTGGTTATTGCCATCCCTATGGATACAGCTGCAATTCTCTCAGAATTTTAGGAACGCAACATCCGTGTGTATTACAAAATTTTTCTGAATCATTTAGGAACGTGTGAAGGTAAGTCGATGAATTGCACACTAAGATGTAATATTGAGAACTGCTCATACACTGATGAAATATATTCAAAAAGGAAATTAGTGTAGCAGAACAAAGCAGCGCTCTTATTTTCAAGGCTGCAAAGTTTCTTGTTTTTAGCACAACCTTCATTGTTGCATCATAGCTCTTAGACAAGGGGACAAACTCTTTTCATAGTTACGTATATAGGGGTTTGGATAATTTTTCTCATTTGAAGTAGGACAACATGGTAATAGGCAATAGACTATTCCACATTTGAGAAAACAGAGTATTGAACATTTTTTTTACCTGGGAACGTAAGGTTCTGTTGGAGGAGGTGGTATATAAAGATCCTGGAGTGCAGAGCTGTCTCTTTTTGTAGGTGTGCTGATAGTGCTGGATGGCGTAGCAACACTGCTTGTAGGACTTCTGGGAATAAGAGGCTGGTTCAAAACAGAGAGAGAAAAAAAAATCACAGTTATTCTTACATATAATTTACTTGTAACTGAAATAGCTAAAAAAAAATCTTTCCAGCTCAGAAAGTTAAAGAAATAGCAGTTCTAATCTTTTATATGATTTTAAAATGGCTGAAAAAAATAACACTTCTGTTTAGGGATGTGCATCTATGAATGGACATGTATTGTGCTTATAAAATTGACTCATCTGATCATATCTTACTTTTTTCCCCTTTGCACAGCAAGATTATTGCCAATGCTCGTAAAAACAGTAATTAGTAGAGCCACTAGTGAAATCTTCATAAGTAAATAGCATATAGAATCCAGTGAATTGCTTAATTTAACTAACATTATAAAGAAAATGTCTAGTGTTTACAGTAAATGTTCATAAGTAGGCATTAAATTGAACATCGTCTCTCCCCATCTGTTCTACAGCTTAAGAATTAGCTGCAAAAGCTTCAGTTTATGCCTGCAGGTGCAGTAAAGTCAGGTACAGCATCCTCAAGAGCACATGTGCTATGATACTGGATAAACTGGAAATCATTATTATTCTCCACTTTTCTAGGTAAACTCGTCACAAAGTAAATCACAGGTTAAAAGAAAGAAAACAACAAAGAAAAATAAAAACAAAAAACCCATACTCTTCTTGCAGAATAATAATGCATTCTACCTATCTTCCCCATTCAAACATGATCCTTACTCTTATACTCTTAATCATATCTTTACCTTTTTCTCAAATTAAGCATGATTTTCTCCTTCAACTTTAACTATCTTGAATAGATAAATAATGACTATCCATTTGAAGAATTTATTAAATCACTGTAGGACTGGAAACTGTAGCATGATTTGCTAGCACTCTATACAGATGCAAATACGTAAAAATGAAGTGAGAATCAAATGTAGACTGCTATAGTCTAATTAATAATGTCTGCCTAACGCTTCTTGGCTCGTCTGATAGCTGAACTTAAGCAGAAGAAAATGCAAGTGAAGCACTATCTGCTTGCAGAATTTAAATATAATATTAAAGAAATACTGAGTTTTGTTTTGTAAGAGTACATTCTCCTGCATCTTTTTGGAAGTGAAGTCTCTGAAGAAAAAGGTTTGGGGAAGACACAGTGTACACCACACCTATAATTACTGAACTTAGGAACTGCCGGAGGACACAAATATTTCATACTGTGTTTATGAAAGAGAAGCTCTAAGCACTGACCAAATGGATGTGCAGAAAGATCCTTCTGTCAGCATTATGAAGAACAGAGCATGACAGAGAAAGCACTGAGAGAATGACCAGTTCATATTTTGTAGATATTAACCTTGATGCCTAGTGCCTATACTGCAAAAAAGGAGTATGAACTTTTTCAAAACATGGTCCTTTCACAAGATAGCAATGAGCCCTTGTAAATTTATGTTCATCAAGCAAGTATTCTCCATTGCATCTTTTCTTTTTTTTTTCAAACTGTATTTTAAGAAGAACACATGCCACTTAGGAAACCTCAGACATCTTTTAACTGGGTGCTGGTTGTTTTTTTTTGTTGTTGTTATTTTGTTTTTTGTTTTTCCAGCAGAGCCTTGTTAGATTTATCTCAAATATAATAACCTGCATGTTTCAAAATGTATCATTAAAACTTATTACATCTACTTTTAGAATGATGTCTATAAAGTGAAACAAATATTCTCTTGCAGAGTGTAGAAATTTTTCTCCTATAAACAATGATACTGCTAAATTATTTTGTTGCTCCATAGAGTTAATGTGAGTGCTCTGTAACCACACCAATGAAAGACAGTCAGTACTTACAGGAAGAAAGGGAGAAAGACACAAACATAAAACCAGACAGGTAAAAGACTTTACGACCAATAAAAACAAGCAGAAGACTGAAGTCTGCAAAAATAAGACTAAAAGTGGTGGCAAAACTGGGGGAAGGAGGAAAAAAACAACAAAACAAACAAGGAAAACTCTTTCAGAAGAACAAAAACCTTATTGTTTAATATGTCATCTGTGACACAGTAGCCACAGGTGTTCTTGAACCACTTACTAAAGCAATGCCCTTATTTTCCCTTTCCAAAACCTTGCATTATTATGGTAAGTACACACTGCAGATTGTTGAACAGTTTGTAGAACTGTTTTTTCCTAAGCTAAGAGAATTTTGTTACCAGGATCATGTTTACACTTCTTAGGTCCAAGACATTGTTTATAGCTCATACTGACAGGAGCACTGAGAGAGGATCTGCTCCTCTCCACACTGAAGAGGAAAGCAGCTTTTTAACTGAACGAATAGGCAGGTAAGAAGAAACAGGGCAACAGAGACAGCAACAATTAATAGGAATTTATGCTTTCTGTCACAAGGAAATTCATGCCTAAGTATAATTGTGGTCTGGGCTTACAATGGATTGATTAGCCCACACCCATTCTGACCAGCTGCTGGGGGGCTACAAGACACAGGTAATGAATTCCCCAGAATTACCTGGGCTTAGCTATTTAAATGCTAATGAGATGTGTTTCATTTCTGGAATAAAGTTTTGCTGAAACCTGAGTATTCTACCATATAACATCACAAGTTCTTGAGAGTACAAATCCCAGCAATATTGGTTGGCTTGCCCTCCAGAATAGTTTGCTGGGAGACTGTAAATCAATGGAAGTTGCGTGTTTTTGAGAAATGCAAAATTTGGCTCAGCTTTTGGCTAGGTGAGGTGATTAGAACAACAAGAAAAAAATAGAGCTCTAAAGGTAAAAAGTTTCCCTCAAACTGTTCCCATATTAAATACTGGAATGTTTTAAGGAGTGTGTCCTGTGTTCTCAGGAGTGAGAATCACAGTGTAGCTGGTAGAAGTTCTAATGACCGTGATACCTCATGTAATTGCAATATAGGTAAATCTTCCCAGGGTCCAGAAGCTCCCAAGAAGAGCTGTAATAAAATCTAGTATGAGAGAAAGCATACTTTTTTAGGATCACCCCAAAACATACTGGGGAATCTCACGTCTTTTATGTATCTAGGTCACACTGCCAAACTCAACTCTTTGGATCATTTCTACAAAAACAGAAAAGCTTTGTTCCAGAAAAACTGGAACAAAAGGAAAAAAAACAAATTTAAAACAGGCCATCACTTTTTTTTTTTTTTTTTTAACCATCACTTAACCTAATAAATCAGTAAATTCTTTTAAAAGAAATGCAATGTGGTAAAAACATTCAGATGTGCTCCCCTGATAGTAGCTCAACACACCAAGAGCATTGCAATAGTTACCACCTTGTGGATCTAGGATTTCAGCTTTCATTTTGTATGGAATTAAAAGTCTCAGGCCTTCCTTGTTGAAAAGGGAGCCTTCAGAACCTTCAGGGTGAAGGTAAGGTGCACCCTTCAGTCACTGTGCATTGCAATTCTCATCAATCATTCAGTTTAAGTCAATTTGTGCATCCACAAGAAAATCAGATTGCATCCATCCCATACGTCAATGGCAGTCATTTAGTGGACTACATTATGCCATATAGGCACACTGAACATCATAGAACTCCAATTCCAGTATGTCTGATTTAGATGCCTTGGAGATAAGTGTTATCACTGAGCCAACTCTCTTTCAAAGACTAGAACTTCCTCCCGCTGCAGTCACTTTTGGCAGGCTGGCCAGGCAAGTGGGAATCCTGAAACAGCAACAAAACTAAAATGTTTTCAGGACCACAGATTTAAATACTTAACCCATGGGAACAACCTGACAGAGAAAGTTTAGAAGTTATATATTAGAACTGGAATATCCTCAAAAATATCCTGCGTAAAGCCCTATATCAATGTTAATCCCCAATGACCAATACAAAATGCATGTTTCAATACACTTCGGAGTATTGTTTCTCAAACATTCTGGATGCACCATCCTCAATCAGAACTACTAGTCATCATGGATCCTCTACCAAATTGACAGCTGTCCAGAAAATAGAAAAACAACTTTACTTACAACAGCAAAGTTCCTCCATGAGAGAGAAATAAGTAAAAAAGTTTCTACAATTACTGAGTGATAGTGCATATATATTGACTGACACTTCTCCAAGAACTGCCCTATTCTGGTTAGCTCAGTCCTGTGATCCCCTTTCCTCCTTCTTAGTACCAGGAGCTAGCATTGCTTTCCCCATTCCCAAACAGAGATTGTCAACTTTTTTCTCTTTTATTGGCTTCTTTTTCCTCTAAACAATGAATGCAATTAATAATTAATATATACAATCTAAAATTCTTTTTAATGCTTTTTAGAACTCTTTGAACCTTTCATTAACTCCCTTGGTAGTTTCAATATACAGTTTGAGAAACATTGCTCCATATAAAGGCATACAATTTTTAAAATATAAGCAAAACCAAAACAATATTTTAAGTGGTAATATCTTTACACAGTATTTGCAGCAGTAAACAGATTTTACTGTTAATATATGTTTTCATATTGGACCAAGATATTACGATTTACTGAACAAAATGTTTACAATAACAAAGTTTTTATAAGATGAACATGACATGAAGTAATGAAATTCTGTAACCATTTCAAACTCTATAGGAAAACCCAGTCCAAATTAATTTTAACAATACTGCAAAAAGTGCTCAGTTCCCATGTAGTTAAAAGACAGCTAAGCAACTGAAGAGCCAACAGTTTAGCATTTTATTCAAATTTAATGACTAAAAACTGTAAAGTCATTAATTCTAATCATATATGATTCAAACAGAACATAACATTGCCTGTAGTTGAATGAAGGAAGCAATATAATGAGAAAAATTACTAAATAATAATAAAAGTAGGATTTTCTCTCAGTCCAAGGACTCTGCTGTTACTGTTGCTTCTTAGGAGGGTGAAATGTTGAACATAGCGTAGTAGAGATGCGTATCTAATTGAAAATAAAGATTTTAAAATAATACAGAAGCTGAGGTCTTGGCAAATTTTTTAACAGTAAAATTTAATCACGTATAAAACAGTACAGTGAACTATTTTAAATATACAAAACATGACATTTAAATAAGTTTGATTAAGACTGTGGCAGAATAGTGAAGTCAAAAGGTTTTTTCCAAGTCAAGGCACAAGATGGCAGCTGGACCTGCCCCTAGCCTCACTGACATCAGTGAAACTGGCAGGGCTTCATCCAAATTAGTTGAAGTGTGACCATTCCTTTTCAAGATACTGGATGAAACATCTTCACACCATAGTCAAAGTCTAGCTTCTTTTCAGTAATTACAAAGCATTTTCCAGAAGTAAAAGATGGCTTTGCAGTTAGATTCTTGCTATCATGATGATACCGACTTAGAGAATCTAAGATTCTTCTTTAATGAACCTTCCCCCTTGCTCAAACTGCAGTTCAGAGAGCCTTCCTTTGAAACATCCCAAGAAAAACTCAAAGTGGGAATAAGAAATGAAAGAGACGATCTAGAGCAGAAGAGGTTTATTTCTATTATATTTATTTATTTCTATTTATATTATATTATTTATATTATGTTTTGAACTGCCATCTGATTGCTCCGGGGACAGGCAAAAATATGGAGAGTTCCAAGATAATTAAATCATCTCTATCTTGAATGAGAGAAGAAAAAAAAAAAAGATGGAACTTGTTTTTTTGTTGAGCATATTCAGTAACAGTCAGAAGTACTAACACTGCAATCTGAAATACCAGTGTACCAGAGGAAGTAACTGAAAGGCAAATATAGTAGGTCTTATCTTGCACGCATAACATCATAATATTTGTAGTACAATACCATATTAATGAATACCTTCATTGCAAGGGGGGAAAAAAAAAAAAAAAAACAAAAACAAAGAAGAAAACAACTCTCGAAGACCATAGCTCCCTAATTCAGATTTTATAAAAGCAATGAAATAAAACAACATAGGCTGAAAATCCCTTGATTTCCAACTCATGCTTCCAGAATGTGTTAAGGGAGAACTCTATTACTGCAAGAAGTGGGATACCTGATGGATATTAAAAGAGACAATCATCAAGTGACTGAAAACAAAAACCCAAACCACCTTATTTCTTCAGGACATTTTGGGGAGGGGGAAATGGATATTTTCCTTTTAGTACTGATTGATCTTACAGATGGAGTTAATGCACTGTACATACACACTTGTTATGTAATGGTTAATAGTACAGCCATAGCTAGTTGTACTGTTTTCCTTTACATCAAGCCACTGGCTATAAGTTTCAGAAATGCTAAACAGAACGGTAGGATACTAGTTTAATGACCTGGATACCATACCAAGTCACACCCCAAATTGATAGATATACTGGTAGCACCTGCATACTGCCTGAATTGGAAGACTCCTCTAGCCTTTTCCCAGTTTATATAAGCACACTTCCTATGGCTCTCTGAAATCCAGCTTTTCATGCTGCTGAAAATGGCAAACTTCATGTTCCTACATAGAATAAAGTAAACAAGCAAAATGCATTTTACCAATGCCTAAACACTATCCATTTTCAGCAAAAATTAATTTTTAAAATCTTTCAAATGTTTCTCAATCTCAGTGTTTCATATTTTAATAACTGAAATATTTACATTTGCTCTAACAGCCATTAAAGATCCTCACAGATGGCATGCATACAAAATCTTAGTTCCGTTTTTGTCATCCCCCTTACACTGGGGCAAATTTACACTTTTCCAACTCAGTCATTGCAAGTTGTGACACCATGTTTTTCCTCTGTTCACCCCATTTGCAGAGCCATAAATAAATAAATAAATAAATAAATAAATACATACAGCGAACTTTTTCAGATCCTAATCCACATTTTATTACAATTTCATCTCCATAACTTATTCTAGAGTGTCTTGAGGCTTTCACTCACATTTTGTACTTTAACAGAATTATAACACTGAGTCATAATGTCTTTATAGCTTGTGTTCTTTGAATTATACATATGGTTCAATTAACATAGCTCTGAGATGACAGTACAGTTCTAACATCCTCAGTTATTTCATGATATCCTAATATAGGAAAACAAGTTATCATATTTTCCTCTGTCTCCAAAGGTGATGGAACTACTGCTCTTCCTTTCATCTTTTTTCCTGTTTGCTATCATTTTTATTTTGTTCTCTCTCACTAACTTCCAAGCACATGATTATATGAATTTGGAACAAAAGGAATTTTGGACCAGCCACAATGTTATTTCAATCACAGAACACAGGGTTTTTTGGGAGATTCTTTTTCCTAACATTTTCTGTCTTTTATAATAGATAAATGCTGGAATAGAAAAATAGGAGCTATTAAAACATTTTTATTAGCAATATTTATTATCTCAATTGTTATAATACTACCTCATATTTTAATAGCTATACAATCAATTATATTGTATTCTGTTTTTACTGCTTTGTATTAATCAAGCATACAGCACCAGTTTCACACTTAGGCTGCGTTTAAACTTTAACACCAATAGACTCTAACATCTGTTCACCTCTCATTTGCATAAATTAACAACAAAAATCTTCGCTATATGCAGCCTCTGAAGTTTGTCTTCACATCACCTGGAGCTTTTTTGGTAATCTACTTAGGAAAACTGCTGTTTCTCACACTAAAAATCACAGATTACAACAGACACACATGTACACCGCACACAGAAGTATTGAATGAGGTTCTGACCTTTTCCTGTTGTATCAGAATAGCATCACGACACTGGAATTATCTCTTTAATGTTTAGCAGTGCCTCTATTTGTACTCATATTAGCCCAGAAAATAACCAGATTTTCTACAATATCAGAAAAAAAAGCCAATAACAAACAAAAAAGTCTATCTTTCACTCAACCTCAAAACGCTACAAAAAACCTCTATGTAGACTCAGTTTCATCTTATCTAACAGAGCTAATCTTAATTTGATCTAGCTGTCAGCACTCTTTTTATCACCAAAGGGAGAAAGAGGTTTGTGTATGGTCCATTTTGCTGTCAACTAAGCTAGATCAATTTACAATTCATTCAGATGAATGAAACAGTAACTGTTATATTTAACTTACATAAAGTTAAATAAGTTGAATGACACCTTAGCATTTGCAATGAACTAAGGATACTGAGATGTAAATAAGAGCCAAACAGAACACACTAAAGGAGTTTTGTTTCTAGAACTGAGTGTGGAGTTTCAAACATTCTCACAACTTGAGCCTTCACTGTAACAGGACTATAGGATTCCTCACATTCTTACTGGACTTTGTTTAGATGGTGGAAATTGGTTTCTGTCCACTTTCTTCCCACCCTTTTGATTTAATGGCCTACTTGCTAAGATCAATAGCTTGTCTCATAAACTTCTGTCGTGTGATCTTCAGTTGAATATTCTAGAAGCAAGCAAACGATAAACTGAAGTTTACAAACTGAGACTAACTCACCCAAAAGGGATACAGACTGAAAGCATTTGATCTCACTTAAAGCAATGAAGCAATGATATGCATTTTTTCATTTGTAGTTATATTTTTACTAAAGCTATGATAAAAAGCATAGCCTTCAAACATGGACATTCATACACACTTATCATGCATACAAATCATCAGTTCGGTGTTTAGACACTCATATGATATTTTTGGTTCAAAGTTTGTTACATATATTGTCAGCATTTTATATCTGAAAGACCAAGACATCCCAATCTTTTATAACCTTATTCAGTTTGACAGACAATGAGGTATTCAATCATGATAAAATAAATGTATAAAAATACATAGTTGAAATAAGTTCTTTGAGACATTAGTTCTTTTTTATGAATCTACCATTATTTTAAATGGCAAACACCACAGCCATTAGCAGTGGCATTTCCACATCTCATTTTCCTTTCTCCTGAACTATGTGGAAGTCTTTTCTCTCTCAAATGTACTTAATTTTAAATTAGAATTTTTACTGCGGCAATAAAAATGTACTGAAGAATGCACTCATTATGCAAAGAAAATAAAATTCTAAACATTGCCCTATCTGAACTGAGTTAAAAAAAAAATAAAAATAGGATTATTTTTCAGTTCCATCTGTTGGTTACATTTTATCAGAGTGGAGATAACTTTCATTTCCTAGAGAAATCTATCCCATTGACATTTTATCCTAGAGTGAAACATGAATGCTTTAATGAAACCATTCCATGGTTTTCAGCACATTGTAGGCTTACTAAAAAATAAACATCCAGTTGGTCATCCTGTACTAAATCCATATGCAATGGTTTCTTCACAAGGAACACGCTGATGAACATGTAGATTTATTTATATGGGCAAATTTTGCTGGTCACGTGCTTTGCTGAAGAAAACCACTGCATACATTTTCCTACAATTCCATGACAGATCAAACTGAAGACTAAAGATCTCTTCCATCTCTCTTTCTTTGAAGTTATACTGTACGGAGAGCTTAACATGACGACAAACTAAAATCTATAAGTTCCTTAGGCATGCTTTCTTCCCTATGGCTAGAAAAGTTTTTGGGGCCACTTTTCTGCCTTGAAAAGCACTGTGCTGATTACTTCTGAACTTTGACAAGTTCTACTAACAGGTTTAACTTCAGTTGAGCCTATGAGAACAAACTGCAGAGAAATCATTTCAGAAACAATTTTTCAAAGCATACAAGAGTAAATCCATATGCTGCTGAGATGAAGCACAATAAAGCATCACTGAGATAGTTTATAGCTAAAATGATGGTGTATGACTTATGATTAAGCTTCATTACCTGCAGAGCAAGGGGCTTCCATCTCATATTTTTCAGTAAAGCTGGTGCTGAGGTAAGCATGCTCTGAGGTCGCTTTTTCAAAGTTAAGATAACACCACTCGGATCCTCTCGTAGTGCATTCACCAAATTTTTCAACTGCCACCCCACCTGGTAACCAGTAAAATCATTACAATAAAATTGAGGTACAATATTCAATATCTAATGTCCCTTTTTAAATACGATTAGTAAAATAACATAATAGGAGTGTATATAAATTTTAAAGATAAACTCTAGAAATGTCAAAAAAAATTACTGCATAAAAATCACGTCAACTAAAATTATTATAATGCATTAAGATGGATATGCATAATTTCATGTTTGAGAATTAATAAACTACTGTTACTCCACTGTAAAAACACAGTCAAACCTCAAAGTGTTTTTAAAATTTGCTCTGTACACAGACTTTAGGGACTAGAAGGTTAAAAAAATCCTGGCTTCTGCTCATACACATCAACTGAAAACTGGGCATGTTATACTCTATAGTTGCTATTTAAAGTCCACTAACCACATGCAGTCATTCCACTTCTACTTGCTGATGCAAGCACAAACAAGAACAAATCTTCTACTCTTCACAGTGCTATAAAAATCAAATCAGAATCACAAGACCTTTTCTTAAATAGTACTTCTTTCATGATGATTTCAGAAACAAATAGTAAATTAATGACAGAAGTACAGTCTAGCCACTACTTCAGTATTAGACCAAAATACAATTTTCCCAATTGAATTACAGCATGTTGAAACATTCTAAAATTAAAAACTTGACTAAAGTGGAAAGTAGCAGGTTTTTATTTCTAAGCAGAGGCTAGAGCTTTCAGAATCATTCACTTTGTATATTTGAGAAAAAGTTCTTCAAATATTAAAACAGTACAACTGATGGCAACAGCATCTGTCTAAAAAGAGCCCAAGTTTAAATATCCATCTTGAGATGGATATTGATACTGCATCCTTGCATCTTCAAGTTTGGCACACAGAGTGATAGCACACAGAATCATATATTACTTGAAAATTGTAGCCTGATACTTAGAAAGCGTTTATTTTGGTAAATTCAACAGTTTTCCTAACTTTATCCTATAAATTCACAAGTGTGCTCTCCTGTTGTTTAAAGGATCACAGTTGCAAGTATTTGTCTGCTTTCAGAATTTATGCAAGAACGACATTAAAAAGAAAATTATAAGATTGAGATGAGAAATTCTTTCCAAAAGAACTTCTAGAGGTGTGAAGTGGTAATGTTACACTATATCATAGCCACATATTTGAAAATGATCAAACAAGAAACACGAACAAACACAGTGCAGATGATCCTTATCATCAGTATAGCGATACATGAAATATATTTGTAGCCTATTTTTAAGGTAGGTTGTTGCTACTTTTTTTTTTTTCTTCTTAAAACCTTATTTCCCATTACACCAAAACTCACTTTGTTTCTTTAACATCACTGATTTTAAGAGCTGATACTCTCACATAAACATGCAACTTAAGCCAACGGTAACACATCAACAATCCTGTATCAAAAACATGGTTCAAACTTCACTTTTGTTCAGCCACTGTGAACCTACCTGTCTTTTTCCACCACAGAAAACTTCATGATATCCAAGATGTACTTTTATAGCAATATTATTGTAAACAAAGAAACAGGATGTTGGCAACACTTATCTTTTTTGAATTTTTTCCAGCTTCCACAGAAGACTTCCAAACATGCTGGAATTCTTATTTTCAGTCCCCTGTATTAGGGATATGGCTATTATACTTTGAATACAATTAAACATGAACATAGTCAAGTTTAGCTCAATACCTACATTCTGCTGATGTCTCCATCCTCTTTCAATAGCATTGAAACCAAGTTTCTGCAAGTATAAGCTTTGTGCCTTAATATCACGATTTCATAAAAAATACAACACTGTTTTCAGAGATTTCCACTGCTTATTAGCAACAATCCATTACCTACAGTTCCATAACATTACATTGGGCATCCATATGGTTTCATTTGCACTATGCTACTCAAAAGAAGAATTAGAAGAAGTTCACAGTTCACATAAGGCATCTCTGTTTCTAAGCTACTAATGCCTAATGTAACAGCTGAAGACACACTTACAGACAGGAATACTTCTACTGAATAAAGTAGCACAAGGAGCCTGGAGGAGAACATGATGTGACCCTAGCTACAGAATCAAGCTGCAAGGTTCTTGCCATTTAAGTTGGTAGGATGCTGCGTGGGAAAGCTGTGCTTTAAAGCCATCTGTTCATCACTGAAACAGCCAGAGAGATATAAATAAAATTGGTTTCTCTTGCTAGTAGCTTTTAAACTATTTTAAATGCAAGTTCATAGTTTGCAGAGATAAACAATATTGTATATTTCAACTAGGTTTTACATTGCTATAAATGGAAGATTATCTAGTCTCTTTATGAGAATTAGGGGATTAAAGTAAAAAAAAAATCACTTCAAAGCAGTAGATCTGATGTATTTAATTTAGAAGCTCATGAATAGAAACAATTTTACTTGATTCTCATAGGAAATCTCTGAGTTTACTACGAATTTCAAATGCTGTTCATCCTCTGTTCTTATTTGGTTCTTGACAGGAGCTTTCTGGCAGGTTTGGGCAGTCCTTGGCTTGTTTTTCATCTTCTGAACAGAAATGATCACGTGGATCTAAGAGGAACAACTAACATAAGAGAAGATCCACAATCAACTAAAAGAAGCTGGCACCCAGGAAGGAGTCATGGTCTTCATTTCCCACACTGTTTAGATTCCATCAAAATTCAGTTTGATAGGAACTATGCAGAAGCAATTTTATATAAGGTTAGTCTGGTAGGAGGAAAAGGCAATGAATATATCTGGAACTGAAAATGTTTTTCTGAATGTAATCTGAACTTCTAAGTATGATTTGAATTTATTCTCTCTAGCCTCTCCTCAGGATCTTCAGCTTTCTCATTACCATCACAGCTGTCAATTCTCAACTTCTAATCATCAAGATTTTTTGGCACAGCTTTTGAAGTCCCTACCATATCCTTTATCTTGCCCACATACTGCAAACACAGACAGTAATAGGAAAGTTTCCTCAATGGTTTGGGAGATGAAGAAAGGATTATTTTCCAGGCCACCTTTCTTATGGAATTAATTTTTTTTAATCAGGGATCTATATTGGCCAAGTACTCAGTTATAAAGATGAAGAAAGCCCCCATTGTTAAATTGCATGTCATCAAAAAAGCTATGGCCAGATATTTCTTCAGTGGCAGCCTAAACCTAGCCTTGGATTTTGCTGTGCTGTGCCTGAATCCCCCACTAGGCTGCCAGCACTGCTCAGCACTGAGTGCAGGGACGGGGTTTGGAGGAGGATGGAGAAGGATGAATATGGACTCAAGGAGCAGCAATGGAAAGTAAATGCAAAGATGGGGAACTTGGAGAAGAAAGATAGGAGAGAGAACCACAGGCTGACATGAGTCTAGGTGCCCTTAGATGCATTACTAAATAACCTACAGTGTGAAAAAGTCCAGAAAAGATTGTTAAAGGAGACTACAGAGCTGCAACAGCAATTAAAAGCAGCATGTAAATCTAATGTAGACTGAGACTAAATTGTATGGGGATGGAATTATAGTAAAATGATAAACAGAACAGAATCCACACTTTTACAGGCATATTCCTGTTCACAGGGTCTCCAGAATCCCATGAAAGTCTGTCAGACGTTCTGCTTCCATGAAAACTGTTCTTTCTCCACAGTTATGTTAATTCATTCCTGAATTGCAGATTTGTAAAAAGGGGAAAAGTACTAATATTTTTACACTTTTTCTTTAAAAGTAGTATTTTCCTGCTAAATATAAACTGCAAAGCAGTCTGCTATTTTATTGCTAAGAAAATATGGAAAATCCATTCTGCCGTTTAATTTGAAAAGGTTACTAGAACAGAAAGATAATAAAAATTCTTATTCTTTTAGTGCTTGTTGTAAGTGGAATGCAGCCAGAGCTCTTTGACGTATCAACCATTACAAGATTCAAGCTTTAATCATTTTTGAGCCAATAAAAATAGAATTTCTAAGAGGAAAGCATATTCATTGTAAGATGTTTTTTTTTTTTTAAGAAACCCCCTTTCGCCCACCTTGCTTTTTATAGATAAAAAATAGTACATAAGAAAAAATCCTAACAGAATAAAAACCCACTGCACTTCAAATCGTTGTCTATCAAACATTGCTAGCTGCTGAGCAAGTCAGAATATGACAAGGAACAATCTGGCTTCATGCTGTTAAATTTGCAGATTGGTTTTCATGAACACTGATCACAACCGAGGATGGTCAGATAGCAGCCCTGTGAAACACATACCTTAGTAGAAATCCCTTCTCCCAGCTGCAGATGCCTGAAAAGGTTAGAAAATAATGGAAGGCCATAGGTCTTCCGCCTCCAGAAAACATTATGGGGTGAGGAAACCACAGAAGGATGTTTGTAGTATGGACTACCACAGAGATGAAAGCTGTATCTGTATGTGGTGAGAGAAGTAGTGTCAGGAGGTTAGCAGATGTCTTTCAGGGATTTATCCAGCTTATTAGGCTAGTATAATAATGAAATCCATGCTTATGTAACAGTTTTCTCCCAGAGAAGAGAGACTGATAGTATTGTGATTGCATTTACTGTAATTTTAATTAAGGAATATTTCTGCTTTATTATTTAAATGAATATGATTATATTTCATCCATTGTTACAGAATTTAGTTCTTTTCCTAGAACATTACTGATCACACCACTCTGTGTCATTGTCTGAAGCCACAGCAACTTAGTTCGCATACAGATTAAAGAAAAATTGCATCTTGAAAAAATCTGGATATTTTATTAAAACTTTTCCTTATTATCACTAAACTTTAAGTCATTTTAATATCCATTTTCGACTATGTAAAGCTACAGCTCGCAACGAAAAGAGACTTTCCTATGAATAAACTATACCACAACCAAAACTGAAATCTAAAAACAGAAGTCATCAGCTCTCATTAAGCTGCTCTCATCTTATTTCTCTTTCAAAAAAAAAAAACATCCAATCCAGAGGACAACTTCTGACCATATATTGTAATGATATTGCTCTTTTAAAGTATTTGTACTGCTCTGCTCCTCCATAATTGAACAAACTTCACAAATACTAGTAACACAATTACAGAGCATCACATTAACTGAGACAAGCAACTGTTTGACGCATGGAGCAATTGAAATGTGAACTATCAGGAACACAATTAGTTCTGTATTCAAGCCCCACTAATTCACAGTGCATATCTTTCAGCTTTGCTTTTGAGTAATTCCTAACAACATTTTAGGACAAATAAATGAAGATATTTGTCAAGAAGAGGAAAGACTTCAACTTTATGTTTTTGAATATGACCTATTTCACAAATACTTGGTCAGTGACTAGGAAGGATTTTTGTGGAAAAAAAATGGGGAACAGTTTCCCGGTTACAGGATATGAAAAAAAAAAAAAAAAAAAAAAAGGTAGAATTCAGTTTGCTTGGTTTTCATGTTTCTCTGAAGTCTGAAGCACCTTTTCTAGCTTCGTACCTAGGATTCCCCACAGCCCCTGCTGTCTCTATCATGATGGCTTTAAGGTTTCTCGCTCTTCAACCAGGGGTGCAGACCACCAGAGGAGACAAGTAGGCTCTGGCAATTTGGAAGGCTTTCACTCAGTCTTCCACCCACTCAGGGAACATGAATCTCAGCATTATTTAGACTCAGAGGGGTTAATTCAGTCTTTCAAGCTCAAGCACCAAGGTGTGCATAATTTCAGGTGAAAGATCTTCTTAGATTTCTTAGGCAAAGCACCATGCTGACAATAATACCTGGGTAAGACACCCAGTCATTCAGCTGGCCAGAAACCATCAGTGTACTGCACTGGGAGCAGGGAAACAAGGATTCCAGATCCAATTCCCAGTGATCACTTTTGTGCCATACAAATACAAGTTACAAATGTACTGCAGGGAACAGGGTGTGAAATCCACCCTGTGGCGAGCAGTATGAAGAGTACAGATATTGAACCATTATGAATAAAGATGCTGCCACTTGGCCTCATTTCCAGATGTTTCCAAGGAACACAGAGCTTCATTTCAGTGAGGCTCCTCAAGGGACAGACATTTCAACATCCCCAGGTGGCCACAGGTGAGAGATCAAGAAACTCCAAGGCTGAGTAGGGAAGTGCTGCTAAATATCTAATCAGGTGCATACAGTTTGTATGAGCTGAGGGCTCAGGAAGGATTTAGGCAGACCAGATCAGACCCTAGTTTCTCACAGATTACTCTTCAGTATAGCTGTGAGAGGCCTCACTCCTCATGGGGATAAAGAGTTAAGTTCTCCAGCAGAAGGAATACGCTCCTCAGGAAGAACTGCAGTATTAAGCCACCACAGCCACATCTCCCTTACAATAATTCTTTTGTGCACTTACATCACACAATGGGAATTTGAGGCATGCATGTGTATGTACTGCATGTTCTCATGTTTAAATTCCCCAAATGGTTGTCCTGAAACTAAAATAAGAAATACGCATAAGCATACGTGCTCACACACATAAATATGTATATATTTTCATGTTAAATTTACATTATGACAACTTAATATTTTAGAAGGATTCTACGGAATCAATAATTCCAGCAGTCTTTGACCCCTGCTCTTTTCAGTGTATAAATTCACTGAGATCTGCAGCTGTCCTACAGCTAGACAGTGCTTGAAACAGGTCCTTCTTGAAACTGAATCATATAGTGAAAATTAATTATCTAGTTTACAGAGAAGTTGTAATGAAAAAGTTAGTCCTTAAAGGTTACCAATAAACCAAGCAAAGTGAAAAAAACCCAAGCAAAACTAAAAATCAAGCCAAAAAGAAAGCTTTTAATTAAGCTGAAAAGTTATGTAGCATCATTTAGCTAAAGGAAGGAGAGGGATGGAGAGTTAAAGGAAATTGCCATAGTAAATCATTCATTATTTAGCCATGAGAGTTCTTTTTGTTCCTGTTTCATTTTACTGCTATTAAAGTGATCATTCATAGCTAATCTGTAGCATTCAAGCCACTGAGGTGTTCTAAGCCAGTAATGAGTTTTTGGTTTTTTTTTTTTTTTAAAATAACAATTTATATATTCAGAGCACATAAATTCAAATCAGGCAGAGAATTTCCTTGCTTTAATTTTCCCTCCCTCATGACACAGCATTAACTTGCTTTTCCTACTGCTTTGATCTACTTCTACAATTATCACCATCTCACACTCCCTCACTGTCACCGCCCAACTTCATCAAAGTTAATGAATTATGCAGCAGAAGATCAGGCTGGAAGCTGAAGATCAGCTGTGTAACTTACACAGCTGCTATCTGCATGTAGCACAGAGGTATTCAAAACTACTGAGCCCAAGCACATACATGGTGCAGGTTGTGCACTGCTGTACTACCAGTCAATTCATCTGTATGACTTTGAAGACATCTCCTTATCCTTTGTTTGCTTTTCTACAATGTATTTTAATGTTCAGCAATCTCAGTTAAAAGGAAGATTCTTAGGAGCAGAATATTTCTGGTCCTTCTTTTCAAATTCACATACCTGACCTTAAACTAACAGCAAGCTTTTTAGCTTGTTCATAAAGGACAAAAATTTCAATATATCTTCTTCAGGCTTCAACATATTTAACAACAGGAAAATCTGATTCTACATCTGTTGTCTACTTGGGCATAAAACATAAGCTCTAATCATTGAATTCATACATCAGAGACTAAGAAATTTTGAAAGAATGATTTTAACTTCAGAATTTACTTTTTTTTCCCACTACTAAAGACATGTTGCTCACATTGTAGTTTAAATCTCCTGGAAATACAAATCACAGCAACATTAGTGGAGAATAATAACCAGAGAACAAATATATATATTAAATAAATAATATACATGAATATACATGTGTATATAAGATTATATACATATATATATATATTTGTGCTCTGGTTATGTATATATTATATATATATTTAAATCGGAAATATATTCATAAAGTTTTGGCAGCATACTGTATTTAAATATTTCTGTTGGAAAAGTTAATGCCATTTAGAGAACCTCTTACATCTGCTTTTCTTTTTTTTTTTTTTTTTAAATAGAAACATTATTAATGTGGTACGGGAAATAAAGCAAAATACTGAACAACTGTAAAAAAAAAAAAAAAGAAATATTAGAACACATATTCCTAAAGTAAGTTTTGGCCAGAAAGATGAATTTAGCAATGAGAATACAAGATTACTACACAAAATACTGCAGCCATTCTTAGCATACACCCATATGATTATGGTCATTAGAATAGTTTACATTACAAGTTCACAAATACTTGATTTTTCTATGGAATCAGTAAATTGGTTATGATCAGTGGTGAAACTATGAAGGCCTACCCAAAACATCTACAGAAAAGTCAACTGCTACTGCAGTAGAATAGTAGAATACTACTACAGTTTCTAAATACTACTACAGTTTCTAAAATGGACATTAGAACCTACAAAGTCAAACTAGGTGTGGCGTCCACATCATTCATTACAAAAGAATATTATTTTCTTGAAGAAAAATAATGGAAGAAATCAACAATCTGATGAATGGTTATTCATATGTGTTCATCTAATCACATGAGGGGACTACCAGAGCTCAATGATAATACAGATGTCTATTCAGAAGTTATATCCAGGACAGAAAGCTTCAAGAGAGCTTTGGGATGTGGCTACAGGCCTTCCTGCAATCAGTTAGTGGAAAAAATTCCCAAGAATTCCATGCCCTTGCACTGAATCACATCTCAATCCTAATTAAGGAATGGCAATCTCTAGAACCAATTTCTTCTATTATTTCTTCCAAAGCCTCTAGTAATCAAGTTTCTTGCAGCTGGACTTCTATACAGCTACAATAAAAGCATTCTGATCCCACAGTTAAGGTTTACCACATCAAGCTTATGTGCTTAAAGTGCTGTGACTACACAGCAGAGGGTACAGACCAGGTGCTTTGGAGCATGCATCAAAGAGCACACTGTAAGTGGGATGTGTGTACCCAGTTCACAAATCCTGACACTCACCAAGACTGAACCAGTAAGAAGCAATTTCTACCACACTTGTGATTTAAGATTAACCCTTCCAGGGTTTCCATTTCAAAGCATGGGTTTAATGCTTTCTGCTAAACTAAATAAGCGGTTTGACTTCAGGTACAAGCAGTCACGTATTTTTGTTATCAGCTGGAAGACAGGTAGCTGCTGAAAGGCACAGTATGGCTTTCTGCTGCAACTGACCTAATTCCACTGGCTGGTGTGCAATTAAGCGTGAGAATTTCATGTGGAAAGAGCAAAGGGAAATTAAAGTACAGCAGAAACAAGATGCAGTGTGTGCTGGCCAAGCTTATGGTGCTCTAACAGGTGCAGCCATGACCCAATTGTTGCTTGATTTGTCATGACAGAGTTAAAAGTACAAGTGAATGGCACTGAATACTTTTTACATAAAAATAAGGCTGCACTAAGCAAAGCAGTATATTCATTTCACATGTCAACTTTGAACAAGCCCCAGAGATAAATTGAAGACATATTTATCGGGCAAGAACATCCGGAATTTGTGCTACTGAATGGTGGAGAAGAAGCATGGAGAAGTTCTCCATGAAAAGATGCATTATTCATGGAGCTTGAGCATCTTTTCTCCCTGGACAGTACTTCTTGGAAAACACAACATAATTCACCTGCATTTGTCAAATTTGTCTCTCACTCTCTCATCTATGCTAATATAAAAACACTTGATTTGCATTTATCATGGGAAAATAAAATAACCTTCCCCTACAGATTCAATTTCTGCAGTATCACTCTGCTGACATTTGGGATATAAAATAATACATTTATGTCAGAATTTGCACATCTATGTAAAAAAAAAAAAAACCACTATGTAAAAAAAGGGATCATGAATAACATCACATGATCTCAACATAAATTCCAACATGTTTCATTCTGAGAGGATCACAATAATTCATACTTTTATCAGTACTGTGCAACAGTGGTGAAGTAAGAATAAAGAACTGAACTGAAAAATTGAGAGGGAACTTGGAGGACAGACTATGTTGCCAAAAATCAAAGTATGGTCCTCATATCCTGATAAACTACAGAGAGTTCAAAACAGTGTTCTGCACAGAACTAGATTATATCCAGAAAGACTTCCATAATCATATCTGAGTATACCTAAAAAGCTTTTTGCTCTAAATCCCACTTACCCTTAAAATCAAATTTTCCTGTTTACATTTATGAATTCCTTATAAATAGAGGAAGCCCAAGGATTTGGAAAGCATTACAATCATGATCCAGGAGATAGCATTTTATCTCATCATCCATAAAAGCACATGCATAAGAGCTACAGAACGAAGTTGAGGAAAAGGAGTATTTCTTTTGAACACTTATGATTTTGCATTGTCTCACTATTCAAGTCAAGCATCATAAAAGAAAAAAAAAAAGTTTAAATGAAAGATGTTAGTGGAAGCTGTTTTGTGAGGTTTCAAACACTTGACATCAAAATTTTGGATTCAGATGACTATCCCCTCTGCTATTCTCTTCCTTGCATTTTCCAGATCACTTTTCCTCATAGACTCATTAGACATATTATTTCCTTCAAAGCCAAACTAACAAGGTCTTGTGTAGGAAATACCCATATTCAGGAAAATCAAGCCCAGATCTGAAAAATAAAAAAATAAAAAAATACTGCAAAACAATGCAGAAAAACTGAATAAATAGAAATATCTGCAACATTTTTGTAAAATTCTAAGACAGTTTGTTTATGGTTTGCTTTTCTCCAAACGAAATGGTATCTACTTCAGAATTCACTTCATGTGCATATAGTCCAGAGTTTCATATGTGCCTCAAGTTCAGTATTTCCTATCAGCTGGAAATAGCTGATAGCTCCCCACAAATCCTGAGCCTGTGGAGGTTGAATTCCTGCTCATTGCATACTGAAATTTAAAAACCTGTTCCTTTCTTTTTCTACACAAGGATTAAGTTAGGGTAAGATCTGGAAAGATTTCATACTCTTCCTATATGCCTTACTTTACAGAAATGCAAAATCCAGTCTTATAAATATATCCATAATGTTTCAGATGAATTTTAGTAACATATCAAAGTTTTTGAACTGTAAATGCAAAAACAATTTCAGCAGCCAAATCCTTCTGACCTGGCTCGGTTCCCAAGAGTCCACAGGAGTTCCTACATTAAAGAACATACCATAAAAATGTAGGTGTTACTTACATGAGTCCAAAAAATACCTCACAGTAGCTTCTACATGAAACAGGTCAATAACTGCTCATATTTGCCTACTTTGCCACACTGAACAATTTTTTTCCCATCATCTATATTTACACATATTCTAATGAGTTTTAGCTAATGAACAGAAACTAGGGAAATCCACATCTGTCATGCCATACCACAACTGTATGAAATCCATGCCATATCATACTTGTATTAAGGTATAAATAACATGCAAAAATTTTCTCCTAAACATAAAAGCTATTCATAGGAGATGACACAACAACAGCCTGCTATTCAGGAATCCTGCTTCTCAGTGTATGCCTCATGGTTTCTGCTTTCAATAGTTTCTACACAGTCTTATCACTGATGCAAATCAGAAAGAATACTGCAAACAGTAATAACTCGTGTTTCTGCACTTTCAGTTGACTAAAAGAAAGATTATCTTGAGGCAAAATACACTCTTGAATTATATATGGGAAGAAACGCGAGCGCTGAAGTACAGTGAAAATTCTGAGCTGCCTCAATAACTCCTTTAGTTTGCCTTGGAACTGTTTTAGAAAGCCAGGCTTTAAAAGGAGATTAAAAATGGAATTTACATGAAAGTTTAAGGGAATGCAGTCCTTTGAATTCTAATGGAAGAGCTGTAACTAAAGAGCTTTTAGTTAGAGAGCTACGTAAAGCTCTCTAACCTGCAAGACAAAACTGACAGAAGATTCAGCTATATGACATCAACAAACCACAAGTTAAAAGGGACGTTTTTTTGAATATTAACTTTTAATTGACTTTAGGCCTAGTTTTATTTTTTTTTTGCTTTAAAAATTCAAAAGATATCTACATTCCAAACTTCCTGCCAGTAAAAGTGGAATACATCCAGTTACACAGATTTTCTTACAACACAGCAAAACACCTGGGTAGTGATGTGAAATCCTTTGATTTCACTGCCAGATGAAATACAACGAAGATAAAGCACTACTGCAGCAAGCAAAGAGAGGATGTCAGTGGAGAGCTAGTTGACATCCAGTATTAGGATGTTTGTATTTAAAAAAATTAATTTAAGTCAACTTAAACTATTTGCCTAATTTCAGAATTCTCATGATTAAAATGTAAATCTGGTAAAAAAATGTTAGTTACCAAGTTGAATTTTTGAAATAATTACATGGATCTCCTCATATGTATACTAATAATTTGAAATATGCAGTACTGAAAGTTGGGTATTAATTTTAAAAGAATACACTGAAATGCCAGAAGAAAATACGGAAGAAGAGAACTTTAAAATAATTTGTTGAAGTTTCATTTCTTTCTTTTTGAAACTTGATTCTCCAATTACAAGACATTATCCTACAGGTGAACAATACTTTACAAGACCTACCCGTAGTTATTTCTATAACTTGTGCACATATCATGTCAGTATTACAAGAAGCAACTGCTTCTTGTGATTGCAACTACTGAGCAGTATATGAAATTTGAAACAAATAATTCAATAAACAGAAAAGGTATAAAGAAACATTTTCAGAATTCTTCAATTCCAAAGCAAGAATTACTATAACCAAGAATAATTCTCATAAAAACAGATTCCTAGAACTTTAAGTTAAATTCCTCATGATAGCATTACAAAACAACTGATTAGAACTTTTGCCAAAAGAAATAAAAACTCAAAAATAGATTTTAAAAGTGGCAATACTTGTAGAAAATACTGAATACTTTGGCTCCAGAAATTGGAAAAGGAATGAATGTAGCATACCTTTGTAAAGGTAATACAGAAGGTGTTATTAAGTTTTACTGTGGAAAGTCAACATTAAAACACAAGGATGTTACTTGTATATAGTATCAAAGTTGTCAATTATTTTTTGATACAACGAAGAAGGAAAATATGCAAATGTATGATATAGCCTATTTCTATACATAACTTCTACATCAAATGTTACCACTTAAAAGCTTCTCTAAGCTTCCTATGTTCCTTTTTCCTAGAATTAAAATCAACTTTACTTTTTCTTTCCTGTACCTCTCAAAATGTAGTTTCACTGATGTGAAAGTCAAAATAACTAAACCCTACATTCGGAATTATATCCAGGTATGAAAGAAAGCTCATCTTAGGCCCTGTCATAATGTTTTTGTTAATTGTGTTAGGAGTAAACATCCGGTCACTTCATCAAATAAATGCAGTATAGGTATGTCAATAAAACTAGAATTAATATGTGGTTGACTGGAAATTTCCAAATTGATGAGCAAACTTTTGATGGTATAGCACCATCAAAAATTATTGGAAAAAAAAGGCTTGTGTAAGGAATGAACAGTGTAACGGTATTTCATAATATTTTTTCATATTAAATTGGCATTGTAAGCTTTCTTAATGCAGAAAGAAATAAAGAAATTAGTGATCAACAATAAACATAAGTAATCATGGTATATAACACTTATGAAGAAATGATCTTGGGGGAAAATACTAAAATTCACCCAGATCTGGTATGATTTATCAATTTATATTGCCTAGTTCAAAAGATAGCTTCTCATCAGTTAGGTTTCACACGCGCACAGTATATTTGATATCAAACTTAGCTAGAGGGTATGCTGAAATATTATACTAATTTGTGCAGAAGAAATGACATGATGTACAGTGGCCTAAAGCTATAAGAGGAACCCTATGGGGAATGATGAAACACACTTTTAACAAATGATTGCTGTATTAATAATGAAAATCTAGGATCATTTTCTATCATTTGAATTGTTTGCAAGGACATACGTAATTAATACCCTAAACTAACTCATAAATCTTTAAAAAAACTTATACTTGAGACAATGAATAGCTGCTTTCTATACTGACAATCTGTTCTTTTCTGTTTACCTTTTCTTAGATAGTTAAACAGTTCACCAGTCATGGATTAACGTACATCCGTTCACAGAGAAATCAATTTGCCTGGTATTAGTTACATTTGCGTATCATATCCAAGATATTTGTCTCATCTTTTCATGTCTGAAAACTTGTATTCATGTTAAGCTAAACATCCTTGGCACAGTGTAGGAATATATACTGCTGTTGTTCTTGAAAGCCACTTTCTACATAACCCAGTAGATTTAGAAAAATAAGTTTCCCAGTTTCTATGAGTTAACCTTGAGCGTAGATACGCAAGGTCATAATAGTTTCATCTTCCCTGCATGCCTTCAAACCAAACCTTCTATTACACTAAAACTAACTAATTAACAGAGCATAGATAAGCAGAAAACCCTACCATATCTCCCAAGCAGCCATTATCTAGTTTCATTTCACAATAACTCCAGTGATACTCAGATAATTAGGTCTTAAGAACTTGAGAATTATGCATTATCAGAAGAGAAAAGATGTTAAAATAAGTAAAGATTTATAAAAACACATTCTTCTACACATTCCTTCCATACATATACTGATGCGCCATGACACCTCTATCTGCAATTGACACAGAACATAGTTATACATACCACAGTTTGGTGGTTAACTTGAATCACTTCATCTCCAGCATGGATTTTCTTGCACCGATCTGCAGGTGACTGAATTTAAAATAAAAGAGATGATAAAGAATACAGTCCTTACTGGTCATCATCTCTCTTTCAGCAGTATGATTGCTAAGCTATCTAAATCGGGTTAGACTGATAATTACATTCCACTGTAAAACGAACAATTAAAGAAATGTTTAATAAATCAATTCACTGTTGTTGGTGAAAAATAATATGTACTATTGTACAGAATACAATCAACTGTTAAGGAAGCTATGAATATATATATATATATATATATAATTAAAGGATAATCAAGTCTTAAAATTTTTTTATCATTTCATTCCACTCAAAGTCACCTGATATCTCTTAACAGATAGTTAAGAACCTATCAGGGCGAATTTGAAATTGCTTCATGAACAAATTTCCCAACATTGCCTTCTGAGTTACTTTTAAATATTTCAATAGATTCAAAAGAACTTCAGTAAATGTCTGTTCTTTAAAAAGCACACAAAGAGAGGTTTAGGCTAGGTACCAGGCAGGAAGATAATATAAGTTACACGGTAACTTAGTGTCTCAGTCATTATTATGGTAAAAGTATTGAAGTATTGCAAAAAGCAACACAATCCTAACATAACACTTTCAAGAAGCAAAGTAACTTTGTTCTTTGGTTTTACCTCCAAAAAACAAAAACAAACCAACCAAAAAAAAAAAACCCAAAAACAACAACAACAAAAAACAGAAAACACACAACAAAAAGAAAACTAACCAATCAACAGAATAACTTTTATCCTCTTCTACTACCTATATTTACAGTAGACCAACTGTTTTCTGAGGCAAAAAAAAAAAGAACAAACAAAACAAAACAAACCCCTCATGTTTGATGGAAAATAACTTAGTTAAGCTTTTTGTATAGTGACAATTCTATTTTTCTCTCAATATGGTAGCCTCCAGCCTATAAAGTCATTTAATCAACTGAAAGGCAGAAGTTGAAACTGACAGTCTTAAAAAAAAAAAAAAAAAAAAAATCAACATGTTGCTCAGGAGCAGATT
This sequence comes from Perdix hodgsoniae, assembly GCA_035772895.1. Lineage (NCBI taxonomy): Eukaryota > Metazoa > Chordata > Aves > Galliformes > Phasianidae > Perdix > Perdix hodgsoniae. Next base: position 5,295,414 of record JAPSGF010000025.1, read on the forward strand.
TTCAATTAGCTGCTTTGAATTCTAAAGGAATAAAGAAAATTAAATTAATTTTCAGGTAAGATAACACGTAGTCCTGATAACATGCACCAGGGCTGCTAAGTGGATTGTTTGTGATAACCTGTGTACCACATTCCATGTTCAAAATATGTGTTCCATAGCTGTGCCATGACTTTCTAATGCAATACCATGTGCATCATGGCTTAGATTAAGAAGGGTGTTTAAAAGAAATAGAGAAATCCAAGAGAAAGATGTGTCTAAAAGATTGATCATTCACAACTAAGTTCTAGGAGACATTGTTCAGAACATCCTAAGCCAAGCTAGGCTGGTAGAAGTGTAATGTTATTTACATAAGGAAAAGCTGCCTTGGCCGTTTGGCACTATTTCTTGGGGGAAAAATTTTAGCACCAATAACTGTGTGCCAGGAATCTACCTTCTGTCTGATGCTTCACCACTCACACCTGTTCATTCACTCCGCTAATGATCTTTACAGTCCTGCTGTGTAATGTTACTATTTTAGCTCCAATATTTTTATACCTAAGAATTTCAAAATGTCTATGCTAGTGAATCCTGTGTCACCACCCTTGAACATAATGGGATTTTATTACAATATCATCTTTCTCCTGTACTGACTTCAGCATTTGCAGCTTAAATCTCAAAAAAAACTGGTATTTTTTGTGCAGCAGTTTGCTGAGCAAGTAAAACATACAGGAATCTTCAGACTGGAAAAGTCTACTGTAAAGAAAACAAATAAATGATTGCAATTACGCTTGGAAAACGCTGCAACATGACAGAGAAATCATTTACACTGGAGTCTCCAGGCTGCTGTTCTATGAAGAAGTTTCAATTTCTTAATACTTTTTTGACAAGAATACACATTTTAAGAAAACCTTTTATTAAAGTTAAGAAATAAAACCTTTTATTGCTATTTAAGGAAAATAGAAGAGCATCGATAAACATTTTTTTTATTATTATGATTTTCTGATCTTTAAGTAAAACATCAATTTGTGAAGATCTAATGGGAGAAATACCGTGTCACATGACATCGTTAGCTAATAATTTAGTTTAACAGGGACTTGAACAGATGGAAGTACCTGTTGCTGATGCTTATGCATTCGTATCATACAAGCTAATCAAAATCAAATTTATTCTTCAAAATACATTTAGTTTTGATCTCTAAGTTAAATGTTGTCCTTGTCCCATTCCCCCAGTACACCAAAACTGTCTGAAAGACCAACTTATACAACCCTGCTCCCATTCTTTCTCTTGAAAGGCCTGTCTTCCCTGAGTATACCCTGCAAACCCAATCAGTGGACTATGAATGGGAACAGTGGGAACACATCCTTTCAAGTTACAGTCCTGCTGTAGATGCAGCCCATGATGTTTCTTAGAAAACATTATTTTCTATTGGAAAAACAAATTACCAAACGATCTTGTTTGGAGGATACATCTGTTTTGTCATTTAAAAGACTGTCTCTAATTTGTTCTAGAATGGCTACTCAGTATGAAAGCTGTAATCTCTTGCTGGAATAATGCATCCTTTAGAATTGTTATTTTCAAACAAGAGTGGGAAGACATGAAACAGAAAACTCATGTTGCTCTGCTGCTACAGGATCGCTAGACAGAAGCTGTTCCAGGGCAGTGACCTGTAAGAAAACTTGGTCTCTCGTACTTTAAGGCTCAGAGCTTCACTAATCTCAACGGTAGAACTGCTCTGTTGGGAAAGATGGCTCCTAATGTTGAATGGCAAGATGCAGATTCTTAACGGTTTTATTTGCTATAAAACGCTGTTTTATAGCAAAAATTTCAAATCGCAAATAGAGAAAGCAGAATTGTGGATTAAAATGCTACGTTAGGTTAGGCAGCTAGTACTGCCATATTACTATGTTTATTAAAAAGACAACTGTTTCTCTGTGATCTGTCAGGAACATGTCAGATAAAATGTTGTGCCAATGTCTTATCACAATGAGCAGAACTGGAAAGATAATGACTGTAAAGTTTTGTTCAGAAGAAAGAGAATTTGGACTAGAGTTTTCCTAGAACTTCAACTGCACCATAAATGGTAAACAGGGCAGCATCAATGAGTCAGATCGAATCTGCATCATCACCACCCTATGCCGACCACGCTGTTTAGATGTTTCTCCTCACATCTATCACAATCACGTTACTTCTTTATTAAATAAAGTAGCTAGCAACTGTGTGTTTAAAAGAAGACACACACTTTACTTTCCCTAAGGCACAACTCACTTTCACTAACATTTCAGCACACAACAGGCTTTTCCCTAGATAGCAGACTGCAGTTTCTTGGCTTGCTATGAGAACCTTAGGGCTGTTACAGTGAGTGAGCGTCAGTAACAAAAGCAGAAAAGCCATCATAACTGAAGCTTCCTGACATGGTTCTAAATTACGTTCATGAATCACAAAAGATAAATGTTTTGAGGGAATGCATTAAGATTATTTTTATCCTCGCCCCTGGGAAATTAAAACCACCATTAGCAACTTACAGAGAGAAATGGTTCCTTGTATAATCAGATATTCAGCTGTAAAAACCATACTGTTACGCTTCCTAGAGTTGGCTCAACTACGCTTATGTTGTTATTTTTTAGCTTTGCTAATTTTACTATGGTATTTGGATCTTCAGGTATAAGTACCCACAATTTTTATTTCAAGGGTGAACTTCCATGTACTTTCCATATTCTAAGACAGGCAGCATCCTGAGAAGTTCTACAACAGATATCATTTACTGGGTAAAACATGGATATCCTGCCCATAGCAAAAGAAAAAAAAAAGAAAGGCTTTCAGATGGCAATTTCCATGAAGGGATAAAACAGTATTCCTATTTTATTCAGATTTTAACAGAGCCTCACTGAAGATCAGATGTAGCAGCTGTAAATAGTGTGTAGGTAGTTCCACAACATGACATGGTAACAGAATAAAACATTTCTGACAGCTTTAAGAAAGTGCCATCAAAATCTTCACATAGAAGAAAAATTTTGAAAAAAAATTTGAAACAGTTCAGTACTGTTTAGTAGGTTGTTCTGTGTTTATTGAAGTTTATAATGATCATCTCGCTTATTTCTTAACAGCATGCTATTACTCTACGCATGGTGGACAAAAAGGCGTTGTATTTCAGCAGCTGAAAATTGGTCTGTCGTGTTATGCTTGCTGTTTAATACTTTCAGTGAGAATTAGTGTACCAGTGCTCCTTTTGATAGACATTGCTCAGTTCATGCAGAAACGTGTGTTTATTTGTCAATGTGGAGGCACGTCTTCACTTCCATGCACTTATTTATTACAAAACAAAGCTTGACATATGGAAAATATAAAAGATGTTTTTCTAATACTGCAGCAAACTTCAGCATTTCAATCTACATATAACAAAGATTTACCTTTTTTTGCACAGAGCAAGGGAACTCCAAGATAACAACCTCCTATTTTAATCAACCGAATCATTTTAGGTGTCTTACAAGAACAAATCAAGACTGATTCTCCTGGTTCTCAGCTGAGAACTACTGTTTCAATTCTGAAATAAATAAGCAAAAGCATTTCGGATGCCCAACATGCTACTGGTCCTCAACAGCCAACTAGCACACTTTCACAAGCAAAATGTAGTCTACAGCAAAGGGAAAGCATAAACCACAAGTAATGTCAAAAAGGCTTCCAGGCCTGTACATACAGCATTAACAATACTTACATTTTCTGTTGTTCCAGTAATTACATGGAGACCATCATATGTTGACTTAATGTACATACCCTAAGAAAAAGACATCATGGGAAAGAATTTTTAAAGTGTTTCACAAATGATCACCATCCAAACATAACTTGCATATCTCTAAAAGAAAAGCCTTTTTTTTTTCCCCCAAATTTGGTGGACTTTTAGTACAGGTCATGAGGAACTAGTATTTGGGTAGGACGGGTCTCTCTGTCACACATAGAGAACAACAGCTCAAATGATTTTGGCCTAATTAGCAAGAGCAGCCTAAAATTACCACAGTCATGTCCATAAATACTTCTCAGCTTTCTTTTGCTTTGGAAGCCACAGAAGACTAGAGTCCACACAAACATACTTTTCGAACTGATAACCAATGCTGTGAAGCATGCTGGCAAAATGAATCTAAAACTTTCTGACTGTCTTTACTGATCTCAGTGAGCAGTTCAACTATAAAACTGAATTATGACAACTTAAACGTCAACTTTATTAGCATTGCCACTTCTTTCATAAACTATGGAAACAAAAGGATAGCTTATGGACAGTTACAAGTTCCTACATGGGTACTTTGGGACAGTACCTCAAATCTGTTTTTTCATCAAGTTCAAATTAGAACATTTTGATAGCAATCTCTAAAATAATTTTAAAAAAAGGAAAAAGGAGAGAACTGACATATACTGCATGTTTTGCATTTTCTGACGAAGTTCTCTTTCCCTAACTACTACAGAGGAAGCAAGTAAATACTGAGCACTGAAGTAAACATTATCCCCATCATCATCTTTTTCTCCTCTTAAGCAGAGCACTACAAAGAAACCTGTTTCTAGTTGATGAACAGAGTGCATATACCAGCAATACATGGTAAAGAGGCAAAGATGCGTTATCCATTTGAACTAATCTAATTTGGGACCAAAATTCACAAACATTTTAATAGTGGAAAAGAAGTATTCCCTACTTGAAGTGGTGACATCACAACCAGAAAAAAAGAAAAAAAAAGTGTTTCTCAGGAGGCAACGCTCAAAACTAACTTTGATTTTGCTCTGCACAATATTAGGAAAAACTTCATCCCTGAAAGAGTGGTAAAGCGCTGGAATGGGCTGCCCAAGGAGATGGTTAAGTGCTGGATGGTTAAGTCCCTGGAGGTGTTCAATAAACGTAGATGGAGTACTAAGAAATACGATTTAGCGAGTAGCATTAGTAGCAGGTAGATGGTTGGACTAGATGATCCTAGAGGTCTTTTCCAACCTTTATGACTCTGTATGACAATAAGAGCATCAAATCTAGTTGTCATATTGGACTGCCACAGCTAGAAGAGCACAAAGGAAGGATCTGTTCTCTCAGGCAGATAGGAGCCCCCTAACATTATTTTTCACCTTCTAGCTCCACCACTCTATCCACCTTAAGTAGCATTCCATTGATTGTCTCCATGCACATGGTTTCCTTAATCATATCAAACACAGTACAGACATTTCTTATACAGTTATCCTCACAACACCCCTGTGAGGTAGGGAAACACTAATATACACACATTTTAAAGACAGTAATGAGTCACATAATAGGCTGAGATATGTTTGTTGTTTTTGAGGTGGGGTTTTTTTTTGGTTGTTTTTTGTTTGTTTGTTTTGGTTTGGTTTTTGTTGTTGTTTCTAATCCCTACACCAAACCAACAAAAAACAGCATAAAATCACTCTTAAGATTGTGATCTAAGTGACCTGACAAGACACCCTGCAACATAGCAAGATTTGAAACCACAGTGCTGGCAGGAATTATGAGTCAGGTTCACACAGAGTAATATCTGAAGGAAGTCACAAGTTTTTAAGTTACTGCTTTCAAGTTAGATATCAAAATGAAAGCATAGGATAAATTTTCACACTTAATGTTCACATCATGTTCAATTTCATGCATAATTCTGAAGGATGGTAAAGTCATCTAAGTATGCTATTGTGGAGTAGTGAACTTTGCATCCAATCTAATCTTTCCTAGAAATCTAAAGGAATTTCAAGAAGCAAATGGGATAAAGATTTTTTGAATTTTTTTCTTTAAAGGATAAAATCAAAACACTGTGCACATCAGAAGAGAAGCTGTAATAAACAAATCCTGCACATGCAAAGTCGAGAAGAAATGTTACACTGATACTATGCCACATTATTTGAAAAAAAACAATACCAATCTGTTCACAAAACAGATTTTAAATGGGGAGAAGTAACATTTTGCCATTTTCCAAAAGAAATGCAATGGAAGATGAGCTACCCCTCCAGACACACTCCCCCTCCTCATGCATCAGAAATGGTACAGAAAAGAGATAGGACACATCATCTGAAATGAAAGAATACCAAAAATGTTTACAGCTTTTCCTCCCTGCCTCCTTGTGGCTACATCGTATCAACAGGACTCTTAGTGATTAGCGTGCACCATTCTTTCCATTAAAACAAATTGGCAGATACACAGCATACGTATTCAAAGATAATGCCAGAGATCCTAAGAACTTCTTTAATCTAAGGGATTCTTATAAAAGGAAAAGTAATGCATTGTATATGGCTAAGTAATGCATTGTATATACTAAGATAACTACAGTAACTACCCTGGGAATAAACAAGAACAAACAACTTCCTAGATTAAAGATCAGGTAACTTGTGCTTCATTACATCACAGATTGTTATGATCAGTTATAATCCAATTTCAAACCACTTACACTTTCACTTACATTTTATCATAGTATGGACTACTATGTAGTTAAGTCTTCAAAAAGCAATCAGACTTTTTTTATTTTAAAAAAGAATGCAAGAACAGAACTTGCTTTACATTTATCTCAATTTAGTCAATACTGGATGGAAAATACAAGAAGATATCAATTCCCTTTTTTCATGTCATAACTGAGTTTTTACTTTCTCCATGATGACATCTTGATGCAGTCCCCTGAAGCTGCATTTGCCTCTTTAGCCATGAATATGCTCCAAAAGTGCTTAGATAGAATCAACATGGGAAAAATACACAAAACTGGATTCTACTTAGTGATTCAGATGGAACAATTCTTAGAAGAATTTTATACTCTGACAGATCCCCTTTCACTCTTGCTTCACAATCACTGCAGGATGCATCTCTTTCTGCAGCAGCACCCATTCATGAACACACATGCAGTAATTCACATGGGCAGACTTAGGATAAAGAAAGGAGGAAAAAAAAAGATAAAGAGCAATACCAAAACTCACCCATGTTTCACACAAGCTTTACCCAGTACACCAGAATTTCTCCATATCACATCCAAAGAACATCCTTCCCAGACTATTTAATTCATTTCCTGATAACCTTTTTCTAATCTTAATATGACATATTATGTAGCAAATTTACCTCTTCCTTCTGATAATTACATTTCCACAAAAACAGTTCAAATATACTAAAAGAAATGTGTATGTTGATTAAAACACGTTGATAGTGTTGCTATTTCTTTAATGCTGTAAAAGCTCCAACCACGTTCTCTATTTCACCTTATATTTGCCACATTACTTTAGGGAAATAGCATTGTTTTCCAAATTTTATATTTCTTTTTCTTCTTTTCCTTCCCTTGATCTTTTTCCTCTTCTTAGATATTAAATTCAAGACATTTTAAATATGCCACTTATGCTAGATGATGAAACATATTCCAAGTCAACAGTCATCCATGCCCTTTTGTTTTCTCCTTGAAGTCTTTCCATCTTTATAGAAGACTTTATTTAGCAAGCAGTAAGGCCAGCATACTGTCATGTGGATCCAAAATGTAGAATACAGTTGACAATAATCCATTTTCCATCTCCAAGATTTCATGAATCCTGGAAGAAGGTCCAGAAGTTATCGAGCTTCACATTCACCCTGCTTTTGATGTACAAACACTGTTAAAACTCCAGAATCCACCTTTACTTCTTAAAATGATACACAGAGCGCCCTATCTTAACTGAAAGATATTAGTTAAATGAGTAAATAAAAATATCAGTAGCCTGGAAACAAAGCTTTTGTACAAAGCCCCAAGAACAACCTGACAAAGATGATCTGTTAGTAAGACTGTAACAAACAGGTAGGTACAATATGCACCTTTTGGTGCACAATATGTAGTTCTTGATTCCTGCTCTGGAGAGCTCACAGTCTAAAGAAGTCAGCACAATACAGGGCAAGAGAAGAACCACATATAGGGAAGCATAAAGGGGAAAAAAGTTCACCCTATCAAAGCAGGTTTGTGACCTTCTAAAGCATGTACACTGCATAATAGGTACTTCTCAAGTTTTTGTAATACATAAAATTATTTTTTAAATGACAATGACATGGTCAGCATCAAGACCCTGTTCAGTTTGTTCACAGACATTTACTAAAAAAAAACAAAACTAAAAATGGTACCAGACAAGACAGACAGAGGGTAGAAAACAGGGGGGCAAGAGATTATCTATCTCATCATCTGGCAAGGAGGAACAGACCCTTGTATCCTTGTTTATATAAAATACCGGTCTTACCATTTTTCAGTAACTGGGGATAACACTACCCCAGGCTCAAGGCTTAAATAAGTAAAAACAAACAAAAACAACAACACAGTCATAAGGCAGAACGATAAAGAAATAAGGAAAAGCTAAGATAAAATTGGGCAGAACTCCAAAAGAGGTGGCTGAGGGAAAGGGGAAGAACATTTCTTCATTACAACAGAAGATTTAGAAAGGTTGACTGCAGTGAGCTGGCAGAACAGTGAGAAAATTACAGGAGAAAAGAGAGAGTAGAGAGTCCATGGAAAGCTGAAATCCTGGAGGAACAGTCTGAAATGCATTCAGAAGGAAAAAGAAAGCCAGTGATGGAGGAGAAAATAAATAGTAGACCAAAAAAACAGTATGGGGCAATATGTACTTATCGAAAAGTGCTTTTTTACTTTACTGTAACCATAGTTTACCAGAAGAGGGGAAAATTAACTTAGTGTATCTTAGTTAATCTAAATACTTTGGCATACCAAATTTGCAAAAAAAAAAAATAAAAAAAAAAATCCAAACACAACAAACACACAAGGTAGAATACTCTAAAACTATACCATTCAAACAACAACTTAGAAACCTACTGCAGAGAAGAGCACAGCAGTGATTTCTCTTATTTAAGTAAATGGAGTGAGAATAAACTTGGGCTTAAGCTGCAAAAGTTAATTCATTAGGCAGAAAATGGTTAACTGTACTTTAATCACCTGCTTTCTCCAAGGATTGTGGGAAGAGATATTAGTAGTAATGCAAGTAGTACTTCATGCAATGACTGTTGGATACCGCAAACAAAAGATATGTCAACTCTTGAGAAGCAAACACAGGCTGGCTGCACTGAGCCTTTACTACCACCTGATTAAGCATGCATAGCTCTCGCTATAAAATTCAGTAAGCTACTTCTCAGCAGTGCTGCACAGCCTCTGGATAACTTACAAAACAGCTTTATATCCCTGAGATACTACAAGGCATATTCCAGAATTTGACAGTTTTTGTGCATAAGCCCACACAAACTTCTTGGTTGAGTTGATCTTAGTAATTTAAATCCCTTCAGACTTAAAGAAACTAGAACAATCTGAACCATTTCTTAGAAGCTGGTATAAATGGCACGAACTCCTCATTCATTCCTTCTTGTTCACTAAATTTTTGCATACGTTGGTCAGCCATACAAAACATTTCCCTACTGGCCCAGTTGCATGAGAAATCAAACTAGTATGACAAATCAAACTTTTTTCAGACTTGAAAACAAGAGAGTCTAAAAAGTTGTATTCATTTCCATATATACAAATTCTTTTTTTTTTTTTTTTTTAATCATTTTCTTATCCTGGATGATGGTTTTGATCAATTGCGTACTTCTTACCAGCCCTTCACTTGGCTTGATGTTTGTAAGCTGGATCACTTCAAGGTGGGCCGACTGGGAAACCAGGGGATCAGAAGAGAGTGAGATGATGTGGTCACAGACGCCAGAGAGAGTTTTACACTATGGAGAAAAAATAAAATGCCATAATAAATATACCATTACTAACTATTTACTATTTAACCTACAACTTGAAGCATCACATTTTTAAAGAAATCAGATTAGGGAAGAAAAATAAAGGCAAATATTCTTGTTTCTCAGTAGAGACAAAGGGACCATGTGGGCTGCTCCCATGCCCTCCTAGAGTGAGGTGAATACATTTGTACTGTGGCAGACTCAGGGGAGTGCATGGATACCTCCAAGCTGCTCTCCCCCATGTATTTTACAAAGCCATTAAGTGCCCCAGGCCCCATTATTTTCAGTTGTAAGTGCAAACATTCAGCACTGATGACAATCAGGCTCTTAACAATGATGGGCAACTCCCATTAACTGTGAAGTTTATTTTGTACTCATAAAACATGCTAATTGACTTTGGACTGAGTTTCTTGCCTTCTGCTGATGCCAAGTATGATTTACTACTGCAGGCACGAAGATTACAATAAATAACCGCTTCACGATGGGATAATTCTTAAACCTGTTATCCTTGGCAGCCTCCTTACAGCAAGATAGAAACAGAAAAAAGATTCTAAAAGGGCTGGAGCTGTCAAATAGGTACTTTCTGTTTTCTCATCTCTAACTGCCTCTTGTCAGAGGGAGAGAAGTTGTGATAAATTATTTGTTAGCATTCTCTCATGTTTCCATAAGCAAGCAATTTTGAGAGCTCCAGAGTTTTCTATGGAATCCCCTTTCAGCAGCTAAAACCAATTTCTCAGTTCAGGTTTCAGTGTATTTTGTCAGAGAATTTGGGGATTAGAACATTCTTCTGGTCCCATAACTGCGGGTGTCGGCGAAACCAGTGAAGAGGCAGCTTAATTGCCCTTACATCAAAAGATTAAATGTAACCCATCTCTTCAAATGACTGAATCCCAACTAAACCCAACTGATGCAACAACTACTTCTCCAAGATTGCACTTTTTAAGTTACAGGCATCTACAACAATGATATAGAAATACGATATAAAACTGCATATAATCTCCATTGACAAGTCACCCTCATAATTCTAAGTGCCAAACTGCTAATGCCTTATGGAGAAAGGAAAGTAAAATGCTTCTGTGAAAAAAATCAAAAATAAAAATGCAGTGACGGTGGAAACTTAATCCTATTGCAGACCATCACATTGAAGTTTTCTCCTCAAACTTGACAATCATCTGGAAAATTTGTATACTGTATAGATGGGTTACTTTATTCAACAATAATATGAAAAATGAATAAATAAAATGGAAAGAAAACATAATAAAACATTACCAATGTGACCTTCTTCCAGAGATAGTATTACTTTCAAGTACAGACATACAGAAACACACACAAATTGCTTCTGCTTTGTTTGTATTTCATGTCACAGCATCGTTAATGAAAAAAGAAATTCAACATTTGGTGCTTTACCTGAACTAGGGAGAATCTGAAAAGTTATAATGATCAACTTGACCACAAAATTCATTTTTTAAGACTTTGGATAAAAGAAAACTGGTTTGAGATGAAATTTACAAAAAGGTAAAAATTATATAAAATTCCATAACAAATGAAAACTTAGGGTTTTGTTGTTGACTTCTTTTGGTTTTAAATACAATACTGGTATGTTATCTATATTTTCGATTCCCTTGCAACTGCACAGAAAAAAAAATGAAAAATCCCTTTTAGAAACTTAGAGGACTTAGTCTCTCACATGCAAAATGAAGAATCCTATGCTATGAATTATTTTTTGCTGATTAAAACTGAACTTTTCATATACCTTTAGACTTGCTTTTACTACATATTCTTCCTATTAATCACTTTAAAAACTACTAAGCTTATGGAGTGTGGGTGAAAATAAGGTAGTGTGAATATTTGTCACAAGATACTACAGGAATACTGGATGCAAAAATCACCAAGTTACTATGATTGAAAAGAATATCTGCAATATACTGCTAGCATTCCTTAAAGATACATTACTTAAAATCCTGTGACCTCATTAATGTTTATAAATACGTAAAGAGTGAGTGTAAGGAGATTGAAGCCAGGCTTTTCTCAGTGACATCCAATGATAGGACAAGGGACAATGGGTGCAAGATGGAACACAAGAGGTTCCACAAAAATATGAGAAAAAACTTCTTCAAAATAAGGGTAACAACACTGGTATGGGCTGCCTGGGGAGGTTGTGGGGTCTCCTCCTCTGGAGACATTCAAAGCCCACCTGGCTGATCCAGGTGTTCCTGTTCTGGCAGGGGGATTGGACTAGATGATCTTTTAAGATCTCTTCCAACCCCTGACTTCTATGACTTTTTTTTCCATCCTGACATTAATTCTGCTGTCCACTAGGATGGTATCTGGCCATTAGAAGCACAGTAAATGAGCCACAGCAAAGTCTCTAACGGCGTCTCTAGAGTTAGAGGATGTGCTTTCAGATGAAGACTTCAGTTCTATGACCTTTCTGAAATTTAAGCTCTCATTCAGTGGGAAGGCTTTCTAGGAGGAAAAAAAAAAAAAAAAAAGGAAAAAAAAAGATATTAAGGGGCAAAACCCTGCTGCACTTTTAAAATATCTTTTCTGCTTCATGAATGCCTCCACCTTTTGCCCAGGTTGAAGACAGAGAACCTCTAGAAATCCATTAAATGTTACCAGGTTTATTACCATATAATTTGTATCATATATTAGTGGTGACTAGAAATAGCAAAAGACAATTGAAAGTACAGAAAAAAATGACAATAGAATAAGTTCCTGAATTACTTCTTTTGGTTTCAGATTAACAAAATTAAATATTTTTCTTCTAAAAGAACACTAATGGACATGAGTGATTCAATAAAACAATATGCCATCAACTAATAGTCCGTAAAAACAGTTTCTCAAGAAACAGTCACTCAACATAATGAGACTTAATCAAAACATTACTTGCTTAATAATTATGGAATAGCTTTGTCCAGAAACATAATTTCATTAAAATAGGGTTTGTTTGCTTCTGAGAACCTTTCTTTCCTTTGGAGAGAGAATGATGCTTATTGCAGGAGGATTTTGAACTTAAGCTCATTGCTATTACATAATGAACATATTCGTGTTCTCTAGACTTCCTGCATTTCACATATATTTGCATGGCAATAAAGGAATGAACCCGATTTGTTTTTAATTAAACTGCTCAAGAGATTTCAGAGTAGTATGTATTTTCTGTTTTCTCGCTCCAACAAAATGTATAGACCTAAGGAAAATAATATATATATATATATATATATATAAAAGAAAATGGGTTTGGATTCTGCCCAACAACCCAAAACTTTCAGATGACATTAAGTAAATATCCAGCAACTCATTTTCTTCTGAAAGTATAAGTCTGCCAATGTCAGAATTCCCACCGAATCTCACAAGTCTCTCTTAACTATTATACATTCAAATATCTTTGATTAAACAGTCCGTAGTTAGAGACAGACTGCAAGCAAGATCAAGGGTCTATCAAGCTTCTGTGAAGGGTAACTACCAGAACTCTGAGCATGCCCAGAACAAGGACAGCAAGGGGTACACTTGTGTGCAGTAGCTGTCCTCTCCTCACTGGAAGAGAAGGTACAGGGGCTGTCACTGAAAACAAGACCAGAGGATGATGATGCCAAAACTATGCATTTTTCCTTGTCCTTACTGTCAGAAAAATCTCATTCAGGATTAGTTTTACTTAGTTTTTGGTTGGTTGATTGTTTGCTTTGTTTTTCTTTTCAGCCCAAGCAAAGTATCTAAGCTCAGATGACTCTGGAATATCTTCAAACAGTGCATATATATCAATTTATAACAAAACTTTATACTAACTGGGAAAGAAAATGCAGTAGCTGATTGTAGCTGCAGTTTGGTTCCTGCCTAAATTACCATTGCTAGCTTCATTGGTCAATGCTTTTTAAATGTACTGATCAGCATAGCAAAGTATACAGAGAAAACGTCAGGAGTGTTCTCTGTTCCAGTTAGGAGTTCAATGACTGTTAAATGAACTGTTCATGGAAAATGACAAGCTGTCCCCACTCATCTTGGGAGTTGGGAACTTCCATGGGAAAGATGCTGCCACAGCACAAGAACAATATTAATTTAAAGGAGACAGCGTGTTTCTGGATTTAGAAAGTTCCCAACTAAATGACCTTTGACTTCTCTACAGCACTTTTCCTAAATGTTCCACTGCAGCTCATCAGGTTTGTTCCACACACGTTCTTTGAGAGCTCAACTCAAGCAACTTCTCATTTTAAAACTATAGTTACATTCAATGCTCTGCTAATTTTTCCCTAAGCTTCTCAGACTTCACTGTAGCTTTCACTTTGGCAGATGCAAATGGAACAAATTATGTAGGTGGGAGAAATGCTTAGGCTTTTTATTAATGATATATTCTTTGATAGAAAGAAATGGACTGACATGTTTCCATATATGTTTCTGAATTAATTTGAGTGGAAGAAAAGCACATCAACAGCATACATTTGTTGCTCAATTTGTTCCATACCATGTAAAACAACACTTTTCAATTTAGCTCTTCAGCACAAGCTTTATCACAGGCGTGCATTTATGCTGCCCTAAAATCTGACGTCAGCACTATTCACCTTTTCTCTAAAGTGTTAGTTACTTTTTGCTTCTTTGGAAAACTAAACTTCTGATTATGAAGATACTGTTAACAAGATCAGAATGTTAGATAATACCTTCATAAATGCCGATTCCCTACTGCAGTTTCATTTAGAAGCACATGACTTTAGAAGCTAACAGATGTGTAAACACACTAAATTAATTTGGGGGCTATAACTGCTCTTCAGCCCTGGGTTGGACATCCTATCAGTACTCTGTAAGGATGAAAGAAAATAGTATTACCCAAATTAATCTAGCTCTTTTCCATTCGCCACTTTCTGACTCCAGCAGAGAAAACATGTTTCTCAGCAAGAGATAATGAGTGAAAGAACAAGGGGAAAATTGCATCTCAGAAACTTACAGAAGATACAGAGTCTTCCTGCTGTCCAGAGGGAGTGGGACAGACCCTCAAACACTAGGCAGCACTCCTGTGCTGTACAGGTAATGGAGCACTGGCAAAGGCTGCTCAGAGGCTGCAGAATCTTCTCCTTAGAGATTGGAAGACACCTGAGGATGTGGTTTCTGGCACTCTGCTCAGAGTGTCACTGCTTGAGCAGGGGTTGGACCAGATGGACCCAGAGGTCTCTTCCAAACTCAGTCAGTCAGCAACTCAGATATCACACTTTAATACAGCAGAGGAAAAACTGAATATTAAAGATTGTTAGTATGCCTGCCACTCATTTTTCTCTACAACTTCTATTACTTGTACTGAAGATAAAAGAGGAAACTTTCTCAATGAATAAGATACAGTTCTAGGCGACAGATCTGTGTGAACAATGCAGATTCAGTGGTTAAGCCAAAACACATACACCTTTAAGCAATTCACAAAGACATTGCAAAAAAAAAAAGAAAGAAAAAACAAACAAACAACAACAAAAAACAAGTTACAAAAGATTAACTGAGAGAAATCAGCAGATGATTACGTTTTCTCCTTTTGTTACACAGCCCCTATTCTCACTATAAACCTTACAGTAATGGCTTCAGTTCTCTCTTGCTATAACTCATCACTTCACATTAGTAATAAATTCTCCTCTTTATTCAGTAACAAACTTATAATTGCATATTATAGCTACAACACAGTCTCCGTGCAAAGCTGAAGGATTCAAAAGAGGATGAAAATATCGCTAAAAAGCATTTGATTGTGTGACAGAAATTCAATGGGAAACATTTTCTTCCACTTTGTAGATAACTACTTGAAAACCACACTTTGTCTTTACTTATGTTTTTGGACTGTGGTACACTGACTTCTTGCCATTTTCTTACAATTACACCTTTCAGCTAAGGGGATGAGGACAAAAAGGAGACTAAATAGTTTTTGCATCTTTTCTGATTCTCTGTGGCTAATTTGCTCCACACCAGCAAAATTACGTCCCTCTTTTGCTGTACAGCAGGGGTAGTTACGGACATGGCTAGCTTGAAAAGCCTCCACAGGCTTTCTCCCTCAACAAGCCAGTCACCCATTATCTGTTCACTCAGGAACTCTATGGCCATCAAATATTTCTGGTGAAGCAAACAGACTTCTATTTATTCCCGTCTTTAATTTTATCCAGGCTGGTCACCAAGCCTAAATCTATCCTGCCAAACAGTAGCAATATGAAAGTATCCTGGCTTAACACATTACCAGAGCTGAGTGCAAGAAAGGAACCAGCTTCTTCTATAAGCAATCATATCTACATCATTCAAATGATGTGTGGGATGGCAGTGAGGCACAGAAATTCAGGGCAAAAGTCAAAAAAAAAACCATCTTCATGATGTTAAGTTTAACATTACAGGAAAAAAAAAAAAAAAGCTTAACTACATCTTACTGAGATAAAGCAATGCGAGCATTTAGAATGAAGCCTAATGAGTATGATTAAGACACACAGAATAATTATTTATCAATTAATATCGGACCAAAACATTTCTGGTACCGTAGAGAATACTGTAGTAATTGCACCAATCTTAGAACCATCCATACCTAGTCTACAATTTACAGATACAATCAGCAACTCAATCTTATTTTGGATGCAGAATGAGTGAGTTTTGTTGAGCATGGTTGCAAGGTATAGAACCTTGAAGGCAAGTGGGTGGTTACTTTTTTTCTTTTTTTGTTTAATCAGACTATTAAAATGATACCTTTGACAGTGCATTCTTAGTCAATTATAGCTCTATAACAAATATTCAAATTCAGTGGGCAGGATTGAATTATTAGCACTGTGGTTTCTCTACAAGCAAAAAGAGAACATCCTGATCCATTACTTGTTCTCTCCTTCTTCAGTTTAGAACTCAAGAGAAAATAATTTAAACAACTCACGTTTTTCAAAAACACCTAACGCTGTAACACAATGGAAAGAACAGAACTAAAAGTGGGGTGGCAAAGCCCTAGGCTACAGCAAATGAGGATAAGCCCACGTGCAGAAGCTGTGGATGCAGAAACAAAAGAAAAAAGGCTGTTTACCCCTGCCCTCAGATACAGAGAGACCTCCAGCAAGAAAACTTTACCTCCAGTGCCAACCCTTAAATGAGGTCTGGGAAGAGGTGGATCCTGACTCCACCCCTTCTGGTCACTCAAGTGCACTGCATGCAGCTGAGCTCCTCTGGATTGGCCTGCTTTCCACCACGTGCTTGATCACTGGTTCAAGCCATAACTTTGCATTTCTGCTATGCATCTGAATATTAATTTCATTTTCCAGTTCAAACTTCTACAGTTTTCTAGTTTAAAAAGCTGTACCTTTTCAGGAAAAGCAGCGTAATCTTCAGAAAATTAAGCTGAAAATTCAGTAAAAAATTGTTATTAATCTGGAACATCACGTCTGCTTTCTATAATTAGTCCTTCTTGCCTCAGTCTCAATTTAATACTGCACTGTTCCATACTCATTCAACTATGTATTTCTATCTTACAGAGTGCTGAACTGCTGGAAAGAATCAATGAATTATTTTTGAAAGGCTTTAGAGCTCTATTCTGACTTTTGCAAACATTACCTTAACTTCCCAAATAAGCAGAATCAATCCCTTTTTAAGCTGAGCTGTTTTCCATGCACTTTATCATCTCAAAATGAATTAATATAAAGATTCTGGATACAAATTGGCAATTTCCAATTTTAAAGAAAACAACAACCATGGCTTATATACTTCATATTTTGGCCAGCTATATTTTAACCCATTCTTTGAAGTTAATTTTTTTTGCCACCTACTTTTGTTGGTATATTTTTCTACTGATATTTATTTTGTGCTTACATTAACAAATTATTACAATTTCTATCATCTACTTATTTATTTGTTACATGGATTGTTGAGCAAAAGGTAACCTGGAAAAAAACATTGAGAAATTGGCAGTGATAGAAATATTTCTCTGTTGTCATGAATATTTCAGAAGCAGAAATCTCTTAAGGAGTAAAATCCAGCATATTATTCCCATATAGTTTTATGCTTCTTATTGCACAGAGACCAAATGCTTCTACGAATGAATTCACAGTGAAGATAATTTTAAGAAATATGCAAGTATTTAAAGTTGTTCTAACACACCTGCAATTCTAGGGCAGAAAATTTAAGTAGAAACTTTTTTTTTTTTTTCCCCCAAATACACACTCTTGCAACTTCTGTTTAGAATAAATAAGCAAAATTGAAATGGTTAACTTCTTAAAATTTCATCTAGTTTACATGATACCTTTTTCTTTAGATACATTTTATGTGTTCAGGTAAATAGCATAGCCCAGTTTACTACTTAAAGTAATATCATGAGGGAAGACAAAATGATTTATGAAATATTTGAAGATCCAATTGCTCAAAAAGTAAACAAAAATCCTTCTTGAATATAGGCTGGATTTATACACTTCTGTCATCTCAGTACCATTTCTTTGACAAAAAGTTGACTTCAGAATAAGTTTGTTGAGATTAAAACATACTATCTATGGATAAGGTGATTCAGCAATCTCTCCACGCGAACTCCCACACTGTTATCTCAAAGAAAGAGGACTTTCCAAAAGAAATTACTGCTGTTAGAAAATGATCACATTAACTACTTTCTGGCCCTACCTAAAGTCAAACAATTTGTCATTTAACTAAGGACCTCGCCTGTTATGCGACATGTTGCCTACCTCACCATGCTTCCAAGGAAAGTGAGAAGAGTGACTCATTGATGTTGGCAGTATCCACAGATGCATTTTGATAGCATCTGATTGATAGCAGCGTGGTCTCACATACCCCAGCTGTGCCCACACACCCTCTTGACCTCTGATTTGGCTCAGGTGACAGGTTGGGTGAGCACAACAGAGGCTCGTTCCCCTGGGAACTAGGCAGCAACTCCCTGAGAGCTGTGTGCTTACAGCACTCCAGCCTCTGAACGATTGCACATGAGCCTGAGAAAAAGTGTGAATGAAGGATATGTTCAACCTGCTCTGAAGTAAAACTGCAGGACTGTTGACAGGTGACGTGGACAAAAATAAACTACTTGTATCCAGTGACAGTAAAACCGCAAATTTCTTGATGTCCTAAAGAATAAGAGTATATACCTATATTTAATTTACCTTTATGCCGGGGGGAGAATGTCTGATATCAGCAGGAGTTGTTTGCTAATAGGTAACATACTCAGAAAATTAGTTCCCAACAGTTTGGTCTTAGAAACTAAATTATCTCTTTTTTGAAAATCAAAGTATATTGTATCTGTCTGAGACCTATCCATTTCTGCTAGTTTTTCCAGGTTTTGCATTCAAGATTTTCTATGCTTTTATTAAAATTTACTCTACTCTTTTGATATTGGAGAATCTTCTTATTAACATTCACCTTGAGGATACACAGTCTATAAAAAAACATTTAAATTCTTAATCACTCTCTTGAACATCTTTAACCTGGTTTGCACTGCATTTACTGCTCTGCATGTGTGCGCATTCAAATATTTTGATATCTAATAAGATAACTACTGTCCTCTCTTCTTTGATACTGAGATAAAAGAAGCATGCTAAAAAGTTCTAAATATCAGGCTTTTCTCCTACTACTTTTTTTTGTTACTGTTGTTGTTAACCTCTCTCTTACACTGACCTTTCCCTAATTTTCTAATAGGTGAAATTCACAACACCTTTTTCTGTCTTCCCAGAAGAGTTTGAGGGAATGGTGACCAGTTCTACCATTAATCTTTTCATTTGAACTTCTAAAATATTCCCTTTCAAATTCAAAATCTGATTTCAAAACTGATCTTTTAATTATTTAGACAGAGATTTTTCTCTTTCCTTGTTTGCTATTGGTTAGCTTTTGCTTCATGAAATTCCATCCATCGGTTGAAATGTAACATGATCAGAAACAATCAAAGTTATGTAAAATACATACAAGTCAACTTTAACCCTAGGCAACAAGTATGGTGTTCTGCTCATATTTCCTTGTCATTTTGAGCACTTACCACAGAATGTAATTAAGCTCTCTACGATAACTTATGTGTCCACTTGTCACCACAAAGTGGTTGCTGTGGATTAAAGTAATAAGCCTGTGTGAGTCTGAATAATGTAAAATAATGTCACTTTATCATTTGCAGTCATTTTTAATGTAACTGTGATGAAACCTGTCTCAGATTTGTCCATTCACATCTTAAATGAATCTCTCTTGGCTTCCTCAAAATTTTATGTTGGAGACAATATTTATTGATGTTTCATCAGCTCTAACTACTGCCAGCTCTCTTTAAAATTATTTTTGCTAATTTGCAAATGTTATATACTGTATATACATCAGATGTCAAAAATCTTGGCTCTTACAGCAGAAAACAAGCATATATTGAAAACCAGGCTTTATATAACGGTTTCAAACTTACAGCACTTCATTTTTTTTGCCAAGATTATGCAATTAAAAACTTCATTACTTAAACGCTTGCAGAGATCAGCCTAGCAAAGATGATGATGTCAGCCTGACTAAAAATGTAAATTCCTTGTGTCCCACAGGGGAAAAATGTCAGTGTAACTTAAAACTGCAAGGAGACGTTTTACTCCACATCACTGTGAAATCAAATTGTCAAAAGCTTACAGAATTCAGATTGCCACGTATTTGATATGGGAGCAGTGAATAAAAAAGTGTAGGAAACGTTACTGGAAAGTTCATGTTTTAAAATTAAGTATTTTTTCTTCCTTAAACTCAGACCATAAGAGAAATAAGATAGTAAAACCTATCTAAAAGTGAAATACAGTGAAAGGCAAAATATTATCATTTTGATTTGCATCAACTAAATTATTTTATTTTTCACCCTTAGAAAATAAGACTTCACATCTCAGTGAGACTCTACATTTCAGAAGCAGGGTCAGGGTTAACTTAATACTCACTAAACCACCAACAGAACACGAAAGGCAATTTAGTATTTAATAGTTAGGTGTTATGTCATCTCAGTAGTTTTCACACAAGATTTCTCAAACTTTCTTCTTCCCATCCCCTAAAGTATCAGCCTTTCCAACCTATTTTATATTCTGGTATTTAAGTGCTGATAAATTTCAGCTGTTTTATTTGTTATAAATAGCAGTAGAAAATCTGGGAATACACTATTGTATCTATGCTGAGAATTCAACAGGAAAGCTTTGCTTTAATCTTCTTATCACTAGACTCAGTGCTCCTAAGAGTGATGAATAAAGGAGGCTATGTCACTAACAAATGCATATGCTATCATATAAGACTAGAAAACGTCTCTCTAAAAGGAAAGCTCATTCTTCAAAATCATTTTCCTAACCATGTTTTACAAACAACAGATGGGCATGAACCAGACTAAAACACAAGCCACTACAAAGTTGCTGGCTTCTCATATGTCAAACATGGTTTTCCTAGCAATCATTACCTATTCGCACTTATTTCCAAATATTCAGCAGTCAGTCATACCCAGACTAGCTCATTATCACACTGGCAATACATAGAAAAAGTACAAAACACAAAGAGATAGAATCTTATTTGTTCAGTGCAAGTACATTTATTAACAGAAATCCAAAAACTACTTACCACGTGAAGAATTTTATTCTCTGTTTCATATACTGTGCAATCCTGAAAAAGTAAAGCAAAAAAGGCAGGTTAGATTGATCCAATCAATCACCTTTCCTATATTTGTTCTTAAAAAGAATTAAATAAAATTGAAATGGCTTGAGGATGAAACAAAAGATTTCAAAGACTCAATTAGAATGGAAAGATTTATATAAGAAAAGAGTGAAGCCAGCACCAAAGGCAAAGGAAAATATACTTTCTCTGTAAGTAAATGAAAAGGGAGAACTGGCTTTAAAAGACATGGAGAAAACTGAGGAAAACTGAGGTACTCAAGGTCTTTGGGGGGAGGGGGGGGATCAAATTCATCCTCTGTAAGAGTGGAGCAAGTTAGAGGCTGTCTCATGAGGCTGTATGTGTACAAGTCTATGTGGCTGGACATTGTGCATCCCAAGATCCTGAAGGAACTTGCTGATGTGGTTGTGGTACAACTTTCTATCATATTTTAAAAGTCTTGGCTGTCAGGTAAAGTCCCTGGTGACTGTAAAAAGGGAAAGATCACTCTCATTTTTAAGAAAGGGAGAAAAGGAAAGACAGGGAATGACACACCCATGAGCTTCATATCTGTGCACGAGAAGATCACAAAGCTGATCTTCCTGGAAGCTGTGTTAAGGCACACGTGAGATAAAGAGGTGATCCGAGACAGCCAGTTTTGCTGAGGGCAGACTGTGCCTGACCTTTGGTGGCCTTCTGTGATGGTGACAACATCAGTAAACAAAGAAAGAAAAGTTGAGGGAGTTGGACTCAGTTTAGCTTGGAGAAGTGAAGGCTCTGAGGAGACCTCACTGTGACCAGTACTTGAGGGGAGCTTATGAACTGGAGGGAGACTAACTTTTTACATGGTCTGATAGTGATAGGACTAGAGGGAATGGTTTTAAACTAAAAGAGGGAAAATTTAGGTTAGATGTTAGGTGGAAATACTTTATTCAGAGGATGGTGAGGTGAGGCCCTGGCACAGGTGCCCAGAGAAGCTGTGGTGCTCCATCCCTGGAGGTGCTCGAGGCCAGGTTGGATGGGGCCCTGGGCAGCCTGAGTTGGTGGGGGGCAGCCCTGCCCATGGCAGGGGTTGGGGCTGGGTGGACTCTGAGGTCCCTTCCAACCCAAGCCATTCTATGATTCTACGAGGTCTGATAGAGCCTGTATGCACTACCTAGAATGTGAGGCTGTTTTTCTAAGAGGATTAACAGATGGAAAGCTCAGGGCTGTGAGTTTTTCTGAGAGGCCAAAATCTCAGCAGATATAGTGAAGTGGAAATACAGGAATTAGTAAGGAAGAGAACACGTGAAATGCAACCAATACTGCTGAAAGAACCATTCTTTTCTAAGTTTGTAGGGTGCTACAACTGTGTGGTGATTTGTACACATTCAGTTTAGGATGGACGCTTTATATCCTACCCAGTAACTCATTTGATGTGACTAAGGTTTCATGCTGTAAATCCTTTCATTTTTAATCAATTTATCCTCTTTGACAAACAAGTTTGTTATATGCAACTCTTTTAATAATGAATTTTTAGTCCATGAAATTTTTCTAGTTTTAGGTAAGAATAGACAGTGTTCTTAAGCTTTATCTAAAACAACAATGCAGAAGCAGTTTATCAAGACATTCAAGAAACGTTTGCCAGTAAGTACAGCCAGAAAGAAAATCTAAATCATTTAATTAAATGCAGATATCAATGACATATTTGCATCTCAGTAGCAAAATGCATATTTCATTGTTATACATGGGAGCGCATGTAGCATTTTCAATCAAATTATTTCATTTGTAATGAAGAGCTTACTAGAAATTTAACATTCAGCTTAAAGAGGATACTGTTTGAGAACTCTTGCTGCTAAGGGAAGGAATTTAAGAACCCAGACTCCATAGAGGTTTATTGCAACTACGAAGTAAGTGAATAAGGTAGAAACACTGCTACATCTACGCAGGCATGAAGGAAGTTAAAAAACCTGCTTACTTGTGATAAACCAAGAGGATAAGTAAAAAACATTTCCAAATCTACCAAGGATATTAAATCAAGTAGAAAACTTCCCAGGCCTCTAGACTCTGCATGGTGCTAGTGGCTTTACCCTAAAATCCTATCCTCATCATACAACTCTCAACAAACACACAGTTTGGGAAGACAAATTGCTAATGGAGTTCGTCACATATAGGACAGCAGATTTTTGATGCTACATCCTTCTATTCAGTCAAGAGAAAAATTGTTAAGTAGGTAAAGGAGAGAAAAACTGGAGGAAAGCAAACTCAATGCTTCAGTAAAACATTTCCGAAATATGCCTCTTCCATTAAGAAATGACATGCAGCTAAGCGTAATTCAAGCCTGAACTCAGATCCATGCTACTACAGCCTAGAGCAATCCTGAAATTTAAGACTCAAAGAAACCTACAGAATGTCACCAGGCGGATCTCTGTATCATAGCAAGCTTGTTTCAACTTCCCTCAGCCATCCCTGGAGATGAGGGCTGAGATCGTTTTTGAATGATCCCAAGAGCAAGACCTACATGTAATTTTCTTTCAAAGACAACAGTTCATTTCTCCCTGGATCTTTATTTATTTATTTATTTATTTATAAGTTATTCCAAAGTTTTGTGCTTTACCTTCAAGCCAGTGTTATGGGTAACTGGGCTCATACTCTTCAGATATCCCTTAGCTTAGGTAGAACAATGAACTGATTTGTTTTACTGGAAGTTTTCAGCGTTTACAATTATTGTTTTTTCATATCCATTTCATTTCAACTGAATATGTTTAATGCACTTGAGAACAACAAAGAGAGTCACTAATCATGCAATTAGAAGTAATTTTTTGCTCTTAATAGCATACTACCCTCAGCTAGAAAACAACTCTTCCTTCCACATCTTGACTATTCCTGAAGAATCTTCTTAAGTATCTGTAGTATCTGCTTACTCACAGTACCCAAAAAGTAGTTATGGGAAGAAACAGACCTTATAAAGTTTAACATCAACTTTTTTCTTCTTCAGAAAACATGGAGTGCAAGCACACACAAATTTCCTCCTATACAAGACAATTATTTGCTATTCAATTAGTGGAAGAATACTGTGATTAACCCTGAACTCAAACACACAGATACAATAAAGAGGAGCTGTTTTGGTTTCACTTGTGCCTTGTCTGAAAAATGCATATTCACTGAAAAGTTATAAAGAAAGCTAAGCTATTTCTTCGCCTAACCAACCAAACACAACTTCAGCTCATACAGCTGAAGAAGAATATTGTCTCCACAGCACACATCACAGAATCAAAGAATGGCCTGGGCTGAAAAGGATCATAACAATCATGTAGTTTCAACCCCCATGCTGTGTGCAGGATCACCAACCACTAGACCAGGCTGCCCAGAGCCACATCCAGCTTGGAATAAACATTAAAAAAAACATTATAGAGGGGAGTTGCTAACAAAGCAAGAGATCCCACTCCTTTCCTTATGCTACAAACACTGTGCTAACTTACATTTACTAAAGATGTAGTCAAATATTGGCCATTAACAGTTTCAGACAGGAAAATGGACAGTTCTGTCAGCAAAGAACAGGATTAAACGGGGTATATAATGGCACAGTTTAACTGCTAACATGAGGTTTTCACGGTCACTCTTTGCAGCTCTAATTCATGCATCAAAAGTGTCACAGGGCCCTTTTGGTCCTTTTCTTTGAAGAGTTAGATGGAAATAAGCTGAGATCTTAATAAAAAGGGAAAAATGAGGTCCAAAGATAGAAGATAAAGGAAAAAAAAATGCAGTAGAAGTGAAAACCAGCTAAAAGAAACAACAGTAATCAACAACAGGGTTTTTCTGCACTTTTAATTCCAGTATAATTTCAAAACGTATTTGTAAGACTACCGAGACATGCTACAGCGTAACTGAGATGCATCACTTACATTGTGTTTCTTCCAGAATTTTTTAGGTTCACAGCCACAATTCTGTATTATTTCTACAAAAAGGTGGATTTCGTCATGTCCCTAAGTAAGAATTATTACATACACTTACAATTAGATCAACTGAATTAAAGTAGCACTGACTGGTGACAATGCTTCCAAATGTATATATTTCACCCTACTCTGTTCCTCAACTTTGCTAATACAATTCACATGTGAAGTAACCTCTACAAAATACAATAGTTATAGATTTTTTTTTTTAAATCAATGGTTATGATGTTTTATTTTTCTAATTTCTTTCCTTCTCCTCTTGCTATTATTGTTATGTTTTTAAACTTCTATCTTAGTATGTCTCAGAACTGGGGAATTGGGTCAACTAATTATACTGACAATTTTCTTTGGTTCTTTTCTTTCCATCGAAGTTGATTAAGTCTCAACTGAGAACGTGAAATACAGAGGTCTAGAAACCTGCCAACTCAAATTACTGCTCATGCATCCCAAGCAAGCGTTGAGATCATGCAGCTCTCCAGTACCGTAACTATGAGATAAAATTCAGAATAAAACACTTCTATTTGTGCATGTATGTAATGTATATATATTTATATGTCTTGAGTAAGCATTGCATCAAATTATCCATTGCAATTAACTGCTAAGCACTTCTCAGGGTACTCGCAAAATACTGTTTTGAAAACATAATCATTCTTACTATTATTATTGGTTTGTCCACATATTGTAGGCATCTCTGGCACTGTATTCTTTTTGGCAGTCTCCAGCTCCAATTAACTCCAAACTTAACTTCAGAATAAAGTTATGCTAGTTCAGAATATAAAATACGCATAGAAATGTTCAGGAACAGGGAGGATTGCAAAAAGATGTGTATTTGTTCTTTCAGCAACAACTCAGAAATGGCTCAGCACTCCTAGACGGGAGTGTGCAATAGAGCTGTATCGTTGTTGCTTCACTGTATTTTACTGTTGTTCAGATCAGTGACTCAGTTATTCATATACATATCCATCCTCATTTATTTTTTCCTTCAAGGCAGGGAAATCTCCTAAGCAGAGCAGGTACATAAGCATGTGATTGCCAATGACAAAAATTGAATCTCCTGATTTTCAGAAAACATAATGGCCCAACCAGATACTTTGTGAATTTGCACTACTGGAGCACTGCCTGGAAGAATCTGTGTGGTGCCTGCTACAGAGGTGGAGTCAAATGGAAAAAAAGGTTGCCATGAGAGCATTCATTTTCAAAGCAGCTTTTGAGCTGCTTCTGACGGAGCTGCTCCATTGTCTTCTTCACATGTCTTTCTTCACAGTCCAGCTGAAGTTGCCTGAAAACAGTACATGTGTGTGTATCGCACAGGTTTTACTAGTCTTTCAGTGACAAAATATAGGCAAGACTAGGTACATAATTTTTTAAATGGCAGTGAAATCACCCGGGAAATACATTTTTCATGATCAGTTCTATATTTTTTCCATGTCTTGTTTTAAGATGGCAACTGTTAGATTTCATGGATTGCTTAAAAACAGATGTCTGATAATATTGTTGTCACCATTTTGAAGTCACGCAAAATATTCTAAAGTATGTAACTCTGATTCTCTATTTCTAACAAAAATAATGAATTACATGATTGCTAAAAGAGAGTTCAGGCCTTAGTGCATTGCCAAACCCTTGGTATAAAATCCCTCTTGAGCAATGTAGCCATTGGCTGGAATTAAGTCAAGCCATCATTTAAATCCCTTTGCTTCTCAAATTGATTAAAACTGTAACCGAATCCTTTAATACCAGTGTATGTCAAATGGATGGTCTGTCAGTCCTGCTACTTAGAACAATAACAAATAATTAACTTGAGAATGCTCAGTCATGACTTTCAGGCCCTTCTGTCTCCCCACACCTTCCAAAATAAGTGGTTCTATCTTCCAGATGGTCTCTTGGAGCCCTAGCTCCAAACAACTTGTCTCATTGGCTCTAGGAAGACTCATTTGGCTTGAATTCCACCCAGTGCATTTATGGCAAATGACACGACTGAGGTTTATTGGAATCTTCACTGGATATTTTCAAAAAAGTTCTTAATGATTATGATAAAGCCTAAAGCTTTGCCAACACAAGAACAGTAAAAGCTTCACAGTCTTCACAGTAGATTTGGTTATTGTTACCCTTTATTGCTTTTTTTGGACTGAGACAATAGTACATGATTTTGAAATAGGTACAAGATAAGGTAGATGCAATCAGTTTAGTCTTCAACTACTAAAAACAGAAAATGAGTGGGAAATATTTCTAATACAATTGATTACAGGATTAAACAATGTCACAATAAACTTGATCAATACAGTATAGGCTGTGTGGTTGCTGTGTAACGTAAGTGGGGACATTAGAAAACTGATGGATATTAGGGAATTCCTAACATGCAGTTTACAGGTATAATTGAGTAATTAATGGAATAATAAAACACAAACTGGCAGCTATACAGATCTGTTCAAAACTCTTCCTCCAAACTACCCTCCACAAAAAGCAAGAAACTAAATTTTTTAAATACTCCCAAACCAAAAGAAGCTGGAAAGCAGATCACATTCTCCTCTACTAACAGGCAAAGAATTAAGAGCATGACATATTTACAGCTTTCCTAGCCCGATGCTTTATCATATCTTTGATTTTAAGAGGTCTAACAGGGCTTTGGATGAAAAAGATATGGGCTTGGGGACTGTGGCAATTATACATGTCTGGAACAAAGGCAGGGTTGAAGAGCAAGAGGAAACACATTTCTCTCGTATCACTGCCTAAAATACAATAAAAGGCTGCTCTTAAGCTTTGCAGCATCCCAGCATTTGCTCAGGTGGTCCTTGACAGCTGCCATATAAACTTAAGTTTTAAAATTACAGTTTATAAGTAAAATGTATATATATATATTTAACAAGTGAACTTATAAGTGGAATATGGTGCTTTCTTTCTGAGTTTCTTCTTGCTGAGCTGCTCCAAAAAAGTCTCCCATCATGGCTGTTCCTCCTCCAGACTGCCATAGCCGAGGGATCTCTACTCTTAACCCTCCCCTCTTCTGCAACCTCTTCCCTATTGCTCAGCAGCCTCCTAAAAATCATGCTGCTTTAATTATCATCTCTGAGCAGATGAGTCACAGAGCTCTTGTCCCTTCTGTTCACATTCACAGTTCAGAATCTCCTCCTGGATATTTGCCACTAGCCCTAGCACAGTAAGCTAAAAAGCTGAAATCACGTTTCTTCCCAAATCCTCCCTGCTTCCTCTTTCTTTGCCTATCTTGTCAACAATTCCACCACCTTATGTCCCACAAGCTCACAACCTGGGTGCCATTTCCAACTCCACTTCCCACACAAATCCTGTCGATTTTCTTCCCACTGCCATTCAGAAATATTTTTTCTTTTCCACTTATGCTGCAATTATTAAATCCCTGCAGTTTCTTGACACTGAGTCCATGGCATCCTGCTCTGTTATTACTCTCTGCCTCTCTACTTTTAAGTCAGAGCTCACCTATGTCTGCAGCAACCCATGCTGTCCTCCCCCATCAGAAACATACGTAAAAAATGACAGAGATGGGAGAAAGCAGATTGGTAAGCACACACCATCTAAGATACTAATGGAACAGGAAAATATCCCTATTGTGAAAAATATAATGCCAGCTATTAAATAAATGCTACATAAGAAGATATTCCCTATGCGACCTACACAAAAGCATGTAAAAGCCTAGAGTCTTTCCATGATTTAATGAAACTGCAATTATTATTATTATTATTTATTATATTTTTTAAGTTCACAGCCCTTGTCTACAAACTAATAGCAATTACATAGCTTACTGAGTACAAAGAATTGCTTTAATGTTATTTAAACAATCTGCGTGGAGTGGCACCTATCACCATAGCAACAGAATGCTTAATGTAAAAATTTAACACAACTTACATAAATCACCCACAGATCAAGGAACTACTGTGAAAAATTGTTCTCTGGATTAATAGAGATGCAACGTGGGCACTGAGCTCTTTTCTTCCAGATTTCTGAAGTCATTTTCCATTTCCATTTACTTCTGCCTTCTGTTCTATGGAAAGCATCATCTCGCTTTCCCTTGAGATCTGGTCACATACTAGTTCTTAAGTATCACAGAATCATTAATGTTGGAAAAGACCAGTAAGATCATCTAGTCCAACCATTAACCCATCTACATGTAATCACATTTCTTCCAACACTCTGTTTCTAAAACAAACTGGCAATATATCAAGTCAGAAATCTTAGCAAGGATTTCATCACTGGGTAAAGGCACACTGAGAATTGCTCATCTATCTTGCTAGATTCCAAGTGCTCACACGGTTTAAATTGAATTTCACTTCAGGATAATTCTTCTACTCAAAGACATTCTCAATAGGTAAAAAGAATCCACTGAAACTATCAACAAATGAGAGGTTGACAACCAGGGCATAAATGTTTCAAATGAGGAAAAACAAAAACAAAAAACCAAACCAACAACAACAAAGTAAAAGTACACCTTATTCCACACTTCTAATCCAGAAAAATCAGTGTCAAGCATTCAAAATGAGCTCCTTTATTACTGACATGCAAAATACAGTTTCTAGTGGAAGGTGTTCTGCAGTTCTTTTTAATGTCACCTCCAAAATCATTTAGAGGTAAATAATTTTAGGCTTTTTAACTTCTGTTTTTCCTTTAGGATTGTCATTAAAAAGAACTGTGGTTTATAAAACATAATTGCAGCAAAATACTTCATGATGCATAGTGATTATGTGGTTATTCTGCCAACAGAGAAAATAACTGAACTTTAGAAACATAATGATATTTAGGAAGATGGCATTTCAGGCTCAGCTACGACTCAAACATTTTACACTGGATAATCTGAAATTCTTTGTGTGTCTTTAATGGATTTAAGGAAACAAACACAAACGTATCCCACATGACCTCCCTGAAATAAAGCTTGACCCTACACTCTCCATGACCAAAGCTTCTGCTGGCTTCCTAGCAACGCAGTTGTTGTAATTCACCAGACTGAAGTGAAATCCTGCTTTGTAACACCTGCTTACAGAAACTACTCCGTCTCTGCAAAAGGAAAATCAGAATTTCTGAAGCAAAAGTAGTGAAAACCAAGACTGCATTTTTACTGATCTGATTAATATAATCTTAATCTATCATCCTTAATGATTAAATTCAGCTCCTGCAAAGAACTACACAAGAAGCATGGCATATCTCCTGTCTGCCCCTAGTTGAATGGAAAACAGTGATGGCACTCAACAGGTACAGGTGCAGTGCCCATATAAATGAAATTAAGGAAAAAAAAACACAACACACAACAGGTTTTATTTAAATACAACATATTAAATACCTGAAAACACTTTTCCCCTACATCCACACTTGATCTCAGTTTCCATGGACTTGCAGCTACTTTCCATCAAGTATGAATTAACCCTAGCAGTCCTTGACTCTTTCACTATCACCTTACCTTGACCCATTCAGGCTCTTTTCCTTATAAAAAATCAACAGCAACATTGGTTTACAAGAATGTGCTGAATCAAAGAGTACCCTTTCTTCCTCAAATTATTCTTTTTGTTTCATGTTTTCCCCACTGAGAGAATCTGTTAATCTAAAAGAAAATCTTCTAAACAAATAAACAAAGAATAAGCCAAGACATTCTTATTTTCTAGTCTCTAAGCTCCTTATGTACTCACCAATCTTTTTTTTTTTTCCCTCCTCCAAACATGAGGCAAATTATTTCTGATAGAAGTTCATATCCCTATATACTATTATTAAAGTTTTAACCTTTGATCTACTCCCTGCCTAATTCCATTTCAAAAAAACACTCCAAAACATAAATCAAAAGACAACAATCTACTAGTAAGCAACTTGAAGAAAAAAAAAAAAAGATGTGATAGGAAAATTGCAGAAATAAGCCACCACAATCAAAAAAGGGCATTTATTTATTTACTTTTACATTAAATTACGAATGAAATTTGCTGTAAAAGTGTGCTATGGAGAAATAAGCTACTCTTGCTTTGAAAAAGAGGCAAACATTGCTAAAGACTACAAATTGAAGCCGCTTTGATAAACAAAAACAATTTTTGTATTTGAAGCAATCCTTTAAATTCCCGTTTACCTTATACATAATACATTGACTTCTACGGGTGAATAAGTAACTGCATGTGATAATACACATTCTGAAACACCACTGTTTCTGAGCACTGCTTTGAACCTTATGCCACAATAAATTTTGCTTATCAGCAGCATTTGGAGGATACAAGGTCAGTTTAAATTTCTGTCAGCATGATTTTCAATAAGTTGTACAATTTTTATTGGAATATCCTGTTGATCATATGTTCAAAAGGCAGATATTGCCTTGGTATTGTTTTCTGGTAGGACTTTTTTGTTCAGTTTTTAACTTTATACCACACTTGTTTATCTACCCACTTGTACACTTATCCTCCTACTTGTACACTTACCAGAAATGGGACAATTTGTATAAACTGTGTACTATGCATACTTTAAATTCCAAAACTGTAGCCTCCTTTTTATTAAAAAATGTGTGCAGAGATTATTACCAGTAGAATAACAAGGATTTCCTGAATGCATTTGTTAATAAAGTTGAAGGAAGAACTTCAAAAATTTAAAGTAAAAAAAAAAAAAAAAATTCAAATTTAATTTTAAATTTAATTTTAAACAGTTTTGCTTCTGAACACCAACAAATGCATGACAGGTAAGAAGACCAAGATAAGAAGCCAATCAAATATTCACACTAGTTAACTACTGAAGCCCTTTTATTAGTCAAAGAAACCTATGGTAATTAGCTACTTAGCATGACCTTAAGTTCAATGTTTTAAAACTATATTTAGCAAGTCATTAAAGTCCTTAAGAACTAGGACAGCAAAAAGTGAGGAATCATGACAGAAAAGAGATACTTCGAAACAACATTACTATTGCTAAGGATATTAACTTCACTTACAGTATATTTGATACTATCCTAAATTCTTAACGTTGACTATAAGTAAACAACACAAAAATCATCCTTGAATCCAGCAGGTGCTTAGTTACTGTAGGGAATACCAGTGTTTTATTTTTATATTGTATGAATATCTTTGAAAAATTCAAAGGTATAAGAAAATGTACAGACTACTTCCTCTTAATACACGCTTTATACAAATCTATTCTTAACTAGTGTTAAAAACATTTGTAATGTTGTGTTTTTAAGGTTTTTCATAAACTCAAAAAAAATTATAAATTAAATTATAAATTGCAATAAATTAATGAAATACTATGAGATACTTCATGTACAAAAGAAATTGAGTTCTAAGAGAAAAAAAAAAAACCTGCTAAGGTGATATCAAAACATTTTGTTTTAGGCATTTAGCCTTAAGAAAGTATAATGAGGATCTTCAATGCGCTCAATGATCATACAAAAGAAAAACTCAAAGACAATTGGAAATGCTGTGCTGGAACACACTCGTTTTAAGTAGAGATCAATCCACATGTGTTTGGGGCTAGTAATGGAATTTTTCATTATCATTCTTCTGAGTGCCGCTCAGTTCAGTACCAAAGCATGCTTAAATTTAGGTACATAAATGCTCCTTTTGAATTCAAAGCATGGATTCATGTACTGGACTACTTCCTGATTGGGAAAGCATGTCAGTTTTGGCAAACTTCCTTTCTCCAAAAATATTAAATAGTAACATTTGGTCTATTTCATTTCACACTGAAAAACATACAGACAAAATTATTTACCTAAGACCATAGCAAATCAGTAGTATCATGAATGAGGATGACTTAAAAAAAAAAAAAAAAAAAAAAAGCTGATATTGATACTTAGTGGCTTCCTGGGAAATACTGCAGTGATTCATCTTCTAACCTCTTTCTCATTAATAGTGAGTACTATTAATGAGAAATACAATTATATATATATGTAATTAATTTCATTGTTATATAGTTAATGAAAACGGATCAAATGGCTCTTACTTCCACTTAAAAAGCTAGACAGTGAGTCACAATTACTTCTGTGGAAAACAAGCAGTTTGGCCAAGGGCAATACATGTCCTGTATGCTTCCTGTCCTGAAGTACTGACCCTATTTCACAATAAGCTCAGTAAGGGTGCAACTCACCATGGGACAACAGATTAAGAAACACCTTGCACAAGAGCTCTCCATCCCTCAAAGAAAGAAAGGAGACAGAGGAGGCAAGAAACTGGCATGGCTTGGCAAGGACCTCCCAGTCAAACTGAGGAAAAAGAAGGGAAAGCACAGGCAGTGGAAACGAGGACATATCACCTGCAAAGATTACAGGGATGCTGTTTGGATGTGCAGAGATGGGATTAGGCATGCATGCAACTGAATTTGGCAAAGGATGTTAAAAACAAGGGATTCTATAGGTACATATGTCACAAGAGATAGGTCAAAGAGAGCATGCCTCCTTTGATAAATGAGAAAGGAGAACTGACTACAACAGATATGGGAGAAGGCTGAGATACTCAGTGAGTTCTTTGCCACAGTTTTCACTGGCAGCCAGGATTCTCATATTTCTCACATCCCTGAACCTCACATCCCTTTATTGGTAGGAACTGGGGGAGCAAACTCCCCTACACTGTAAGGGCAGAGCAAATCCAAGACAGCCTCACAAGACTAGATATATACAAGTCTATGTAGCCAGACAACATGCATCCCAGGGTCCTAAAGGAACAGGCCAATGTGGTTGCCGAGCCACTCTCCATCATACTTGAAAAGTTGTAGCTGTCAGGCAAAGTCCCTGATGATTGGAAAAAGGGAAACATCACTTCCATTTATAAAAAGAAAAGAAAGAGGACCTGGGGAGTAGCCTCACCCATGCCTGGGAAAATCATAGATTAGATAATCCCAAAATACATGTTGAGGCATGCAAGGGATAAGCAGGTGATCTGAGACCGCCAGCACAATTTCAACAAGGAAAGGTCACGCCTGATCATTCTGGTAGCCTTCTGTGATGGAGTGACAGCACTGGTGGACAATGGAAAGGCACCTGATGTCATCTACTTGGACTTCTGCAAGGCCTTTGACATGCTCCTCCACCACATCCTTATCTCTAAATTGGAGAGATGCTGATTTGAAGGGTGGACTATTAGGCGAATAAGAAATTGGTTGGAAGGTCACAGCCGGAGGGTTGTGGTCAATGATTCTATACCCAGATAAAGGCCAGGGACAAGAAGTGCCCCCAGGGGTCTGTCTTGAAATCAGTACTCTTTAACATCTTTATCAGTGACACAAATAATGGGATTGAGTGTACCCTTAGAAAATTTGCTTATGACACCAAGTTGAGTACTGTAGATGATACAGCAGAAGGAAGGGATGCCACCCAGAGGGACATTTATAAACTGCAAAGGCAGACCCTTGTGAACCTAATTAGTTCAACACAGGAAAGTGCAAGGTTTTGCACTTGAGTCAGGGTAATCCCATATGTGTAAACAGACTGGGAGAAGAACTCTTGAGAATATCCCTGCTGAGAAGAACTTATTGGTCCCAGTACGAGAACATGAGCCAACAGTGTGCATTTGTAGCCCAGTAAGCCAACAGTATCCTGGGCAGCATCAGAAGAATGGTGGCCAGCAGGACAAGGGAGGTGATTATTCCTCTCTACTCTGCCCTTGTGATGCCCCATCTGGAGTACTGCACTCAAGTGTGGGGCCCCCAACTCAAGAAAGAAATCGAGCTTGTGGAGAGGGTCCAGAGGAGGACCACGAAGATGATCAAAAGGCTATAGCACCTTTCCTGTCTAGACAGTCTGAAGGAGCTGGGCTTGCTCAGTCTGGAGAAGGCTGTAGGGAAACCACGTTACAGCCTTCCAATAGTTAGAGGGAGATTATAAACATGAGGGAAATAAACTTTTTCCATGGGTAGATAATAATAGGATAAGAAGGAACGTTTTTAAACTAAATGAGGAAATATTTAGCCATGACATCAGGGGGCAGTTTTTCACTGAGAGGGTGATGAGGTACTGGAACAGGTTGCCCAGAGAGGTTGTGGTTGCTCCATAGCTGGAGGTGTTCAAGGACAGGTTGGATGGGACCCTGGGCAACATGATCTAGTACTTGACCCAGAAGTTGGCAACTTTGTGTGCAGCAGAGGGGTTGGAACTTGGTGATCCTTGAGGTCTCTCCCAACCCAAGCCCTCCTGTGATATGATTCCATGAATAGCCAGCCACAGAAACAAAAGCCTGTGGCCTTCTTCCACAGCCATTGCTGCTGGCATCTCTGTTGCAGTTTGTGACAGAATGAAGATGAGAAGCCTGGCATCGATTGCAGAATGGCCAAAGCACAAGACTAGGAAGACACCCATTGGCTCTTGACCAGGCACTAAAATGTACCCTTGATAATGTGATCTGTGGGGAGGGAGCAGCCCACGTTCCATTTCCACACCAAAAAAAACATCAATCATATTTGAAGGAAAAAAAATTTTAAAGAGAAATCTTCATTTTCCAAATTTGAACATAGAGGACTAGCAACGCTGCTCTTCTCTAAATCAGAGAGGAGGCAAACCCAACTAATATTCGGTACTGTACGTATTTATGAAAGCATCAGAGAAAAAAGCATTGTTTTTATAAAAAGTTGTGTTATCAAACAAATTCACACCAAGGGGACACAGGAGATCTTTAGCATAGACCAATTGAGCGACAATAGACTGATACTTATAAAAACTAGAAAAAAAGAATTCTCCCTAGCACTCCTACTCCTACCCAGCCCACCCTCTCCCACTTCTCTAATCTCCAGTTTCTTAAGTGCACTCACTTCTGCAAAATTCTCCATATTGGCATTGACCCTTCCCTCATATTCTTGCTGAACCACCAGGAGAGCCAAGTCTCATTCCTCTGCCCGATGAGCACTGTTGCACCACAAGCATCTCTCTTCTTCCCCTCAAGCACTGCCTGTTCCAGCACTGAACTGCAGCCCAAAGCAAGTGGATACGCACACAGAGGGAGGGCCAACAGTTCACAACAGATGGCTGTGACCTGCTCCTGCAGCAGCCAACAGAGAAGAATTTATCCTGACATTTGTCTAAAGAAAGGGAATACAAAGCCAGCAGGCTGCTTCACAATCTCAGCTGAAGGAAGATAATTTGGGTCCAATAAACAATTCTTGTTCTGCTAGAAACAGTTGTAGTAGATAATCTTAGTGATCTTTTCCAACCTTCATGATTCTATGAAATAGAACACTAAAAAACTACTAAAACAATGATATAAGATAATACCACATCCCTCCACAGTTATCAGTAGTAGACAGATGAGTTGTAACCTCAGAAATACTTGCATCAGAGTATGGGATGATGCTTGACTGAGCAGAACTAGTTTAATTTCCCAGGTTATTTTTCCAGCATTTAATATCAACATAAGAATGAACTTGCAGCAAAGGAGACTCTTCAATTCCCAGAAAAGTTAGGGACAGTTCTAAACCACATTAGTGAGAAGAAACAAAAGGATGTGGTAGGTTCTCTAAAATGTACTCCAAAATGAAGCCCATTACACAAGTATTTCTCAGTGTTGGCTTCTGTATTTCTTAAACAAAGTATGTGCAGAAGTGCATACAAAGTATTCTAGCCTAACAGGGACGTGTTATCTTTACAGGTGTCTAGATGATATAAGCTGCATGAAGCGGCACATAACAAAGCTCCTCCACATACATGCACACCATGTCAACCAGATAGTTAATGAAAATTTCAAGACAAAATATAAGGTTTTAAGTATACAAATTATCAATTTGACTACACAAATTTATAGTAATGCTATTCAACTAGAGAACCCAAGATGAATTTCACTACTGAGATAGGCATGGAGGACTTGAAGGACGTGTGCAGCACAGCCCAATCTACTATTATAAAATCAGGAAGCAAAATTTTTATAGAGCATTTACAAAGCACTAGTATTTCCTTCTTATTGTTAGACAATAATAGAGACAAAGAATAACACAAAACAGTGTGCACAAGGTAATGGCCATTTACTATTACAAAAGATTAAATTTCTAAGTAGATGCTCACGTACCTGTTGTACAATTGTTGTCAGCTCCAGACAGAGTTGTATTACATTATTTCTTGTTACTGAGTAATCTGTCACAGCAGCAAAAGGTGATCTAAAAAGAAAGAAGGAAAAAAAAATGTTAAATGATATTGTCATATATCCACTTGTTACAGTAGTTCACAATGAACGTAGAGCCCACAGGACTTTTTTAATGCATTTCTTTTCTAGTGATATTAAAAGCACAGATAATACTAAAATCTATTATTAAAATTGTAAAATGCAGGATACATATCCGTGGAAAATGTTCAACTCTCCTTGTTTTTTCTTCCTAAAGAAGTTCTATTTATACAAGCACAATTTCTCATAGTCTTTCACACCCCTAGAAGTGGGTGAAGAACTACTTTCACACCCCTAGAAAAAACATCCCACATTGCCTTCTGCAGTTGTTTAGGAACACCATTACTAAGGTGCCATTTTCACCTCTGATATGAATGGTGCACAGATGTGAATTGCACCAGGATAGTATTTCACTGATCCACTGGGATTTCAGGGATCATGTCTGACATCTAATATAATTACTGGAGGAACTCAGAAGAAGTAAAAACTTTATCCAAATGAGAATGCCATTTAGAGCCAGAGATGAATCAACACTCAAAAACAGCTACAAAGGCTAAACAAGAGGCACAGTTTAACATTTCCCCACACTTTGCCACAGTCAGAAGTGATTGGTGAAATGAAAAATGTAATCCAGCTCTTAAAGAAGTTACCTACGTGCATCCTACACCTTAAACTTCATGTCAGAATGCTTTAAATGCTTGCCTACCTAGAAGCTTGCTTATTTTCTGGAAGCACTGTTAAAACATATTTGGTTAGTGGGGCTGGCAGTCCTCTGATTTCTGTGTTACAAATCTGTCTTAAACTATAAATTCAACTTGATCTATTCCGTGTACTCAAGAAGCAGCCAAACTAGGCATGGCTGGAATTTTCTGCAAGTAAACAGTTCTACTCCACCAATGTTGCAAATGAGGCTTTTACAGACATTATTACCATCACAAAGATGGCATTTCTCCATAACACACCTGCTTCAAACATTTATAACAAACAAACAAAAAAAAGGTGGCAAAGTGCTGTGTGGAATATAATGTCTGAATAAACTAACAACAGATCATGCAGTATGCCAAGATCACTATCTTAAGAGAAGTGGCTTTTAAATAATCTGGATCACTTGTACATTCCCAATTGTCACAAAATCTTGGAGCATTTATATTCATAAAGAGCTCTGCAGAACTGTTAGTATCCTAACTTCCTAATCTAAATCTAAAGACAAGTTTCCAATACAAAGAACTCTGCTATAAGCATGTCCAAATGAGAACTACGGATACAGTTCTACTGATTCTTAGGAGTTTTCTAAAATTCTTTTCTGTATGCAGAGTTACTGAGCTTTTAGTAAGGGCAGATTTTGTCAACAAGCCCATGTGAGTTTTATCTTGTTCTAATGCCCCCTTTCTTCTCCAGAATTTTCAATCCAGCCCTGATGGTTCAAAAAATGACATGAACTCTGAGGCACATACTCAAGACAAGCAGCCTTAATTTGATGTAATACATTATACAACAAAAATGTATTTTTTTTCTACCCTTATTTTCTAGGGTATTTAAAAATAAAATTACAGAAATAAAAAGCCAGGCAGAGTTTAAGAGCCATATAAGCAAGCAGACAGTAAAATCTTGGTATATAGCATGTAGATAAGTTCTTAAAGGTGCCTGACAAAAGCCATTTGATACAGAGCTATAATCAAATTTGAAAATGCAGGTTTTAAGCTGTACAGTACATACAAACTATAGAGCAGGCTTACCTACAGTTACAGAGTATTACTGAAGTTCAGGTGACATGTGAGCTTATTAAAGGATGATAGCTGACTCTATTTCTTGGTTATGAACCATAATTGTGTTTAAAAAAAAAAAAGTGCATTAGCCAAAATGTACAAAAACAATTTTTTTTCCCCATTTTAAAATTGTGGCTGTCGAGGTTTGAAATCTACCTGAAACCTTTATTTAAAAAGGTCATGTTAACTTATGAACTCATTTTTACTTAAAATGAATGAAATCAAGCCAGCAAATGACATTCTTTTACTTTAAGTATGGATGTTAATACAATTTGATCCTCAAATTACACAACTGGAATCTATTTGACATTTCAAAGCCTCCAGCACTGCTCTAAACAAAATCGCATGGTAGGCTTTGGCTTCTAAAACTGTATGATTTTCTCTCATACTTTCACAATTTAGTTGGTTTCACGGTTCATGAGGAAAATAATGACATTTTTACCATCATTGCTCTTAGTGAAGAACGTTAGATGCCCCAAATAAACTTCGTTGACATTAAAGAGGAGGCAGAGAGACTGAGACATTACTCATTTTTATTACATCGAGGTTTACACAGTGAAGATTTACTGAAAACATCATGGAAAGAAGTGACACACGGGTGGCAGCAGAAGGGAGAAGCTTCCTAAGAAACATAATCCTTATTAAAATATTTTGAGAAGTGATTAATTACTTGGAAGGATAAGACGACAGGTCCTTGTTTCCCATGGAAGAGGTAAGCAGTCCTCAAGCTACCTCTAATAAACTGACTCTCACATGGCAGTCTCTGCCAATGCTTCTATGGGATATTGCTACAAATTGGACCACTAAATTTGATATTTCCTCTCCACCCTCTCCAGTTCAGTGTACTATCTTTCTGGTACTGGGGGCTCCAGACCTGGACACAGTACTCCAGATGGGACCTCACAAGAGCAGAGTAGAGGGGGACAATCACCTCCCTGTCCCTGCTGGCCACCCCTCTTCTGATGGAGCCCAGGATACAATTGCTTTCTGAGCTGCAAGAACACACTGCTGGCTCATGTTAAGTGT
Organism: Perdix hodgsoniae; assembly: GCA_035772895.1. Taxonomy (NCBI): domain Eukaryota; kingdom Metazoa; phylum Chordata; class Aves; order Galliformes; family Phasianidae; genus Perdix; species Perdix hodgsoniae. The sequence goes on from JAPSGF010000025.1 coordinate 5,335,408, forward strand.
TTAATCTATCAAGACCCCCAGGTCCTTCTTTGCAGGTCTGCTCTCAAGGATTGCTCCTTCCAGTCCGTATGGATGCCTGGGATTCCTCTGGTCCAAGTGCAAAATTTTGCACTTTGCCATGTTGAACCTCATCAGGTTCACCCAGGCCCACCTTTCTAGCCTGTTAAGGTCCCTCTGAATGGCATCCCTTCCTTCTACCGTGTCAACCACACCACTCAGCTTGGTGGCATCAGCAAACTTGCTGAGGGTGCACTCGATGCTGTCAAACCAGATCTACCTTGTCAAGTAATAATCAAGCACAGCTAACAGTACCAAATTGAGAACCCTAAAGGGGAGGCCTCAAACTAGTAACAGCTTTTGTAAGTAAGAAGTTAGAGGCTTGCAAACTTGCTTGCAAATTCAAGCCCAATTCTCCCAGTAAATGCTCCTCTTTACTTACAACTATAGAAGAGTCACACAATAAACATAAATGAGGCTCATTTCACTAAGAACAATGAGACAAAGAAATCCAACTAGACACACTTCACCTACAGTGTAAGAAAATGTATGCAGTGTGTCACCATGGTGAAAAGAGGGAGAGCCATATATGAGTGGGAAATGCATTCTCCTAGCACAGTACTTTCATGCAAAGCATACTAAAAGAGTGTGCTGAAGGTGACCACCTAGAATTGTTCATATGTAAACAAGAGCATTTATGTAATTGTAGGCTATACTCTGTGCACAACAAAGCATCAGTGAACAGGCTCAGTCTGTTCTGACATTCCAGACTTCCCAATGAAGCATCCAAATGTCCATAACTTCAGGCACAGATTTGAGCCTACCTTAACAGGACTGAAATCTACATACGAGTGCTTTGCTAAATATTAGCACATTTAGGACCATGACAAAACAACTTGCTAACTTTGGGTTCAGAGTGAAAGAATTATACCTCATCATTCTGTGACTGCCCAGAAAAGCTGATCCAAGTTTGTCAGGAATGTCTTTTACTCTGAAATTTTACATTTTGTTACTTCTCTCAGCAATGTGACTCGCCTCTTTTATAGGACCAACAATTTCTATTTGCAGTAGGACTTTTTGTTCATTCATGTGCCGTTTTGCTCACGTATCACGCCAGAGATAGCACTGGTAAATTAATCAAACTCGTGCATATTTGTCAGCCTGCCAATTTTTCTCCAGCCACAACTCTAAAAGATCTCTTTGCTCGTATTTCTTTGACTTCAGCATAATCCATAGCAGCAGTTTAAGATTTTATGGGGATATATGCCGGGGTGAAAAAGAAGGGATACAGGAGCATTGCTGTGAAAGACATACTAAATAGCTGCCCAAACAGGCAGCTGAGTCAGAAAGTACACCAAAATAAATAAATAAATAAATAAATAAATAAATAAATAAAGTCCAGTATTCTCCGGCAAATCCTAATCCATGACCATCAAAATATATAACACAATACCACATGCAAAATTTTGTAGTAGTTATCTAATGGGAAGTTGATTGTATTTTCTTAAATTTTTAGAAAATACATGAGATGTGAGAACAGCACAAGAGCTCAGCCTTAATCATGAAATTACTTATAAGCTGCACTAAACTCCAAACTCAGAAAAGCTCAGGATAGTTTTCTGGAAACATTGTATCACTACTTTTGACTTCATACTTCCCTCTGGACAAAAGCTTTGAAGTTTTCACTGGTGTCACTGAAGATGCAAGTGAAATATGAAAAAAGTAGCTTGATTATCAATATAGAGTGAATTCATAGTGCTTTTAGTTCAATAAAGCCTCAGATGAATGGTACATAATTCAGAAATCTCACGGAGGCAGTGAATACTGGTGCACACACAAAGCAACACTTGTAAAAGTGGTTTTATGTAGGACTGTAGGCACATAGGAATAAAACCTTACCTGGGATTAAAATAAATAAATATGTCTAATTTGTTTAATTGCACAGGTACCACTGGACACACTACTGTACAGAAAAATACATTTTATATGAGGTTAGAGATAGCTTGAAACCATAAAATTGGTTTATTCATGCTTTGAATCCACAGTAATTGACTCACAACTGTAATTCTACTTTAATCATACATTAAAGATTTTTTTTCTCTGGTATACCTTAAGTTTATGTTGGCTTGAGGGACCTACAACTTTTACCTCAATTCTTATTTTTAGATAACTTGAATGCATTGTTCAATTGTGTTCTTTCTTCATGTTTTCTAATGATTTTCCTTAACTATTCAGTTTATTTTTCTGTTGTTTATCAGTACTCATCTTCCTCCTGCATTTATATCAAATAATGAATTTGCAGAAAAGTAAGCTGCCCAAACTTTGAAGGTAATATTATGTGCATTTTCACTGTAATTCAGAAGATACAAAGGAACACATTCACAATAACTGTTGTACGTAACCTCAGCAAATTAAGTATATTGTATAGAAAGCACTGAGGTTTCAACCTCTTCAGGATGGAGTGCATGAACCTTTTAAAAGACGGAAGAATTGCCAGGAACCCAGTACACCAAAGAAGAAGAAAGATTCAGAATGATGGCATCAATTACTATTTCAAAGATTGCAAGATACAAGAACTACAGGAACAAAGACTGAAAATAATAACTATCATCTAGCTTGAAATCTGGAACATCTGGGCAGCTCCTCTCTTATTATTATCTAATTCTTCAGAAGTATCACTTCACAGCAGAGACATTTAGATGCCAAGTCATTCAGAACAGCAGACAGTAGCAATAGTTCGTTGCTACAGTGTAGAGTATGTATTTCCATCAGCTTAAGAGCTAAGTTATGTGTCAAGTGGAAATACATCATGCTTTCAGAAAAGACTCCCAAGTTTTTCAAGGAAGCTCAAATCTAAGCATCCAGATGGCTTGCCAAAAAATTTGAAGATTAGGGAAGGAACATAAAATAAAACATTATTACGACAGATTTTTTTTTTTTTTTAAGATTTTGTGTGTTGAGAGAGTAAAGGGAAGTTGAAATGAGTCTAAAAAGCTTAAGGTCATAATCTATTTGTGTGATGACAATTTCTTTGCAAAACATAATTACTGGGGAGCCATTTTATGCTCCTAAAAATTCTCAGCCAACCTCATTTGAAAACAGCTCGAATTCTCTGCTGAAATTTCCAGTTCCTTAGTGAAATTAATCTTGAAGACCTTAAAACCTCAGCAGTAAAAGCTATCCTAATTTCCAGTAAAAACCTCTATTTGTGACATACATCTGGAAGTACAGCTGCTACAAGTAGAGGTCTGGAAAAAAGAGCATCCTTAGATCAGCTCCACACAGTGCCACTACAAGAGCCACAGTGAAAGAAACTCAGCAAATCACAACTTTCACACTTTGTTTGATAATGGTACCTGGCCATATTACCATGGCCATTATAAGTAGTGAACATCCTATGGAAACATCATAAAGGGAGGGCTTGCTTGAGCAACTGGCAAAGCACGACTCACATGCTATCATCATCATTCCCCACACATAAAAAAAACACATCATTGCATTTCTAGGCAACGTGAGGCTGCTGCTAGCTGCTGCTAGCTGCATTTTCCCTATGTGACCTCTGAGGCAAATCAACACAGGGACAATGGAGAATGGATGTTACTATAGAGTGGATTACCCTAATAACCAATTTGTACCTCCAAATGGTTTTCTCTTCCCTCTCATATCCTACAGATGGAATTGGTGTTAGGCACCAACCAAAAGAATTCAGATTTGGCCCAGATTTAATATCAATAGCTGTGCAGAATGAAATTAAATCCATGTTTCTGACTTCAAATATTTAACATCTAAAATCTTACTATCTCCCCCTGGTGGCCCCAATAGCTGCTTAGAAAAAAATGTAATTAGCAGAATGCTGTTGTACTTCAGATGTTCCATCTTCCTGAGATACATTCATTGCCCTGCTCTCGCTCCAGCTTGGGGGTTTCTCAAAAAAAAGGAAGAACAAACCTAAACAAGAAAGCCTCACATTCTCATAAAAAGGACTTAAAATGTTACAGAAAACATTTGGCAGCACTACATGTTTAGGTTACACGGAACATCAAAAGCACTTTCTCAGAAATCTGAATAAAATTAATACATTGCTTCAAGGAAGCCTCATTTGGATACTAAACACAACATTGCTAAAAGCTTTCACCACTGCTGCCTTCATTTTTAATTTCTTGGAACTCCAGGGTTTGATCAGTTTCAGATAAATGCATAAGTCATTTTGCATCTCACTTGAGAGTAGGATCGACATACACTTAAAAAAAACAAAATATTTTAGAGATCTTCCTTCACCAACACTACAGCTAACCAGTTTACAGGAATACACTCACATATTAGTACTCAGATGTAAGCAATTCTACTTTTAATTTTATTTTACTATTATTTGATCTGCCTTCCAGAAAAAAAAACAACAAACAAGTTTGGCAGAACAATAACTTTTTTCCAATGTTAAATATACATGAAAACCTACTTTTTAATTTCAGACTATTGAATGTAAAATATTACTTCCAATTCTTTATCCATTGCCCACAATTTAGATGAGAAAACAATCAAAGTCTTTTCTAAACAGAACAAAGTCCCAAGCACTGATATGTTTATGCAGAACATGCTTTCATACTATTCCTTCTGTTTTAAAACTCATAATGGATATGCTGTTCTCTGCCAAAAATTGTTTGCAGGGAGAAAAAAACATGAGGACTACAGTTCTTCCATAAGCTATAAGTAAAGCTAAAAACAAATTCCCAATTCTTCAACTTCCAGTACGTAACTCTTCCCATGAAACTTAATCATTTCTCTGCATATCTAATGTTATATGCCTAGGTAGAAATGCAGGAGCGCATCTTCTATTTTGAAATCTAAGGGAAGGCTAGAAAGGAAGGTAGAAGCACTAGTAGTTGGAGTCTACTGAATAAAAAAGTTTAAATTTCAGTTAGGAAATGGAAGAGATTCCTGTCTCACCTTACCCTTTCATAGGGAAATCAATTATTTGATACGGGGACATAAGCCATTTTTCATCAAGTAGATAAAACACAGCAAAACCCAGAGAAGTAAACCCAAACAACTCTATTGGAATCTAAGAACTACACAGAGCTCATACTCTGAAGCAAAAACTTCAGCTGCTGGGTAAAAAAATATTAGATACTCACTAAAAACACATCCTGCAAATCAGGGTAAGCATTTTATTTTTCATGATAAAAATGCACTGTGATGCATTCTCATAAAGACAGGGAGACTCATTTCAACCACTTCAGGAGCTTACAAGATCATTTTAAATACCTGCTTATGACTATCTCTATAGCTAGAAAATTATCAAGGCGGGTATATTAAAGGAGAGCAGTTAACCCTGCTCCCACATATTTTCTAGCTAATAAAAGTAAGAATATAAGCCCATTCCAGCTGCATCTACATTTTCAGAGGTATTTCACTGTGGTTAAAAAAAAAAAAAAAAGCAATTAAAGACACAACCAACGTAAACTGCAAGACCACACACACACAGTAAAAGTCTATATTTGCACCTACATTATGAAATGTATGACTACAGTTTTGTTAGTTTGATTCTGTCAGAGCAAATAAGCTGATTCATGCAGGTCAATGTATTATCCTATACTGTTAACAAAATATGCAAAAATCCTAATCATGTCAGCCTGGTGCTATACTGCATTTCCAGAAATGTGTAGGATTGCAGTGAATTTGGAAGCATTGTAATAGTATCAGAATCGTGTACTGACTATTAAATAACAAAAAAATAAACTGCTACAAATTTCTTCTTAGATTTTGTGAGTGGATTCTGCTACTGTGTAAACGTCTACATTACGTTTTGTAAAGAGTCTGGGTTTTCAGCATGTCCATGAACTGGTTACCTGTGACACATTTGGGAGATTTTACCTGTCCAACCAAGCCAGGAGACTTTTAGCAGCTCCAATGAGATCCACTACTGATGTCAGAAAATCATTTGGTAATTTGCGGCTGGTCCTTCCATCGTAGTGACCACTCCTCCTCCTCCCAGTGATGAAGTTCTGCAGATTTTTGGCAGATGCATTCAGTTTGTGTGAAAGAGTTTTCAGATTTTCTGTTTCCAAACCATAGTTCTGAAATTAAAATAGGAAAAAAAAAATAAAAAAAATCAGAAAAAGAAACTTAGCTGTGCTACTGAACATGAAGTACTGAGAACAGCAAGACTGATCTCCTTCAAAACTTAACCATTCCCAATAATTAAGGTATAAATACACCCACTCATTAGATTTTAAATGTATGGCATGTTCTGTTTCTAAAGTGCATAAAAATAGAACAAAAGAAGAACAAAATTATGAGTGATCTTTTAGATGGTTTAAGTGCACTAAGAAAAAAAACATCTCTTCCTAGTCTGCAGGATTGAAAGCAGTAGACCCAATGGTTCCCTCAGTAAATCTGATAGTTACAGAGCAGTCCCTCTTGCCTTCAGTCTCACTGATTCCTAAGACCATGTAAGAAAAAAGGGCTTGCAATTAGCAAAAGTAAACAGTATGAACGCAGCGTGATTGCTTTTATTGGAAGCATGTTTATCATCTTCTTTTTCTTTAATACTTATTAGCAACAAAAGACCAGCATAATCACAGAACAAAGGACGCAGTGCTACTTCGCTCAAAGTCTGTCTTGCCCATTTAGAGCTGTAAACTTTGTTTCCACTTAAGCGGCAGTTCCTAAAATTGAAATTACAGTCCAGTATGCAGCAGATACAGAAACAATTTCACAGAAACATTAACAAATACTACTTGAAAATCCTTCAAATACCCTGAAATGGCACTAGAGAATATCCTAATTTAAAGTTATATTACAATATATTACAGAAGCATAAGCAATTTGTTAATTCTAAAATAGATTTGTTTTCCTCACAAATGCAAAGAGTACTAGCGTTATTTAAAAAGAGATATTTCCTTCCTATTTTAAATAAATATGCAACTACAGAGACTTGAGCATATGATTGCCATGAGAAATGGAACTGCTAAAAGTGCTCCTTGCCTAAAACACGTCACAGGGTTATGATGTGGCATGGCTACAACTTGATGTGAAGCAAGAGGTACTTCCTACTAACCAAGCTGGACGAAGCAGGATGCAAAAAGTGCCTCAGCTACACACAAAAAGAACACATTTCCTAACAACACTCCCTCTCTCTCACCCAAGACTGGTTTGGTCACCATACTAATTTGTCTATGAGAAGGGATGTGTTTACCATTTTCAGTCTAAGACTACTGAAGCTTATTACTGAGATTTTTTTTTTCCCCTCTCTTGTCTGTAGAGAAATAAATAAATAAATAAATAAAATTATTTACAGCAGTTGTCATTCTCCTAATCCACACCATTTACTAAATCAACTTATCTACTCTTTAATTATACAGGGACTCCAGGAAGATTACACTGACATAAGACCCAGTAAACACAGAGCCCCTAACCCTTCCACGGTCCTAACCCCAAGATGATGCTGAAATATTGTGGAAAACAGAGACCAGAATATGGCTTGGCTGTATCTCCCACCCACATCCTTTTGACACCTGTAAATTGAACACACTTAATAAGAAGTCACTACAATGTCAGTCATCTTTCCCACTTTGGAACTCAGCTTAAGAGGGAAACAAGCATATGCCAAAATTGCATTTTAAAAATCTCTACTGCAATTTCTGAGAACGTCGTATTTTAGCAAACAAATGGCTCTGTGGGAATGTTTATAACTGCACAGTTTCTGCGTAGGCACTGTCCGCTGCCACCTCACTCAGTTTCCAATTAGGCAGTTGGTACATTTGGACAATGACTTTTCCATCGTGTAAATATTCTATAGCGATTATACAACAGATAGAATTAGGCTATAAATTAAAAATTTACAAGATTAAAACAATAGATTAGGAAAGAAAAGTAAAAGATACTTTGTTGTGCAGTTAAGCAGCTGGTAATTAATAACTTATTAAATCTGCTCAAATTAAAGAGATAAACATCAAATAAAAACAAATTTGTTTTTCCTGCAGTTTTCTGTGGTTGCTGTGGTTGAGAGAGCTTGATGAAGATGTAGGACTCAGTAGGAATAAGCTGGAACAACAACAACAAACAAAACACTTTTTTCTTATTTTCCTATTTCTTGAGTAATTAGGTTGTTTGGGGGGGTAATTAATCAGAAAAGAAACAAAGTCTACTCTGGCCAAAAGATATGTCATGGGAAGTTTCTTACAGATCATCTTGCCTTGAGCAAACTCAGAAAGGGGGTTTCAAGCAGTCAAACAAGCCTACCACAAGACAACATGTATTTACAATGATGATCACATTCCTGAATGCTGAGGGGAGTGACTGCAAACTACATCCCTGTCATAGGTCTCCTCATGACATTTCCTTTTTTCTGATGCAAAGGAAGGTGTCTGACAGTGGGAAGCCAAACGTGGTTATTCAAATACAGTGCTCATATTCACCCTCAGTAACTTGAGTTCTGTCGCATAGCACCTCTAACTCTTGTCAGACTCCAGGTGCTTCAGCATTACTGAGGCTTTCACAACAGGGCCTGTATTTCAAGTTTCCTAATCCCATGGCACCATTCCTTCTGTAATCCAGGGGAAAGTGCTGGAAAGGCTGCCACATGCTAAGCCAAACCAGGGCACACTGATCCCGAGCCAAAGCTGGGCACATGGCCAGAGATGGATGCCCATGCCAAGACCCAGGCTTCAACCTGAAGCTCTCCCTTGACAGCCCTGAATTACTCCACCTCTTTTCTCTCCATCCTCCTCTCTACTGCCTGGCCTGCACCTTGCTGGTTCAGAGATGCGGGCAGTGGGTAGCACCCAGCAGTGTTGTGCTGTGCCTACTGCAGCAGGAGCTCAGGTCAACAACACACAGGCCTCAAGTCCCAGGAGAAAGAAAATCATCAGTAAACCTAAAACAGTGAGCAAGACACTCATAAAAGCATTCCATGACAGAAATAACAGGACGCATCTGCATTTACACTTCTTTGGAAAAGCAGCTCCTATAAAGGCTTAGTATCTCTCATGGATGTTTCAAGTGATGACCACAAAAGATGTATTCTCTTTCCTTTTTGAGACATCTTTTTTTACAGTCAGATACGTGGAAAAGAAGGGGCAATGTTAACGACCACAAAGTCTGTGTCTGGATATATTCACCAATAGTGTATGTTCTCTTTTTTGTAAAAAACAGAGGGGCTCAGTTGGTATCTAAGCTGCATTCAGTTTAATCATTCATTAGGAACAGTGTTGGTTTTGGTACAGCCTCCACCTGCAGTATGAGACAGATATAGGGAGGGATGTAAAACAGAGATATAAATTTCAAGTTGAGTATAAAATGGCTGCTCTGAAAGTAATGCCTCCTATTTTATTCTGCTTGCCCATGTCAGAGGCAGGTGGTGGTGGTGTGGCAAATAGAGGCTGAATCTTCCCAACAATATTCTGCTACACTTTGTTGCTGTGTGACAGAAGGCAGCAGAGAAGCAGTCTGACACAATCGCATCTGACATGGAAGTACAGATGAAGCAAAGAGGTGGAACTGAACTCCTCCGTGCAGAAAAGATTGTACCCGCTGACATTCATTGACACTTGCATAATGTTGATGGAAACCCAACAGTGGCTGTAAGCACAGTGAGTCAGTAGGTGGTGTTTCAGCAGTGGCAACAGCAGATTACCTCTGCTAGCGCCAATTTTCATAAGCTCAACATGCAGACTCTCATTCATTGCTTGTGAAAGTGCATGGCTAATGATGGCGACTATGTTAAAAAAAAAAAAAAGTATCTATCAAATAGAGTTATTAGAGTTATTGTGCTCTTTGTATTTCCATTAGTTTCCATAGAGGCATTACTTTTGGAGCAAGCTACGTATTTTTGGGCAGCTCTGCTTAAAGAAGCCTTCAATAAGAAGGCTCCTAGAACAGCAGCCATGCTAACAAAATCCCCACTTCGTATATCACCAATATTTCCAGTCCTCATTAAAAAAAATAAATCCAAAGTGTCGTGTGATCCAATACTGAGGAAAAGGTTGTTCAAATAATACCTGCCAAGTTCAGTCATACTTTATATGTGATCACATACTATTAATAATAAGCTTCTTGTAGACATACAGTGTTTATCTCTAAGCAACGTAAAAAGATAATTGCAGGCAAAGATGACAATTCTTTTGTTTTTCCCTACTCTGCATTTAACCTGCACTAACGCAAGTTATAGTGTCATTAGCCAAGATAAATTTATAGTCATTGAAAGAAGCATAAAGAAGTCTGTGTACTTGTGGAAATTACTAGCAGTGAGGCAAGTCTATATGTCTGCTTTCTCAATGAGGGGCCACAAAGGAAGAGTCTCTTTAGAGACACCACACCTCAACAGAAATGGTTCTAATGGTGTCTTTTCTCGCAATCACAAAACAAGAACTTGATGAGGCTTAAGTGTAATAGCTTGTCAGCAGGTGTTTGAGAGAAAGGTGGTGGGAACTATTAATAGGCATTTTACCTGCTAATTACTTTTCTGTGGATTCACATGGTAGTGACAGTGATGACTTGTAGCTCTTTTCTTTGCATGCTGACAAGCAGCAGCTGTAATCACTAATGATGAATTCTGACTATTCTTTATTGGTGGGGAAAGCCAGCCTAGCCCTCTCTCTGCCCATCCATCCTTGCATCAGCGCCACAGGCTAGAAACAGAATTAAGTTACCAAACTTTGGAATTGAAATGAACTTTTGGGGGCAAGTTTGATCGATAACTAAAAAATAAAAATAAAGATCAGAGCTCAATTTCTGCTTTCACGAAATGCACTTAAGCCTTTCTAGCAGGTAAGTACATCTCATACTCCTAATACTGGTTATAAAGGAGAACATTTCTATCTCATACAGTCTCTGCTGGCTCAGACATGGTGACTAGACTTCGCTGACACACTTCAGAATATGCCACCACTGTTGCAGTGCAACACAAAGACATAAAAATGTCAAGTTCAAGTGTCAAGAGAATTCCACATCTGAATTCACCACAATATATTATATAGATATACTCACAGTGCGACTACTAAATCCAAAAATCTCTTACAACGTGTCCTGATCAGAACTTTTTATGAAGCCACAAAACCTACATATCCATAAACACAAAGGCCACATTACGTTCAAGAACATCATATGATTCCCACAAACAATTCAAGAGAGAAAAATGAGCATATGGTTCTCTCTGCCTCTCTCTTTAAATAGCTGGTTCTTCTCTTTCAGCCCATGAAGCTGCTGGAAACCATATGGAGCGCAAGGCATGACATGACCAGTGTTGATTCTCACTGAACTGACGCAAGATGGGAGCCAAGGCTACTACTGCAACACTGGTGAACTGGGACAAAAGGAAAATGCAATGAGCACAGCAGACACCAGTGCTTACTTCGATCAGTTCTGCTGCCCCCTTGGAGAAAGGCTGCTGTGACTGTACAAGCTACAGAAGGTAAAGGATTATGGTGACAAATATTTGCCAGAGAACAATAAACGTTATTTTTTAAAGAAGGAGAATAAAGTTGCAACCTCCTGAAAAGACAAATATTATAGTCTAGGTTGCTGTACTGCATAATATGTAACGTGTTAGGAAATATAACTTCTCAATTATGCTTGGTATCTCCAATTAGTTTGGACAGCAATCACAAGGATGAATTCAAGTTTTATTTCTACCGCAATTTTTTCCCCCACTTACTCACAGACTGATGCAGAAGCTGCAGGTGAAAATAGCACAAGGCTATAGAAGTGGACTTGAGATAACATCAGGCAAGTTTACATTTGTTCCTCACTATTTTTCAGAGCTCTTATCTTCCAAATTTAATTCTTGAGACACATGTCTGCATGTAATATTCATTGCTTTTAAACAAGCAAACTGGAAATGACAAAGTTCACAGTCTTCTATTCCTAGGAAGCCTGCAGAAGTTCTTAAATGTATAATCAGAACTGCATCACAGGGACAGCATGGCACACGGCAGCCATTTCAAAGCCATACCTCAGAATTTGGGGTGCTAAAAATTTCCCATGAAAAATTCTAATCTTCTCCTTCAAAGTTGTTTTTAAACTAAGTAAAATCCATCCTCTTCTGAACCTCATTCTCGAAAGCATTTGGCTAAACACATCCCACAAATTATGAGGCAGTTTACAAGATCAAAGTTGTGAACGACTGAGAACACAGCCTGTCATATGGATGGTGCCTTATGTAACTTTATACCTCATCAGTTCTGCCTACAGCATTTCTACATATATTTCTAACGACCTTTCTTCCAGAATCACAAAATGCCAACCCTAAGGTTGTCCCTCCTTTGAATAGCACTGACATATGGGACAATACACAGTCCATACAGATTTCATAAGTAGAGAACAAATACATAAGGAAACAAAGCCAAAGCACTCAACTGACATTTATTATATACTGCAGTTATTAAATATATACTGATTAAAAGACAAATGGTTTCAAAGAATATAAATATTTGTCCTAAGCATTTGCAGTCAGAAAAAAATAAAAATAAAAAATCAGGTTCATGAGAGCAACAGCCCTGAAGAGCCCTGTGAATTTTAATAATAACCATCATCACCTCCCCTGACAAAAAAAAAAAAAAAAAAAAAGCAGTTCTTTCTCCACAGCACAATCAAGTAACACATCAAAAAGGCAAGCTCTAGTTATGCTTTGTAGCACTAATAGAGCAATTATGTAACTATGCTCCTTACTCTTATTCAACGAGCAGATTCTGCAAGACCAAGCGTTCATTATGTTTTCTTTGTTTTCCAACTTTCTCATGTAATGTTGTCCTTAGTCAGCCAGGTCCTATTACTTCTCTAGAATTCAAAATAACTGTTATATATTCAGTTACACACAGTTCCAGATTCTTACACAGCTAAGGAAAGATCAGTCTTTTTCAACAAGCCTGCTTTTAACCAAAGCATCTATTTTGCACTTGCCCAAGACTCAGAATTACCCAAAGACAGATCAGAGGAAGGACATTCACTCCTTGCACATGGACATATTTACTGCCTTTGGCATACCACAGGGTTTAGTGCAGTTCTGTAGAAAAGATTTACCAACAGCTAAAAATATCAGCTATCAGACAGCCTTTAACTCATTAGTTCTATTGATCTGGTTATGGACCTTTGATTGAGAATTTCCTTCTTTGTAGTAAGTTGTTTCAGGCTGACAACAAGGCAGCAGCTGATAGATAAGTAGAACTTTAACTTGCAAAGGGCAACAGGAAAAAAAAGGGTGATTTCTCTGCTATGAGCATGCAGAATATTAACAATAAATCCTAACTACGGTATAAACAAGCTTCCATTCCAGAATGAAGCACTCCTCATTTAGCACTACAGGGATTAAGTCTAATACTGTCTGTTACTGACAAAGTAGCTCTAAGATTTGACTAGTGATAAGGGCAAAGGAAAAGATTTTTGTATGAGAAATGGCAAGAAGATGAAATTAAGATAAAGGACATAATTCTTATGAAAAATTGAATCATTCAAGGGTGAAGTAGATCTATTTTTCACATTAATTTGCATTTAAACATTTTGTATTAGTGCTAAATGACAAGTAATGTCGTGTTAGTAGTGCACCCCAACATATTCTCTGCCAAGTAACATTGCTGTTTCGTCCTCTGCAATCTCTCCTATTTACAGACTGAAATATCCAGCGTGTAACAACTTCCTGTGAAGTCACAACAGATTTAAGTAACCAGTATGAAATGAGAACTAAAACCAATATTCTGTATAAAGCAAAACCACTTTGTTTTTCTTTTAAACAAGAATATCTTATACATAAACTCATTTTTTTCTGAAAAATATTTTGCAAACTCATAGGACTTTACTAATTTCTTTTGTTTAATGAAAATTTCAAATCATTCAGAAGTCATTTGTGATGTTTTCTAAATAGACTTTTCTTCACAGGGTATTTTTAAATATGGTCTCATTTTTAAAAATGTTTGAAAATTTTTATAATCAAATGAAACTATTTTCATTTTCTTCATCAACCAAAATCACAGGGAATATAGCATAACAGATAATTCATTGCAATTTCTTCTGTATCTTTACATTTGGGTATGGAGTTTCTTAGTTTACAAAGTTCTGAGATGTCAAATTTTTTTTGAGATTTTGTCAGAGTGAATAAACATGTACATCCACATCAAACAGGAATCTGCTGGTGTCACCAGTGTGGTCTGGATTTCATGTCCCAGAATGAACAAAAAGAGAGGGAGAAGTGACGTGTCTTGCTAGAAATAGAGCAACCTTGCAGGAGCAGCTCCATCATGATATTTTCTCAAGCTCTGACACAAAAACCACGTGACAACTTCCTACCAATGAAATACCATCACAGACCTTCTTCTTGCTTTTTAGCACAAAGCATGTTTCATTTGTCTTGCCCTTTCTGACATAAACTTTCTATTAAATTAAAAAGAAAAAAAGAAGGGGGGGGGAAAGCAAGATAATCTATAGGAGAGTGCATATATACAAAACACATTAATTACATGGGACACGTTCAGCTGAGAAGGCATGCAAAATTATTAGCAAGTGTGATCTGTAACAGCAGTGATAGCTGGGCCATGTCTTTCTCTCTCCTTCTCTGTAGCATCACAAGAAAAGAAAATCTGTGTAGCTCACTCCCAGGATATTTGCTCTCTTGTCAAGAGCACAGTATGTCAATTGTCAGCCAAGAGAGGCTCAAGTGAGATGGTGACATAGAAGAACAAATGCTGGCCTATCAGCTAACAAACACTGGAGGATCGCTTTGTTGCAAATGCTCATGACAGGATGGGAATACTGAGAGAGACCACGGCTACCTACCACCTTCTGTCAAAAAAGAACATCCTTCAAATAACATTACCAAACATAATCACATGTAATTAGTGACAGGACAAGAGGGAATGGCCTCATGTTGTGCCAAGGAAGGTTCAGGTTGGATATTAGGAAAAGCTTCTATGAAAGAGTGGTCAGGCACTGGAACGGGCTGCCAGGGGAGGTGGTGGAGTCATCATCCCTGGAGGTGTTCAAAAAACATTTTAGATGTAGTATTAAGGGACATGGCTTAGAAGGGAAATATTGGTGGTAGATGGGCAGTTGGGCTAGATGATCTTGGAGGTCTTGTCCAAACTCAGTGATTTTATGATTCTATGATAAGTGGCTCCAAATAATAACTGTGGCCAGCAGTTTGTATTTTTAGTACTATTCCACAGCCTGTCTGAGGCAAGAAGGACCCAGGCGCACACCAAACATACTTGATCAGATCCTTCATTTTCCTCCAGAAAGAAAACATTGCCCCACAGACTGCAGAAATGCAACACAAGCAGCCAGTTTGCCATTTGCCACAACCACAGCGAAACTGTCAGAAGAAATCTTCTGCATAAAACTCCTTGGGGAGGGACAGGAAGGATGCACCTCCTAAAGCACATCAGCTGATACAGAAGCTTCCCTCACCGATGGTGTCTCTGTCTTAAAAACCTCTCCTCATAGAGCGGGAGCAGGAATGACTGGTGGGAAGGATGGTTCTGTCCTCCTCAATTGTTCTCAGTTGGGGAAAAAAAACAAACAAACAACAAAGCCTCCTTAGGTGTTCACTCACTAACTCAGAGAGAATGGAGAGGAGAATCAGAAGCTGCAATCTGTTGGACTGATTAGTACAAAATCAGAGATTATGCTTGCAAGGCAAAATTAATATTACTGTTTCTATCCCATCATACTACTGATCATTTCCAACATCCAGTTAGATCTTAATTCACTTTGATCGAACACCTGTGCCTCATGCCAAATTCTGTTGTGATTCCTCTGTTAAACTCCACTGTAAGAGGAGAAACAGCCAGGTAACTTGCGTTTCAAAAACCCAGTACAATGACCACCTGCACAAGCAGTTGTCCTGTGCTGAAGATTTATAGGTTTAGCATTCTCATAAACATACAGTCCACATTAGAAGCTAATTCAGAAGAACAGGCAAGCACTAACCAGGACAGAAACTTATTGATGCAATAAAAAAAACGAAAGCCTGCAAGTATAGGACCAGAATAGCCAAAAGGATTGTCTCTGAATTAAATTTCCTAAGAGGTTTATCTGATTGGTGAACAATAAATTTAAATTAAGTCCACTAAAATCAATATAACAATCACATTTTCTGTCCCTGAGGAGCCATCAGCAGCCAATTGTGAGACTGCAAAAGCCTCCACTTAAATTAGAAGTTGAAATCTGAATGCTTGCTATTGTGTTTCAATGATAAAGTTTTTTAAAAAAACAACTCAGAAAAGCAGACAACACTATATGCCACATGGACCAAGAAAGTAGAGACTTTTTGCATGAATTTAGGATGCATTGCAAGCTTTCACTAAAAATTCATTATTTTTATGTACAATTTGGTTCTATATACTATTGTCTAAGATAAGGGAAGTACAAATACAAGTGTCTGTTTGTGTAATGATAACATCTGTAATTATATATCCAGGGGGAAAAGGAAATTTCAGCTAGTAAACAAGGTTCATTCTGTGAAAATAGGTTAGATTTGAAAGAATCACGATCTGTCTGCCTTGGAAAGAACTGTCCTCAGTGTTCACCCTACTTTAGATTTTGTCTCAGTTAATTAAAGTATTTCCTTTCTTGTTTTTCTTTGCACGGTCTGTACTTTGTGACTGTCTCCTTGGATGTTCGTAGTAATTTTTAATTTATTTATTTATTAGGATTACAACTTTTCCATCACTTAAAAATGGTGGAGTTAACATCACACTGAGCCACTTCACAACATAATGCTCTAAAGAAGAAAATCCAAAGCCTGTACCATCTTTGTCCATCCCAAAGATTCAGTAATATCATATTCAGAAAAGCTGCTATGTACTGAGAATCCACAAGCCCCGTGGATCATCTTTGATTTCCTCTACAGAGATTCAGTTTCTTTAAAGTGCTGCTGAAGCTTGGAAAAGTCCTCTACATTAGAAACTACAATACTCCACTTTAGGCAGTCAAGTACATCTTAACAGAGCTGTTCAAAATTCTTTTTACAGCAACGAATGCAGACAGTGTGCCCAATCTTTACAATCACACAGAAGAAGTTCATAAGAGCAGTGAAGTTAGCACTACACCCCTCACTGAGGGGATAATCAAAGTTTTGCATGACGTTACCTTACAGAAAAGAGCATTATCAAAATCCCTCTGCATTGAGGATTTATGTATTATTTACACTTTTTTTTTTCTTCACTCCAGTATTTCATCCTTTCTACTGTGAAATACAAGCAGCTAAATAATACCCTAATGCATAATTTGCTATACTCCAAGGGATTGCATAAAAGATCAGTGAAAAATGACATGGTTAATATCAAGACTTTTTTTTTTTTTTTTTTTTAAGGGCAACTGGTACACAATTACTACATTCTAATTTTTCTCATTCTAACTATTTTACATTCCAAACCCAGCATTGTCTAGTCTCATTGTGATTTTAGGTAGGCCTTTTTCCTACAAAGAAAGATATGGAAGTCTTTAACCTCTGATGCAAATTTATTTAACAAGCACTATCCTAGCAGTAGATGTTGTTATCTTGACTCTGGTTTAAAACATTAAACTGTTCATACATTGAAAAGCATCTGTTTAGATGCTTTTCAGGATTAGACATTTGAATACACAAACTGCAAATATGCAAACACCACTAATTCCCTCCCCTTTTGCCCCAAGAAGTTTACCAGTGCACAGAGCAAGTCTACTGCTTCCAAAATAAGTTCCTGATGGCCAATTCGCGTGACTCCAAGATCTTCTAGTTCTTGATGAGTAATACGTAGTAGCTGGTCGCCACTAATCTTCTCTCTCTCAAAATTCTTAATATATTGCTGCAAGCAATCGTCAAGACCTGCAGAAACGGGATGGAAGAAGCAAAGAGAAAAGTTAACAATATTCTATATTGCCACAGGAAATAATGAATAAATAAATACATACAGAGAATATTTGTCCTATCTTTAAAGATAAATATGTAAACATAATATATATTACAATTGTGATAAGTTATAAATTATAAGTTTTGAAGGGCTATGACAGTAATGCCTTTTCTACCTCTGAATGATACCAACTATTCCTGAAACCCAGACAAAGCCCTGAATTCTTACAGTATGTGTTAATGAACACGGACCTGTCAGCCTCTAGTAACAGATATACTAGAAATGCCTCTATTTCATATGAGAGGGAAGAGGAAAGAGGGAACAAGGGAAAGGAGGAAGACTCACAGCCTTCTCTGAGTGCTGTATATACTATTATATTAGTTATCAGAGTACTGTAAGAGTCTGGCAACAAGGGAAAGCATTTGTGCCAGAGACAAACTGTAAGAGGCAATGAGAGTGTGAATATATTTAATGCAATATATCAAGAATATTCATGTCTCTTACTTTCTCTTCCAGCACACCTCTGCCATGGCAGGTCACATGATGGAGAGGCACTACTGGAGATGCCATCTCCCAGGGACATTCATGTCCTCAGCTCTTTCATAGGACTCTTGACTATAGTACTCCATGAGGCCATGTGCAAAACAGCAGAACCACATAGAATGAGATATGCTCTGATAAGATTGTTCATACTGTGCTGCTTTCCTTTTGTACAGGATCAGGTTCTGTTTAGGGACCACCACAACTGTAGCTGTTCACTTTTCATGCCAGTCCAACAATGTTTTGCCAACTACATGTTTTCGCCTTGAGCGAAGAGCATTGCAGAGCATGAGGTAATGTCACACATCTCTTTCCCAACCAATCTTTGCCTCAGAGGATGAGCCCTGCCTAGGAAAGCTCTGCAGCACATGTATCTCTGTGCAAAAGGAATAAGAAAGACTTCTATTTTTTTTTTTTTTTTGGGGGGGGGGGGGGGGGAAAAGGGGGGGGGACACGGGTTCATATAAACTTTGCATCAGACTGAATACCCCCTAATGGAAGAATAGGATTGCTACTGAGTAGTAGGAATTGGCAAACACTTGGATGAACTAATTTAGCCACATCTTCAGAGATGCCACCTTTCTGATAGCTGCCTTCAAACAACAGTCAGCACATCTCTCTTTCCCTGATGATGAAAAGGCATCTGCTTGTTAGGTTGTAAGGCAGTGAGAACATTTTTACTTGCTAATCAAAATGTCTGAAAACTCTGAAGATATGTGGAAGAGCAAAGATCTGACTGTTGAGCAGGATTCTCAAGAGACCAAGCATATAGCATAAAGCTTCCATAGCATTTGCTTTTCTCTTTCACCTCCTTCAGGGTGCAGCCATACCTATAGAATCTCACACAAGGAAAACACACAGGATACCATCATCTTGAAGTGTATGACACAAGCCTTCTTGATTTATCCACATTTGTACCTGTTTTATTCAAAAGTATTTAGCACAAGATTTCTATTTGGGAGATTAACTGCATAATCTGCATTACAAGCACTGTCTCATGTACAGTGACGTTTATTTTTTGAACGAAATTGAATATGTTTGACGATACAAAAATGTTTCATCGAAAATGTATTAAAATAGACTGTAGATGTGCTTTTGCTAAATGACTATAAAAAGACATCGGTAAGTACTTCTGATATTTCTGTACTCAAGTCCTACACTGCTTACATAGATTGCTGAATGAGAATAATAGATTGCTGAATGAGAATAATAAAATTAAAGTGTTCACCGTCATCAGGTATCAAAAAAAAAAAGAAGAAAGAATTCCCAACATAAGAATCTAGTAACACAAACCCAGAATAAGATATGACAGATGCACTTAGTAAACACTTACTGAAAGTTAATTCTAAATAAAGCTAAAATTCTTCCTCCTGCTGCTATGTATGTATTTTTAACATTCAGTTGTAATACAGACAGATGCATATATTTCATGTAAGATAAGAAAAAATTAAAGAAAACAAAAATATTACTGACAATTGCTTGACTCACCGATTTCGTAAAATACAGATCCAGGAAAGAACAAAATATTCTAACTGTAGATTACATTACATTTTCAGAATAGCTTGCCACAGTTACTTCCCCTCGCTTCCTAAACTGCATATCTTTTTTTTAAGAAGTCATTTATTTCTGTCATTCTCTTTCTTAATCACGGAACAGAAATTCTTTCTGCAAATAAAACTGCGCACTGATAGGTGACACTAATAATGCAAAAGGGCAGTCAGCAATCCTCATTCACACCTTTCAGCCCCAGAGGCATGGCAAACAGGCTTGTATGCCAGCAGCCAGCAAACTGCAGGGAACAGGCGTTCCTGGCTTAGAAGGCCATTTAAGTTGGGACAGAACAAGATGTACCAAAAAACATCAACTGCCTGGGGTCCATGGAGACACCCTGGAAGCCAGCAGGGAAAGCATAGCTTTCTTTAGAGCAATCTGTCTTTTGTAGCATTGATGTAACTGCATGATCCCAGGCTCAATGTAGTAGAAATTGTTCTGTGATGACAATAACTGAGGAACAGTCTCATATCCAACAGCCCCCTCTCCTTCCAAATAACCCTAGGATTCTCCAAGGACATGTAAAGGCACAGGCGTTCCATTAATGTAAAACTGTATGATGCTACTTCTCTTCCTTTTAGACCTATCTTTAAAGGAAATACTCTACTATGTAAGTTGTCGTGTTTGAGTTTTGATAGAGTCCACAGGTCTCATGCTCCAGAAACATCACACACTTCCCAGAAGGCAAACTCCCCTATGCTGGATGCTTTCTCTCTGAGCTTACCAGCCAGGAGCTTGGCACTGCTGCTAGACCCCTTTGGATTCTCATTACACAGACAGTTCAAAAGGGGTCTAGTTGTGTGGAAGATGATCTTGGAGTTATTTTCCAACCTTGGCAACTCCGTGATACTATGACAGGAAGCAAACACACTGCACATTTTTTCAGCCAGAATACCACTGAGGTGCTTTGTTTTCTTATGTACTGTTCTCTGCATTAACGGAAAAAAGAGTAACACTCTTCACTGAGTTTAAAGCAAGCTATATTCTATGTGACTAAACAAATAATAAGCAACAACAAAAGTGAGGAGAGAGGCAAAAAAAGAAAAGCTTTCCCAAAGGAAACTACTCAGAAATCAGTGCTTTAAACGTAAAAAAAAAAAAAAAAAAAAAAATTATCTTGCAAGCAGAATGTACCATAGCTATATATTTTTTTCTCTACTCTGTCAATGATTTCTTTGTGAGCCAAGCTGGAGTTCATCAAATCATTAACAATTTTTAGTGGCTCACTGATGTGAAATTGGACAGATTTCTATGCAGTGAATTCCTGTTATTGGATTAGCACAGTAGAAACTGATCGGGAAATGCTTAATTTCATTTTTCTACTCATACGAATTTCTGGGAAAAGATTGTAAGATGCAGTGCTACTCTCTGGGGAAATCTTCTGTGTTTGAAGTCTTCTAACTAATAACACAGTCACACACTCCATGATCTTTCTGAGGTATTATCTTATTTTCATGCATGTATGGGGTTATCTTTTGAAGCAAGAAAAATCAACAACCGTGTCGCTCAGAGCCAGAATGTTATGCACACCTGTGGTAAATCAGAGGTATTTCACTGATGGGTCATTTACATCTCCCAGTTCTGATCCTACCATCTGTTCCTTTTCAAGAAGTTCAGTTTCCCTCCCTCCTCTCAGGGGATGCCTCTGTAATAAGTGAGCTATTTGCTAGGTCCTTAACAGAATGCAGGGCAAAGACACAGACTATCTGAGACATGGATTATGTGTATACGCAAGCACAGTGATAGTGCATCTCCACTATAGTTAAGGTATGAATTTGTCTCCTCCAAAAATTCAAACAGAAGTAAATTATTAACTTCATATGTCAATGTCTCTTTAAGAGATCAGTGAACCCCTAAACAAGTATTACAAATTATGACTTAAAAAACCCTTTTTCTACAACTAGATCTACACCCAGATTTCTAATCAGCTGCTGAGCAGCTACAAGAGAAGATACAGCTCTAAATACAGTGACAACTAGGTAGAAAATTATTCCCCAAATTGGTGTCAAAGGAATTTTTTCTTTAGGTTTTTTTTCTTTTAGGTTCTTTAGGAGAACTACAATAAATTGACAGAGCTTGTGTACTTATTAATCTTTTTTCCATCTTGGGGTTAAGGAAGCATTATGAATATTACAGCTGTAATTGTCATACTTGAAACTTTGAAAGGGGACTATATTTTTGTGCTTCCTTGGTAAATCAGAACGAGGATGTAAACCGATAACTTCCCTTGGTATGTCCTTGTTCTCTAAACCCCACAGTTACTGAACAGCAATAACATACACACAACACATGGAATAATTCTGCAAGGGAGAGGAAAACATTCTGCTTTCTTAGAAAGAAGTGAACATTTGTAAATCAAACTAATACATCTTTCAGTCTGAAAAGAAGACTGTACCCTACATGGACCCTCCCAGTTTTACACCTTAATAAATTCAGGCAATGGACTAAAGCACAGCATCTAATAAGTCATTTTAAAGAAAGTTTAAGCTAGAGTTTAACATAAGCTGGCCATTTGTGCAGCACCATGCAATTCCACTTCAGATGATAAACTATTATTACAGCATTCTTACCCAAACTACTGTGATGGAAGACAAAATCAGTTGCTTTCTCCTCTCAACCAGTAGATCTGCATTAAATTTAAATCAACTACATTTATGGACTGACCACTGTAGAAATTGCATGTGGGTCCACAACATCACACATCATTTTTTGAATTTAAATGTCCAGCTGAGTACACAATAAGTTAAAACACTGTGCTATGATTCACACTTTTACTTTATTAATACAGAGCTAATAGGATACTAACCTATTTGGTCTCATTATAAAAAAAATAAAATAAAATAAAGCTTTCCTTCTGCCAAAGAGCAAGACGAGTAAGCAAGGAACCTCTCTGTACTTCACTCAGTTCAAGCAGAAGGTTGTTTCTGGACATGGCCAGCAACCCAGAGCTGGCAGTTCCCATTTGGGGTACACACTCAGACATCCACTGTCAGGGAACTAGAATATGAGGGAAGTCATAAAAAAGGGAAGACTTCACCACTATCTGTTCATGGGAGATGAACATATGGAAATTCTCCAGCTGTAATGAGTAAGACCAGCCTGTCACTCCCCACTTTAGAGGCAAAAAATTATTCTCGACTATCCCTAGGGAAGCTTTGGGATCTGCAGCACCTCCTGGGCATTGTATGTGACAAGCAGATGTCACAGTTCTCAGAGCCAAATGACCCAGCAGAGAATGTTTTAAGTGCAGTAGATAGTAAATGTCTACTTATGATGGAATGACAGCAAAAATTGATGCCTAGTTCCATAGAAACTTTCCAGATAAGAACTGGGAAGCCAAACAGAGCATTTGCAAAAGTGCTGAGTTGAAATCCAATCTGGGGTAAGAAGCACTGTCCAGAGTCAGTAATAATTCTATAATTAAAAACCAAGTCCTGTTCTAGTAATTTACCTCTGAAATTTCTGCTGTTCCTGTGCCTACAAATATACTCTCATTTCTCGATCATGAGCTTTTATGAGAGTATTCATTATATGGAAGAATATTCATTATATGAGAGTGTTGGCAATAAACTGCAATATTTTTTTCATTAAAACAAATTGCAGACATATTAAGACTGAGCAGATCATACCTGGCTCATCAATAGCTCCACTTTACAAAGTCTTGCTCCAATTTTTAAAAAGGTTTATTTGAGAAAAAGAAAACTAAATTAAAACATAGAGAAGGAAGAACTCTCTTCCTTCTGTATATAGACTAACTACCAATAGTCTGTATATAGACTAACTGCAGACACGATTTAAAGGTATGCAACACCAAACAGGGTTCAGTGTCTAATAGACAAGATTTTCAGTAAAACAAGTCCTTGCTGACTCAAGGCTTACTATGAAAGTTGGGCTTGCTAATTATGAAAATAATATCCAGTGTTGTGTTTAGCTGTTGATAAGTGTCATTATCCATATTTCTCTGAGCATTTTGTTACCATTATGCCCATCTGTATACCAAACCCAAATCTCTACATAACACGAGTTTTGCTAAGTACTTTAAAACTTAAAACACGAACAATACTGCAACATCCAATGTAGAGCTACATTTCTTTGAAATTCAAGAAACAGTGTCCCTGATTATCAATATTGTTCTCAGTGTAAGAGGTTATAATTATTGTTATATTTAGGACTCTTATTATTGGATTAAAACAACTACATTGTTCAACTCCAGCTGTGGCCTTTGCACACCAGAAATGCTGAAGTACGCTGAAAAGTTAGTGTGGCTGATAACAGCAGCGGAAATCTCTTTGCTAGTGGTTGCCAAACAGCCCACAGAATCATTAAAAATCAGGAATCCCTCAAATGAAGCTAATCAAAGGAAAGCATGAACTGTTCCTGATAAACACTACTATACACAGCCGCAAGGGCATAGGGCAGGCACAAAGGGGACAGTAGAAAGTATGCATTCATCCTCATAATTGAATGTGTAAAATGACAGCTTTTAAATTCACTTAGAAGTTCAGCACAATTTGGGAGACATCAAGGGATAAACTACAAACATGTGAACAGTAAGGACTTTTTCCTTTTTCCTTTTTTTTTTTTTTAATGAAGGAATCCCTCTTGTATTCAGAACTAAGAGGAGAATGAGAACAATAAAGTTGTTTCTTTTGATACTGTGCAGATATCCAATAACCATAACTTCTCCAACAAGTTACCCAATTATTATCAATATTACATAACTAGAAACAAATTCCACCAGAAAATGTCAAAGAGAGAATCCCCTTATCATTTGAAGTTTTGCCGTACACTAATGTATGGCCCACTGATTTCTGAAACAGTTTAGAGGACATGGAATACACTAACAAAACATTACAAAAAGCAAGAGAAGAAAGTGGCATTGTCACTCTGAATGCAAAGATGAACATATTTTTATGATACAGAAGAATCCAGCCAGCCTAGTCGTATTCAGGATCCCATGATGACAGACTCTAGACAAAGTAATATACAAGGAGATACAATTCTCCATAAGCCTCAAGCATGCTAGCCAATAAAGGCATATCCCTACTGAATAGCTTAACTTCTACTCCATTTCACTTTGCACTCTCCTTCCCTTTCTTCATGTGTAGTCCAGATTGCAGATCACCTCAAAAAGAAAAGCCTTTGGGATCCAATCAAT
This sequence comes from Perdix hodgsoniae, assembly GCA_035772895.1. Lineage (NCBI taxonomy): Eukaryota > Metazoa > Chordata > Aves > Galliformes > Phasianidae > Perdix > Perdix hodgsoniae. The sequence goes on from JAPSGF010000025.1 coordinate 5,360,473, forward strand.
CCTTAACTTCTTCCCTCAAGGTACCACGTTTCTATACCAATTACCAGAAGCAAACTTGAACACATTGCAACTGTCTCAACATACAGGCTGTTTTCAATTTGCATTACAAAATTATGTTTCTAAGTACCATTCATTAAAATCTATTACATCTATTTGTGTTTCATCAGAAATTTGTTTTACTTTCAAATGTTTCCATTTTTCCACATGGCTCATTGTAGATCTGCCTGCATCTCTACCCCTTTAGGGATTTCATGTTTTCTAAGAGCCTGCTACCTGCTATTGTCTGCTACATCAGACAAGAAGGAAAGATTTCACTGCTAATTCGTTTTGCCTAAAATATAAAGCAATTTATGAGACTACAGATTTTTTCCATGTGTTCTTCTCACCTATAAGCCTTCTAAAGGCTTATTTGTACTGGTATACGTGTACTTATTTGTACTGGTATATTTGTACTGGTGCAAAAAACGCTTACAAAGAGAGCAACTGTCCATCCAACACCAGCATATGTCTTTAAGACTCCTCCAGCATGCCTCCCAAGGATGCAGCAAGCACTAATGATGTTCAAACATGCTGCAGGCAGCACTGCCTGAATCAAGCCCAGCACCAGCGGGACATTGCAGAGCAAGGGAAAGCAAGCAAGGGCCCAATTTGCCTTGCACAAGCCCACAATCCGTACTCAGCTCTATGCCCACTGACACACAGCACCCGCCCAATGCAAAGTCCTACACCCTGCAACAGTGATAAACTAAGAGATGACTGCAAGCATTGAAATGCAACCACTATATTCCCAGAGGCTTTGTCTAAGTCTGGGGTTGGCTTCTCCAACAGCTAGAACAAACAAGGAGGCTGAAATCCCCTCAGGACTTGAGATAGAGAAGTCCAATTTTCTGTAGCTTTCCATCATCTTCCATGATTATTTGCAGCTGTACTTTATAGGATCACATATGACTAAAGGAAGCACAAAGCTGTCAAGTGTCTCAGCTTACAGCAGGCAGGCAAGAAAGTTTCCCCAAACTCTTGAGTGAAGTCCTCACTGTATCACAACGCCCATGCAATTCCCAGGCTCAAAGCACTCTTGAGCAGAAGTTTGCACAATCCAGCATAGTCTGAGATTTGGGATGGCTTTAGGGCTGTGGGCAGAAAAAAGCCGTACATCCCCCTCCACATCACAAAGAAACATCTGTAACTTAAAATTGCTGGTCAAATAGTGTGATGCGTAGGAGGGCCTTCAGGAAGAAAGGGAAAGCTATACTAGTATTCATCACTTTCTTACAGCAGTACTTCAGATGCCTCAGCAACCACCCTACAGCTCTGCAAAACATAAATGAATCATATATTAAACGGAAAAAACAAGTATAATGTGTAAGACAGTCAAAAGATGTTTATGTACGCCAAGCACACCCCTGACATTAACCAAGTAAATAAATAAGTACTGGTTGTTCTTTCAAATGCCTTCACATGTTTGCGTTTTGACAGAGCACTCTGGGGCAGCCACATTAAACACGCTGTTGTCACAAGAAGGGCCCTCCTCTCCTCCCTCCCTCATATGGACTAATATACGCTATTACGCAAAACAGTCAAATAAGCTCTGCCACAGCCTTTATTAAAGTTCTTCTCCATGAAAGCCAGCTTTGCTGCCAAGAATTTGTTAAGTTAAAATACATCTTCTTTGGAGCAAGCTGGAACATCACATTCCCAAAGAAGTAATACAACAGTTGTCAAGGATATAGTCTACCTCAGTATTATACACCGCTTCACACTGTGGCAGAAATCAGCTAATAGTTCAGATAAGCCTTCAAGATTTATATGGTGATGCCATCACACACAGTCTATGGATTTCATGAGTCCCAGAAGTTTAGTTAAAGCAAAGCAATTCATTTCCAAAACATGAGCAATTCCTATGCCAAGCTCCAATGACACAGCCTCTCTCCAGTGCAGTAGCAGACAAGATAGTAGCCTTCACTGGGAATGATGACTTCCACCTATGCTCCAAGTTATTCTTCCTTCCTCCACATGCAATCTTCCTTATATCACCTACAAGACCATTGAGCATGCACAGATTCTGTCCACTTTCTTCCAGGACTTATTCAGGATTGAGATGGAACCCTAAGGTTACCTACTGCCAGACAGAACATGTACAGATAACTTTACAAACAGCCCTACAATTTTCTTACAGCTACGCACAGATCCCATCTATGTTAAGAAGTCAAAAACATTACAGCTTCTTGTCTAAGACAACCTGTTACAAACTCTATTCAAAGTAGAAAGCTTCAGTAAAGTAGATGCAAGTATAAATTCAAAAGCATGTTCTTCCCAACTCTCTTTCTCTCATTAAAAGAGAATAATATACATCATAACGTAAAATTTTTAATACAAATTGAAAACATGTAAATTGAGAGGGCTTACTACATGACTGAGTGGTGGAAAAATACATTTGTTAGTTTTCTGGCTTTTTTTTGGCAATACAGTGGTCCAAAATAATGTCCTCAGCTTTGCATATACATAAATTTAAAAAAAAAAAAATCTGTTGAAGTGACATCTTACAGTTTCACTAGCTTCTCATTTTGCATAATCACTTGCTCATATAATTTATCCATATGAGCAAAAAAGCAGTAAGCAGGAATTAAAGCCTTCAAAGACTGAATTAATCTACAGTGACATGTTACTGTCTCTTAAGTCTCATCAATGTTATATCCCCAGGAAAAAGAGATGAGCACACACGTAGAAAGTAATGTGTGCATACATCACACAAAATTAATATATTTTTCTCCCCAACTACTAACTGCATAGTTCTAAATTAATGACATGAAACCTCTGTCCCTTAAGCTCTTTGCAAAGACAGGATGAGATATTTCATCAAACATTAGTGTTAGGCACTACATACATTAGTGCAAAATGTTGCAGTTTAATGCTACTAATTTTCTAATGCATGTTCTAACGCATGTGTGCACACCCATTTACTTAACCAGTGCAGAGATTAAGGTAAAGAAAACCTGAAATTCCTACATTTTGCTGTTGTGCAGGAGGAATATTCAGAATTTCTGATGCGGAGGACGCACACCACTCTCAGCCTTCCAGATAATTAATGTAGAAAGAGGCCAGAGACATCACAGAAAACGAGTCATCAGAAACAGCTCTCAGATCTTTACTAAGTACAGAGCCATCCAGAAGGCAGCACAGGACAAAGTGATGCTCTCATGCATTTTCTTAGGCATGCTTAGAAACAGCTTGGCACCAAATCATATAGAAGGCATGGTAAACTAAACCGGACAGGTTTAGAGACGCAGCAGTTTCACATGAGCTAATATATCATGACCTTATATGAAATAAAAGGAAAAAAACAAACAAAAAGAGGACAACAACATATAGGATTTAACAACTGAATTCATTCTGACCTTCAGTTTCCTTTGAGAGATCATCATCCTTTATTCTGCAATATCCCTGAATGGTAGAACTAAATACTTGTATCAGTCAACATGTAATGAAGTGTCCCAGTTATGAATATTCCTACCTATTTCCCCAAGATATCACCAGAAATTAAACGTTGTTTGTATACTTCCTGTGCTAGTTATATATAGCCAACTATAGTATGCATCTTGGGCTCGCTGTGCATTTCCTGCCCAACTAACCACTATTTACTTTATATTATAAAGTGCTAGAAAGAGTACACAGTACAAAACTACTGAGTATTCTTTTAATACCTGATCTAGATCTATATAAAAACTGAGGAGAAAAACAAAAAACAAAAAACCAACAACCACCAAACCAACAAGAAATGAAAAGTCTGAACTTTCACCCTGCATAGTTTAAAATAATTTGTTATATGTCCTTTTTACTTATTTATTTATTTAGATCTTCCTTATTCCATATTCACTCTTAAAAGCATGCCTGCAACATAGGTTAGATGCCATTTCAAGTAGTCACAAAAGCTGAATAAATGAATAGGTTGTTGACCATAGTAATTCTGTTTAACTTTGCATGCCTTCCTCTTCGTCACTAAAGAGTGAAGGAAACAATTGTTCTTGTTACCTACCACAGAATTCTTTAGTCTCATTAAAAAAAATAAATAAAAAAAAATCATACTGAACTTCAGTAAGATTTAAGGGTGATTTTTTTTGAGAAGAGAACTTACTTCATTTGAGCTTATTTATTTCCAAGCACCTGTTCTAAGATATAAAATGCACCAGTTGATCACTTGATGATCATTTCCAAATGTAAACAGGTCTGTTAGACATATAGGTATCAACTATGTTCTAATCTTGCACTGCATCACATGCATTCCTATGCTCACACAGTGCAATGATAGATGGGGGTCTGGAAAATCTATTGTCTGTCAAGATACAGTGTCGATCCCTTTCTTGTGAGGGAATCTTTTCTGATGAAGTCCCTTTGGGAGCTGGTGCTCTGCGTAATGGCCAGCTTCATGACTGTAAAAGGGAGAAAAGTGAAAAATGGAAAAGGCTTTTCAAACTTTTAATATTAATATTTTCACATTACTATCCTGCCAAATCATTGGTGTAGCTATGAAAACAAAAATAACAGTGTGATAATTTAGGACATACAAATTTCTCAATCCATACTTATAAGGTGAAAATTACAGACAGAAGAAGCTTCTGTAGGCTGAAGGAGTTTTGCAACACACTGCCCCAGCACCTCATCCTACAGCCAGATGACTGGACTCCTCCCTGAAACCACTGCCTTCTACATATCTGACCCAAGATCTTTCACCTGAAACTGCAGCAATCCCATCTGCAGCCCACTCGACCAGGAGCAGAAGCATTGTGGTTTTCACACAGCAGCAAGAATTTACAGCTGGCAACACCTGAGCACCAGTGACACAACCTTGAACAAATGAAAGTCTATATGGCTCAAGATACCCCACCACAGTACTTTACTAGTAAGTCTACAAGGCCAGTTTGCTACATAGGAAGGCAAAGTTACAGGTTGCTAAGAAAATCTTGACAACAGGACAAGATTTTTGTCAGAAAACTAGCCACCATCTTCAGTGGAGGGGAAGGGAAATCTTGTCAGGACTCCCAGTGGAAGAATCCATCTTACCACCAAGCTAGTCTATGTAAAGATCAGGCATACCTTGCCTCTATCAATACAACTCTTGTTGTTTTTTTTTTTTGTTTGTTTGTTTGTTTTTTTCCCCCAGCAACACCATCAACAATAACTTTCCTCAGTACATCTGTTAATTTACTAGCCCAACCCACTCCCCCCTCTTCCTCATCTTCCCCTCATTCTCTTTGCAGTAATGGAAAACCAACTGTACGCTAGCACCCATTTTCCTCTCCCCTCCCTCTGTCAAGGTCAGTGCCTCCTGCAGCACACTGCTTTCATATCTGGCAGGAGATGTTCAGCAGACTGACAAGACCCTTGATGATTTAGCTACAGCATGTGAGCTGCTGCTAACTTCAAGGAAGCCACCCAGAAGGCATCCCTACATTCATCTTACTACTGCTACTTGGAAAACCCACGACTAGCAGCAAAGCTTCAAAAGTCATTCACCAAGTATTAGGCTGGCAATATTGCAGTGCACCAGCACTAGAAAGAAACTCATAATTCTCCTACATTAAAAAATAAAAAATAAAAATTAAAAAAAAATCAAACTGATGAGCCTGCAGGGATACTCCCCCTGCATTAGGAGATGTGCATCTCCACCATTTGCAAAGAGGTTTTATTAATATCTATCCACACTACAAGCCAACCTTTGGCAAATGAGCTGTGCTTTGAATTCCAAGCGTTCAATAGGAGATCTTGCTAATTAAATTCTTTTAACCTACGTTGTTCAGGTAGGAAGTGATTTGTTAACATGTGTCCCACGAAGTCTGAGCACTGCATTAACATTGGGCCCATCTTCTCTGACACAACTTGACACTCCAGTCATATGTTAAGCTCTGAAGCATCTGTTCCATAATAAACTGTTACATGCTTGCCAAGAACCTAAGCACTGCCTTTTGGATGAGTATTGCTAAATTGCAAGCCATAATTTAATACTCATCTGACATTGATGGTGACCCAATGTTTAATGGAGCTTAATGCTCTTCTGATGCACTGATTAAATTATTGCTCAGTAGTCCAGTTTCATAATCTACAATTTGCAAGAAAGCAAGACAGATATACAGACACTGTCTCCTATCACATCAGAGAAGCAGCTCACCAGCAGGGAAAGGTCCCCTCATTGAAGTTCTAGGTAAGTACACTATAGTGCATCATTCATCAATATAGAGTTTCATTTAGATGCTTGAAGCCAATTATATTATTGTGAAAAGAAAAAAAAACAAAACAAAACAGGAATTATTCCCAAATGCAAGGGGAAAATATGGGTAAAAGCCATGACCCACTGTGTGCAATGATTTCATAGCATCCTGAGCGCTGTCCAGGAAATTCAGTGCTCTGGCCAACAGGAGTTTCTATTCATTTTCCCCTGCTAGGTTGTTTAACAGTTTGGTCCCTGCTTAGACACAGCTGTGCAAACAATCTCTCAGGGTTTGGCCTGACATTATTGAACTCCATCCCAAAACGTCTCTTCCCGCCTTTTGAGCATAAGGTGAAGAAGGCTAATTTGGACACAGAGGATTATGGGCGTTCACGGACAAGCTTAAATATATAGACCCTAAGTTTTTTAAATCATGCTAAGGAAAGAATTGAAAGAATGGTACCAAGAAAACTAGCAGGTTTCGATTAATATCTAAGACAGCTGGAAGCAGCAGTGCTTTCTAAGCCATCTCAAGGTCTACATCCACATTCAGGAAAAAAAAAAAAAAAACAAACACCAAAAAACAGCATGCTGAATCCCCAAATATTTTAAAACAAATATTAGCACTTAAAGAAAAGCAGTAAAGATGTTCTCAAACAGTTACAGCTTTCTGAATGTACAGACATTAAAAAAAAAAAATCTATCTTCTCAGAAAGTACAACTTTCATCTCTGATAAAACAGATGAACACCATCAGTGCAAAAGTACTTTTGCAGGACTACTCACTGTTATATTATTTTCACAGCTACTAGCAACCCAAAACATAGCACCATCAATAAAGTAACTAAGGACTAACCACATTTGAAATGAATATTAGAATGACTGCAATACTTACACTACAGGAAGAAAAAAAAAAAATCAAAAATCAGAAAATCAACAGAGTAACATTCCAAAGGTATATGCCACTCAGCTATTATAGTTCTCACATTTGGACCTCATCGCTGAGAACATACAAGATTTTCACTTCAAGTCTGTGGACATCCTGACAGAAATTAAAGTAGCTCATTCTAGTGCTCTGTTTATCTGTGAGTTTGCATATCTTCTAGGTGATAAAGCTCTAATTCTACAGGAAAAATGAAGTTACTCATGTCCATTCACCTGTTAGTAGGCTGGGACTATTTTATTTAATATGATTTTATGGAAACCTTAGACCTGTGATCATGCTTTACATTCTCTGTCAAAAGTTAACATAACTACTTTAAAATATCATAAGAATAAAAGAAGTGTCAGCATTTGGAGATATTATAAAAAAAATTTCTCCTTTAAACAACGTTACCCAGTGCAACGTGTATGAACACATCCCAAAATAATTCTGAGATTTAAAAATTCATAAGGCATATTCCTTCTTTTTTCAATCCAGAAATGTTTTAATATTGGCAGAATAACTCAAACTCCATGTTTTTTGTAAACTTAGTTTCATTGTTTTCCCATGCTACATGTTCAGAAAAAAAGACACAACAAAATAGCACAACTGACAGTGTTTTGAACATGCAATAGCTGGTAATTAAATGTCGAGGAGTTAAAATCTGAACAGAGCTTCAAAATCCAACACGTTACCCACAGGAAGTAGCTCTCAAGCCCAAATCCTGCAGTGAATTCTCAACAGGCAAAGAAGATCCCAGATGTCTCCCTGTGAGGTGCTTGTAATATCTTAAGGCTTCTCAGACCTTCAGACATTTTGCCAAGGACAAACATATTTTTAGGATTCTGCAAGCTGTAAAGCATATACAATCCTCCTGCCTTTTTTTTTCTCCCCAATAAATTTTGTTTTGTCAAGTCCCCAAAATTCTGTTTAGTTCTAGCAATAACCAACCTTTTTATTTTGCACCTTACTCTTCAATTTTGCCTTTTGCTGCCTATCACCACGGTTACACTTCAGCCAGGCTTGCAGACGTTGTTTTCCCCCTTGCTATACAGAAGCAGCAGCAGAATATTTTCTTCTGCAAACCCACATCTCATCATTCAGCATTCTCTAAATGCTAATAAGAAAGTTTACTCCATCAACATGCAGGGAAAGCATAACAAGGTATCATTTTTCTTGGTCGAGTTTTCACAGTTACTTCTCAAAGAAAATGTCACCCTTCAGCATTTGTAGGAGGCAAAAGGCTGTGTTCCTACATCTCAGTTTTTCCCCAAGACATTTTAAAGCAGCGTTCATCCCCCAGGGCCCACTGTCCAGGCGTGTCTCAGCTCATCCCAACCTCATCACTGCAAGTGGGAGCAACAGCCTTCAATAAAGCACAACAGTGACCTTTCATTCATCCCTAATTCCCTGTATGCTAACCCACTGTCATACCCCAGGCACCACTCTCTCCCCTAGCAGAGTGAATGCTAGGGGCACCTCACCATATTGCTTCCAGCTGGGAAAGACTTTGATGTGGGTAATCCCAGTGCATATCCAGGAAGGAGTTGCAAAAGGTCAAGTCCCTTTTCTTCTTTTCTCCAAACATTTCATCTGAGGCACCTCCACTGACACAGACCTTTCTACGTGTTTGTTGTTAGCAATGCTAGCAGAAATCCCCACTGCCTGAATTCATTATGAAGAATTCTTCCATCATGGCTTGGAGCAGGTCTTTGAGATATAGAGTAGCAAAGGATATGTACTGACTAGTAAAGTTTTACTGATATTTTCCAGTCAGAGTTCCACAAAATTACCATTAAAAAAACCCAAACAAACAGTGTTTGCTTTGATCTTTTACATAATCTATGCTTTTAGAGTATAGTGAAGCAAAAGTTATTTTTGATTAAATGCCCACTTTGTGCAGGGGAATAAATCTCTATTTAAGAAAAATGTCCTACAATTACAGCCCCTGATTGAATTAGCTGTTTTATTGTTATTTGGAACATTTTAAATATCCGGCTGTGCCTCAGGATTTTGAGGAGTTCTGAGGCTGATAATTTTTCCTTACATTTATAATTGAGAGATCTCCTTTCAGTTATTCACAAGTCTACTCCAAACGGCTTTTTAAATATCTAAGCAGCACTAGTGAAGAAAAAGCAATTCAGTGAATGTGTGGCTGTTACAGAACCGATACTGTGTCACACATATAATATTAAATGAAATAGAAGACCTTTAGAAAGTGAGAAAACGTTAGTTTCAATTTGGACTAAAACTGTTCACCTTTGCAGCAAACGCTAAAAATGCCTAAATATTTGGAGGCAATAAGATAATCTTCCAGAATTCTGATTGACATTTAGGATTATTTTATTGCTACTTCGAGATTTTAAATATTTAAAAATATTATTTCATTGGAGACAAAAACGTAGCTTGCTTGGGTCAGTAATCTAAACACTTAAAATGGAAGCAATCCGAGTAAAACATTTAAACAGCAATTTTTTAAACTTAATTACTATTATTTAAACAAGCTTTGCGACTACTGCTAATAAGAAACGACATGGTGATTAAACATTCCATGTTTCTTAATAGCTAATCTTAAGTGCTAGTGAGTGTTCACAATGACAAAAATGTTAGTTGTTGCAAAGTTTCTAGCTACACTGTAAAGCAACTCACACACTTGGCTTTTGGGCTTTGTTGGAGTTGGAGCCAGAGCACTGCCAGGCTGGCCACTGAAGCCCCACACTTACAGCTTTACTTGCCACACGACAGTCATGCAGGATCTCACAGGGGAGTCCTGCTGACTGCCCTCTGCTCCATACAGTCCACACTAGTCAACATTGGCAGCTGGCAACCTAAGAAATCTTATTAAAAGCACAATATCAGCCCCCTCCACCTGGCCTCCTACAGATTAACCAACCTGAAAGAGGTTTCTTTGTTAATGGGAGAGTTTATCGCACACTTGTTCTGAATTGTAGGCCTCTCACATGATGCGCCAGGTAATTTCACCCCTGGTGAGCACATGAATAACCCATTAACTCTTCAGGAATGCATGGGACTACTGTAAGCGATGCCTCGGCCCACAGAGCCAGAATTAACCTGCTGCACATCTGCTAACTGCCCACACATGGAAACGCACAACACTGCCATGGCCCACAAAGAGAGCAAGGAAAGAGCTTCTAGCAAAAGCATGGCAAATGCCAGAAGCATTTTTCATAATATGTTACCATCACAAAACAAAGAAAGGGAAATGCTGCACGGTGTATTCAATGCGTTACATTACTTATCTTCTTCTGTGTTAGACTGAATCAACTTCTTTTGCTGCCAATCTTGACATTTCAGTATCTTTTTTTTTTTTTTTTGTAAACATCACCAAAAAGATGATGATGGTATTTCAAATTTTCCTTGAGAATGTCATTAAATACCCCTGAAAGCAATACTTTAAAAGCCACACAAATGAAAAAAATATATCTATAGAACTTACAAGAATTTCAATATCTACTACGCCTCTCTTAGAAATTAGTATTCATCAAGACCCCTTTGGAATTCATTTTAGCACTAATTCACCAAATTATCTATTAGCCTTATCTGTAGAGCACTTTTAAAAATCTTTACAGTTCCATTATGATCTGACTTGTAATTTGGAACTTACTGAGCAGCACGCATTGAAGCCCCATCTGACCTCATAATAAACAAAAAGCAAACCCAGCTCCAATCCACAGTAGCAAAATATATCAGTACTTTTGTCAAAATGCTGATTTTCCTCATACAGACTCAGGGAGCTTCTAAAATGGATTTTGAGGATGCATTTGTTTATTTCTCTTCAGCATAAATTTGTTTTGCAGTGTCTTGCTTATCACTGTAACAACTGTAAGCACTGTGCCAGATCAATGCAGGCCTACGGTTTAGAGCAGACAGGAGTTTTACACCAAAGGGTTTCCTATTGCTCAAAATCATTTAATCAAATAACCTTCTAAAAATAAAAGCTTGTAGTACTCTTTTTCTTTCTCAAGCATTTCCTCTCTCTTTCCATGTATGACAAGCTAGAGTACAAGTGAGTACATTTTGCAGAGCCCAAGACAACAGGCCTCCATCCAGCTCATTTCCTTCATCAAGCCTCTCCCAAAACATCACATCATGAATTACAAACACTCTCCCAATCTACATTTGGTCAGAAGAGTAACAGTGAAGTAGATGGCAAACTGTGATGGCTTCTACCACTTGGCCAAAAGATTGCACAGTTATCATTTTGCTACTAGATCTCTCTCTCCAAATCAAAGAATCATGGAATCACAGAATTGTGGAATGGGCTGGGTTGAAAAGGACCACAATGATCATCTAGTTTCAACCCTCCTGCTATGTGCAGGGTCACCAACCACCAGACCAGGCTGCCCAGAGCCACATCCAGCCTGGCCTTGAATGCTTCCAGGGATTCAACATCATTGGGCAGCCTGTTCCAGTGCATCACCACCCTCTTTGTGAAAAACTTCCTCCTAGTATCTAACATAAACTTGGACTCTTATAAACTTCACCTTGCCTCTCATGCCACTAGGCCATGATGTCCTTGACTCAAGGGGACTGTCTATTTGGGGTGAAGGCGTCAACTCAAGGTCTTCTCCAGCCCCTCCTTTTGGCTAGGCAGGGGGATATCAGATTGGGTAGTTGGTTTTCATTTTTAGAAGTATTGCATGCACAAAAAGAACCCAAATCGCTCAACTACAATAAATTAAATAGGAACCTAATTTGAGAGATTTTAAACCAGTAAAAATGCCTTTTCTCCTCCTTTTCAGCACGCTACAGAATCTACATCAACATGACTACCAAAGAATTTGTCAAGGGACTGCTTGACAGCTTGGACAAATGGTAATGGGGTTGTTAATCCTCAGTTCATGCCACAGCTTTTGGCACAATAAAAAGATAGGAGGAAAGGCAAGCTACACTTGATTGGTTTAGGAGGTTGCTCCATCTCCACAACCAATCTTAATTTCCAGCTGGGTGAAGTTCTTCAAACCTCCAGATCTCAGATTAGGAGTGACAGGCGGCATGGCAGTCTTCAAGTCCCACCTGTGCACGCTCCAATCTGCACAGAAGACATCAAAGCACCGCAACAGGGAGACCACTGGAAAAACATACAAGACTTCACATAATTTGAAAGGCATCAAACAACACTAAATATCTAAGAAAGCACAGACGATTCTACCTCTTCACTGAAAAAGACATTTTTTTCTGCCTGGCAGCTTTTAAAGAGGTTGCCATGAAAGGCATACCATGTTTTGTAATGATTTTTTAATTTAAAACACACTCTCAAGCTTAACACATCAAACTAAATGTCCTTCAACTTAGTCTTGCCATAACGCTAAGGCACTTGAACATGAAGAACAAATTGCATATTACGATGCTAAGCAAGACTGAACATGTTTTGTGTATTAATGATTAACAAATCTTTGTATTTCCAAATACATAAAATGCTTTATGTAGTGTCTTATTTTCTAAGTTGCACAAGTCCAGGACCAACATCAACAAGAAATTAATCTGTCAAAGAGCAAACATTTTCTGCCTACCAAACAGGATATACGGAGAACAATATAATGCAGTTATTTTAATTAGCTGGGAATATAAAGCTGTTACAAGACAAATTTCTTTCATTAAAAAAAAAAAAAAAAAAAGCAGCCATTCACTTAGAAGTGCTTCTACTTAAAGTAGAGATCACAGAATGCATTTAACTTTCTCTTCCCTCCATAATGATGGGGACCCGGAGGACCTGCAGTACAGCGGGTGGTAAGCAGCCTCTTTACCTGCTGCTGAAACACTGCTGAAGCCAAAGTGGTCCAAACAACACAGAAGGTACAGCGGCACATGGGAAAAAACTTGGTAGTATAATTAAACATTTTCTGTGATTTTGTTGAGACAGGCAAGATAACAGCTTCTTACAAAAGAATTGTTAAGGCCTTCCAGTAACGAATACATAAGTTCCAGGTGTTAGCCAAAAATGAAGCATCTAATACCAGGATATCCTTAGCAGTATGCTGCTACTTAGTATAATGCTACTTAATTTCAGCACCAGGTGGTAGAGGTTTGGGTTGCTCTATAAGCATCCCTAAACTACTAAATAAACATTTTCCTCATTACTTATTTGGTTTTGTTTTTCTTTTGTTAATCTAAGTGAAATATTTGGTTATTAGAGAAGGCAATTTCTCAGGGTAACATCTCATATTCTATCTTCCAAATCAGAGAGTTTATACGTGCAATTTTCAAAAAAAGTTTATGAACGTAACTTATAAAATGATTTCAAAATTAACATAAAGCAAAAAAAATATTGAGAATGTGTGTGCACAGTACCCCTTTTTTCTCCTCTCCACTTAAATTACCCCACTTCTCCATCATACATACGTACTCTGATGTACCGTTACCCCTTTCTACCTTTTTTGGGCTAGAAATGCATCCACAGAGGGCTGTGCCAGCTTCCCTTTCCCATAGGGGGCAGAGGACACATCAGAAACACTGAAGGACAACTCCCTGTCCAGATCATTAGCAGAGGTTACTCTGCCTTGAGCCACGGGAAGACTTGTGCACTTGAAAGACAGAATTTAGATGCCTAAATTGAAGACCACAGTCATTAAAAATTTTCTTTATCTTTCAGTGTGTGATTACACAGAGTTTTGGCAGATTAAATTAGCAAGAAGACAGACCCATCCCTGGCTCCAGGTCCTGTTCCTGCTATTGCCACCCTTGATGGTAGCCTGGGCATACAATCCCATGCATACACACACATCAGCCAAGATGCTAACATGCCACAGTAATCAAAATATATAAGAGCACAGGGAAACATATGCTTCAAGCTCTTGTTCCCAGAAGTACTAAATGATTCTGCATATAATGAAAAACAAAATATAGAGTCCCAAAAGTGAAGCTAGGAACCCAATTTCCCCCCTTGAAGCTAAACAGGGACTCACTGGACTGTAGTTTCTTTTTTTAACGTGCTTTTGGGAACTAAGATTACAAGATACTATATGAATGTCAGATTGTTCCCCCTTAGTTCAAAACAAGTCATTCTTGTGGGATGGGAAATTGTGGTTTCTCAAAAGACAAACATCCCTTTTTGCTTGTTTCATTAAACTGGCAAAAGAAAATTTAATTCAACTTAAGGAAACTCATATTGAAACAGATCCATTGGAGAAGAACAATTGATATTTATGAGCTGTTGTCACTTTGTGCTCATTACAAGGTCTAACATTTTGCAAGACACATCTTTTAAACCTTACTAAGCTTATTATTTACTATCTCCTGACAAGCATGACTTCATTTCAAGAGCTTGCACACATCCCATTGTGAGAATCTAATCTTTAATAACATATCCTAATTACATATGCACATTTAATAGTAAAAACAAAAGCCAAAATTCAAAGCAAATGAAAAAAAACATTCATTTGACTAAAGAAAGCAATTGGATTAGAGGGCACAGAGCAAACTTAAAGTCACGTATGTCACAGCAAAAAAAAAGACATTAAGAGAAGGGGAAAAAATGGTAAAAAAAAATAAATTACAGCCTTTATAGCTGGCCTTATCTGACCTCTCTGAACTCCTAGCTCATTTACTTCCCATCTGCCACATGATGATAACTTTACAGGGAGCGTTTAAGAACTCATCAGAAGTTCATTCAAGTCCATTGTTCTGATTGTGTTTATTTACATGAGAGAAGACAAGTAGGGGATCCACAAGTATTTATTTCCCTCAGCAATGAGGGCTGATATGTAAAGGGTTTGTGATGTTCCACAAGAACACAAAAATCCAAAAAATTGTGAGCTCAAAATTAAACGATCTCTTGAAACTGAAATATCTAATCATGACACTAAAGTCTCTTTTATATCTATTTACTCATTTTTATAATGATTGTAATTGGGAAACCAAACCATTTTCTTTCTAGAAAATATAGTCTACATCATTTTATGTTACTGAGATGCTTTGAACCCAAAAACTTTGATCTACAAATTATGAACCGCCTTAATAATTCCAAAGATTCTTTAATATATATATACATAATATATATTGTAATTTTTGAAGCAATTTTTTAAGTCATTTTTAACATTTCCAACACATTAACATTTCCCTTCAGAGAACATGATCTCATTTCAAGTTTTTCAACTTTTCTTGAGATCAATTTTGATTTTGATAGTTTTATCAATACAGAAATGTTCAAGAAAAAGCTTCAAGTATTTTAGAACAATGAAAAAGAGGGTAAAGGCTTAACAGTTGCAGTTTTGATTTGTAGGATAAATAGAGCTGTCTGTTTTTAAGTCAGTAACCTTTAAAAGGTAGACCACATTAATGAACATACACACATAGTGAAGAAAGCTAATGAAACAAGACAACATTCCTAACTGCTATTTAATTCTACCTGTTAAATGAACTAATTTCACATATATGCAATTGAACAGCTACGTGCATGTCCATTTTTCCTTTGGATTCACAATGTTGCCATGCTCACTACAGCTTGAAATGTATTATCAACTGAAAAACAAGCATTTTCAGAGATAAGGTTTGTTTGCTTATTTATTTTTTATTTCCCCCCTCGTGCAGTGAGTATCTGGGCAGCCATATTAGTATTCTGATTTACCTTATTTTCAGTTGGAAGAAAAATGTTCACTTTGCTATGTTTTGCTTGTTTGTTGTTTGAAGTAACTCCCTACCCCGAAGTTACATTTTCAGTTAATCTGTTATAAACAGAACTCACATCTCCAAACAGGAGCTTGAGCTGCATATATGAAAATCATTCAGTACCCAATACCTTGCAAACTTGTTATACAACTCCTCACTATCTAGAGTGCAACACTTCACCTTGATTCAGAAAGCAGCATCTCAGGAGCACACATGAAATCCCATGATCTGATAACAGTACTGGAGCCAGTAACTAATTGTCTAGTCTGTTCAGGTTTACTCATTCGTATCTCATTAGCACTCGTTACTTCCAGTTCACAATTGAGTAGTTCACTGTGGCTTAGAAGAAGCAAAGGACAGTGCACAGGATGAAGGAGATAAAGTAAATGATGTTGAAGTAAGTGACTGAGAAGGGTTTTATTGATTAAAAGAAAAAATAATAATAATTAAAAAAAAATAAAATCAGTGAGTTTCATTTAAACTACTTTTGAAAAATGAAATTACCCTTAACCTCCCACAATAAATTTCATCTTTTATTCATCTACTCAATATTGTATGGTACACAGAGTATATTTTTGCAAGAAAGTGATTTTTTTTTTGCCTTGCACCAAGTGTACTGTTTTTCACAAGACCTCGAGTGGCTGAGCTTGAAAGACCATTTTAAACAACCGATGTTTCCAGTAGAGATGCAGATAAGTAAATACTTCATTAGCTTTGCCATGAATCTCGAGTTGTCTTCTTCAAGCCAACATAGTTACCAGGATGGCAAATGCATTAAAGGAAAAAAAATAAAATAAAATAAACAAAAAAAACATTAAGGAAACATGCTAATTCAGAATACAAAAGTCTCATGATTGCATGTGCAACACTGTTTTTTCTTTACCTGCCAAGGGCAGCTTCATAACTCACACAGGCATTCAAATGCGTTGTGCTAGTAATGTAATGTTTTTTGGAGGTTTTTTGCTCATACAGAATGCTGTCTTACAGCTAACTTTCTTTATTTTTCTGATAATAAACAGCACTCCTTCGTTCAAAGGTTCAGAATGACACTTCTATGGAAATTCCTTATGTGCAGTGATTATGATTCCAGGCCAAACCCCTCTCAAATCCACACACGGAGCATGACAAATTGTTAACACTACACTGTGCTCTTGGACTCAATTATCAGAGCTCCAGAAACAGGCTTTTGACCACAGACTACATTAAACAGCTAAGATCCACAAGGTTTAAAACATACAATGAAATAAAGGCTAAAGTAATGAAAATTACATTTAATTTAAAAGCCCAATACCCAGCAATGGAGTTACTGACCTCAGGTATTTTCAAGAGGACTTAGGGGACAGAACACTCAACACTGTACTAAAAGACATAGAGAGAAATTTAAGAAGCAATAAGCCTCCACATTCGAGGTTAAACTAACAGTAAGACCGCAATACTTGAAAAACAGAAAAAATGCCTTTCTGAAAAGCAGTAATGACCACTTCATCACAGTGGAATTACAGAAGGCTTTAGAAACAAGTACAAGCAGACTACAAAAATAAGAAAAAACAAAAACACCTTAACAGGTTTGCTTAAGATTAGGTTGGCCCTGGTAAAACAAGGCCTACCAAAAAGAGTCATGCCAGGAGAAATGGAGACAAAGAAATCATGGTTCTGTCTGTGACTATAAAGTAATAGTAAACATGTCAGTTAGAAGTGCTGTGTGTTCAATAAGTGGGCTTTTTTGTTGTTGTTTTTGGATTGTTTGTATTTTTTTAAATATTTCATTTTACAATTCATTCACACTTAAATTAGACAAAAATGAATAAAATTTTGTTTGATTGCTTTTAAAAGGCTTACACAAGCAGAACAAGTGCATATTCACAGCAGTCAACTGTATTCAGCATAAGTCGGTTTTCCTGAGAAAAACTTCCACATTACTTTCAGTAGAACCCTCCACCACAATTTCTTGATAAGCTAAAAGAAAATAAGGACAGGAATGGCACAGAGCCTTGCAAATCTTACAAAACCCAGTCAAAATATCAGCTACACAAAAGCACCCAGCAAAACTACAATGCAACCGATGAAGTAAAGAAGGCACACATCAGCCATGAATATCAATGAGGGGAATTCAGTTACAAAGATTTTAATTATTAAAATGAAATGTTATTAGGGCACTAGGTTTAACTTCCCCACTGTAATGAATAATGCCAGTAGGTCTTTAGCAACCACACCTGGTTAAGACTTCAGGTTCAGATCTCACTAAAGAGACTAAATAACCCTGGCATCTCCAGGAATGGTTTCAGTGTTGACTCAGAGGAAAAAATGCCATAAAGTGAATTAGTCAGCACAGAAATGTCCCACCTATATTTACCTGGCCTCATTGTGCAGAGAAAGATTTTCTTCACCTTTCTATTGACATGAAGATTATCATGAGAGAAGGGAAAAAGAAGGGAGACCAGCGAAGAAGTGTATATTTAGATTGGTTCATTTATAGTTGTAACTGTTGGCAACTGGTAGAACTGGCCAAACTAAAAATAAATTCTATAGTATATATGTTTTTGTTAAACTGTAAACTTCTGTAAGGCCAACAACCATCCTCTGTGAGAGTTAAGATTCTTTTAGAGGTGACCTAGGCTCTACAGCTGGACATCCCTGGTTATGCCCATCCTGCTCCATAGAGGAGAGCTAAGGAAGAGGTCCCAGCAGCATCCTTGCTCATACACACCCTCAGTTCCCACCCCAACACTCCTACAGATCATTTTCACCAGTGCACACAGCATGATTTTGTCCCACCAGAGGTACTAGTCCAAGGTACTGGGCATGAACCAGTCAGCACCACCCAGCAGACAGACCTGCATCTTTTTTGTAGGGCATTTTTTTTTCCTCCCAGATGTACTCTAGAATTCATTACAATCTGTCAGCTTGATATTTCATATTATCTGAAAATGGCTCACATGCTTGCATTCCTCCATTAATGACCCAGACAGCATATATTCCAATGTTTTCCATCCTGGCTTTACCAGATGAAAATACAGGGTCCCATGTGTTAGAGTCCAGATACCAGTAAAGCCCTAGTAGTAGAATCTCCACAGCATTAGCAATCTAAAATTCAGCATTAGCAAGAGGAAGATCTTGTTCCATTCAAAACAATGGATGTTTGAAGCTGATGAGAGACTTAAACCATTTATTTTAAAAAGGGTACTTGAACCTTTAATTTAAAGGCTCACATTAACTCTCAAGTTTTTCTTTTTTCTTCTCTATCTTCTTCTCAATAAAAGAGGTATAATACAAAAATGCAGCACTTTGTATCCTACTGCATTAAAATAATACACTTCAGTTGAATATAGCTTAATTACGGCTTAACTCTAGTACACTCATATATTAATTAACAGTTTACTTGGAAATTCCTACCATATGGCACTGTAGCAGATGTTCATCATGTAAGGCCAAACACTTTGAAATTACTGTTCTAGACACTTCATATGAGGTACCAAGTGCCCTAAATTCCTACCTAAAAAAAAAAAAATGCCGATAAACAGGAAATGCCAGATACCTTACATGCTTATGCCCACTGCTATTTTCTCAAAGATGACATAAGTTGGCAGATAAGTAGAACAAAAAAAAAAAAGCTAGGTATTCAAGATTCCAGTGCTCTTCTACATTAAGAGAGATTTCTTGCACTGGAAACCTTAAGGAAAAAAATACCTTCATTCGCCAGACATCTCCTAATTCTCATCTTGGGCACCACAGATTCATCGATCTGTGTCTTCCAACGCTTTGTCCTTCACTTGCAGGAACATCGTTGAAAACAGCAGATGCTCAGTCCAGGACAGTCAATTATTTTAAATTTAAGAACAAGTGTCGTGTTAGATCCAACTCTTACACAAGAAGAAATTGAATACCCTGCCCACATGGTAGTTGCTTTCCTCTGTATTTTGTCTATAACGTGGGCCTAATATTAGTCCTCTAAATTTTTTCTTCTTGAAAAAAAAATACAACTGATCTCTCCCTCCATACTTATTAAAAAAATAAATAAAAAAAAAAAGAAATGTAGATGCATTTGAAAAGTTGAAAGACAAGAATGAAGAAAATGTGTTTTTTGCCATTCCATGACAGAGACCTTCCAGAACTGCAATTTTTCAGTAAGATATCTAGGAATCCTTATTCAATAGCATATGTCTTGATAACTGCTCTGATTCTAAGCTGAAAGTTTAAAGGTTTCATTAAACAAATTAGTTAAGTAATATGTGGCAAGAGTAGTACAATTTTACTTTATTTGGATCTAGAAATTTAAAGTTATCTTGCAATGGGTGCTTGCTACAGCAGATCACTACTATGGTTATCCTATAATCTAATTAGGAAATACTGACCTCTTGAAAAAGAAACAACAGCCACATAAAACAGGAGGCCAAGGAACTACGTTCCCCTTTCTACTAGTTGCATACATCTGAACACTAGCCCACCCACAAAGAAAACAGCCTTGTGCTATTCCTTTGGAAATAAGTAACAAGTACTACCATTTGGCCCTGAAGAAATGCAGTACCATCAAATGCTGCAGTAACATACTGAGATTAAATGTTAGTTGCCCTTCTGAGGATCAGTCAGGAAGACTAGAACATTTGCCAGTTGAGTTTTAGAAAATAAAACTGCTTCTTTTATAATTATTGGAGCACTAGAAGACAACTACTAAAAATACAAATGTATATATATTTAAAAACTCTCATGTGACAAATGATCTGGTTTATATCACTGCCTTGCAAAATTCTTGACAATCATTAACAAATTGCTTGGTTTAATACAACAGTGTGCAAGTGAATCTGAGTAAGATCAGAATACAGAACTTCAATGAACTTTTGCAAAAAAAAAAAAAAAACACCAAAAAAACCACCAACACTTGAGAAAACATATTGTGAGGCCATATTTAAACTAACAGATGTTTCAGAAACAGAACAATATGTTCAAACAAAATAAAGGTGTAAAGGGGCAGTGTTGAAAGAGCTTCCCAGCTTGCACATTAATTTTGTCAATGAGTGAAATCTCCTCATTTAGGAAAGCTCAATCCCAAAAAGATCATTAATTTAGAAATGAATGCTCATTTTATGCTTAAAATTTGACTGTGTGAATTATTTGCAGAGTGGCTGCTTATATAACATTGCCTTTGCTATGGCAACACCAGGGCTGTCAGGCATTGTTACACAGGAGTTTCAGTTTTATTTTCTGGTGATAAATGATGGCAGGAGAGGTTTTCCTATCACGAATATGCTCTAAAACATATCACCACAACGGATGTGGTGGCCACTGATGCTATTAAAATTCCTAATGTCATAAGGACAGGAATAAAGAAATTCAAGGAGAAAAATAAACAAGTGAAAGAGAGATCTTTCAGTGGTGCTTTCACTGCAGTTTTAAAACAAGATTCCTTAAAACTGAAGTTTGGAATAGCACAGTTCAACTCCTGATGGGGACAACCTGTCTTCACATAAACTCCCCTCTCCTCCTTTCAGCAAGGATCCAAAGTCCTCTTAGTGAACTTATTATTTTTATGAACGGAGTAACTACCATTAAATTAGCAAGTTCAGGATTTCATCATAATTAAGCTCCAACTATGGTACCATTTTGTCTTTTTCTACAGCTTTTCCACAGGTTTTCTTGCTAGGCATTACAGTAGAACTCATAGCTACATTTAATACCATTGCTTCAGAGCTGATGGAGAACCGTATGTATCCTCTGATACTGTAGAATTTTGGTTTGCTTTTCTTGGAAGGAAAAAAAAATGCTGTTTTAATGCTGACAAAATGTTAAACACCTGATCTATTTTACATATGGTGATACGCAATGACTCTTCAAGTTGATGACTCTTCTGCAGCTCATCAGTCATCTACCACAATCCTCACACTGAACTAAAGTTTTAGAGAGCATATATTTTTCATACTCTTAGATTTCCATCTTTTGTTTCTCTGAGAACATTTAGCAATACACATATTATTTCTAATACATTTGTTAAGGGTGCCTTCAAAAGCAACAAAAGGAAAGTAGTATTAAAAAGTTCCTTTAACTCAACACAGCAAAGAAAACTGAAAAGGATAAAATTGAAAGCTCCAAATCAGGGCACATAGCAAGCACACCTCCTCTTTACCATGAGGCAGATGCTCATAGACTTCTGCAGTGCAACAATCAAACCTACACTTCAGAAATTGCTTTCTCCTAAACTCTGTCCATAATAATCTTTAGCAAAAGCCAAGGCAAAAAAATGAACTTCTCAAGTAGGTCTGACAGCAACTCTGATCATAGTGGTCATTCTTATTGTTTATTAAGTCTAAATCCCAGTGCTGCAAAAGGTAAGATGCTTTCACTGATGAGCAGGCTAATAGTTTAGAGACTACAGCACAACCTGGATATTGCCTCAGAAGTCCTACGGCTATGCACACGCAGGAACAGGAGTAAAAAGGTCCCCAGAGCAAGATTTTAATTATTATTAAGTGTTACAGTCTTGGTTTCAGAGCATTTCCACAAACCCTTGCATTTTCTTGAAGCATAAACAGTTCCCGTTACACCTACTGGCGCACAGCTGTCAGCAGCCCCTGATGACTATGTGCAAATGCACTGCTGAAAACGGGAATCTCTGTACATGAAGAGCAAAGAGAAACCGTTTCTCAAATCCATGTAACATTCACTTACCCAAAGGAGGAACTTTCACACTCTGCTTTCTCGTTGCTAACACATTCACATCAGCCTCTCACTTTCACTAGTCCTCCTAAATATTTACATCCTTCTAAATGCTGGTACAGTACACAGTAAAAAGACCACATTCTTTAGCTTTAAAAGCATCCCCATGCCTCAAAATTTAGCTTGTTTAGTACTACTACCATTACAACAATTTAAGCTGTATGAGCTTAGTACAACCTCTATAAGCTGTCATTTACCCCCCCCCCCCAAAAAAAAAAAAATATATATATATATATACATATTTAATCTTTTTTTACATAGGGTAATTTTAATTTTTCCAGATGGATTGTCTTTTTGAACACATTTGCCACTGCAAAAATGGTGCTGAATTAAAACTAGAATATTGTTAAAAGCAGCAAGCCCTTATCAAACTACAGCTATTAGAAATAACCTGGAATAAAAGAAGGAAAATTACAAGACCCAGTTAAAAATCTCTTGGTGGCTGGAAGGTAATTGAATGCCTTGTCTTTGAGTTTGCTCAGAGCCCTAGCAATCTAAAGCACATCTGACAAGCTCCCTTCACAACTCAGTGAAAGCCATGATGTTCGATGGCGCCCGCCCATACAACATGCCAACATCTTGCAACGCTGGAGTTGAATCCACATATGTCCTCAAAAGGAGAGGCAGAGGAGTTGATTGACATAGTTTCAGCTCACTGATCCATGCAGGGCCTTTAAAATTAGTACTAAATATATGAAAAGTGAAATAACGCACAGTTTGAATCAATTTAAATATTCATCTTATCCTGCACATCCAATATGCCATCCTGTGGGAGAGATGAGCTAATCCATCTGCTCTTTTTCCAGCTCTGTGACAGTCAATTCAGTGTCGGTGAGTTCACTTCAAAACAGACAAGAACTCATCTGCTGACACAGGCTCCCTTTGTTTTCCCATTTTCAATTGCAAAGCTTTAATTGGTTAACATCACCTGCTTCGCACACTTGGATCCACAACATCTTACTGTACACATTTTCATAAGGCAAAATTTAGACAGCGGCTTACTCACACGCATAACCAGTTCCATGCCCAACTCCACCTATGAGCAGTGCTAGTGCCCAAGGAACACTAAGGGCTTCCCAGACTTACTGTGGATGTTAAGAAATTAAAAACTGAGAGCACACTGGGGAGGCTGCATTAATTTGGTGAACACCCACTGCCTTGAGCCCAGTCCCCATGCAGCCATCTGGCAAAGAGTCGGCACTTTTATGTAATGCTTCAGGGCTGGAATACTTTCTTTGTCTTCATTTTTCACATCCTTAATGCTAGGCCCAATGCTTTATCACTGCTCTGAACAAAATGCTACTGATGTCATGGCTCTTTTGCCTTAATAAAGAATTCCAGACAGGGAATTTATTGCAAACGTTCAGGTCATACCAGCAAGACCATCACAGAAACACTGAGAGCAATAAAATCCAAAGTGTTTCATTTCCCCTTGCTTTCAGATAACTGTAAACAATGTTAAACAGTAGGATTTTCCTTTTGCAGGAAAGATTGTGCTTTGAACATTGAAATCTCTTTTGAAGAACACTCTTTACAGAACTGCTTTTAGCAGGCATATTACATAACGGGGCACTTATTTAAAGAAAGAGGTTAAAACCAAGTTCAGCATTTGTAATTCGTTAAAATAACCCCAGTAACTCAGCCTAATATCCCCGTGTCTTGGAGCTGAAGGTAATTTCTGCAGACCAGAATTAAGTGCTATTAATGCACAGACCACTAATGCACTCACCCTGAAGTTCTCTTGAGAAAGATGTGTTCATTCACATTTTAGGCATATACCTGCCTTAGGTACCTCTCCAAATAACCAACACAAGCTATTTTTGAGACATTCTGGACTATGTTTCTCAGAAACTACACAGTTAACACAGCTGAAGAACATCTTTTCACCTGGATTCCAGCAACCGTGTTCAAACAATAAGTCAGGAAAACAAAGTTGCTGCAGCCTTTCCCTACTGCTGTCCTTTCCCCAGCTTTGCCAGGCAGAGTGACCTGCACACAGCTGCCAGTCCTACTTGTTTCTACTTCTAAAACTACCTCAGCTGTGTGGGTCAATTCTCTCACACAGCTCTGGCCAGAGGCAGGTAGGTTACCTATATGCACATCATTCTAGATGAAGTGTCATCGGCTCTGCAGAATACAAAACAAAGTGGAAGCTTGAAGCAACGTAGGTTTGTTTGCTCAGTTAAAATGGAAGTATTTCAGAAAAACAAATGAGCATTTGCACCAAAATAAACAGCTTGAACATTTAAAAGCAAGCTTCATAATCCAACCAGGAGGTGTGACTGCAGTAACTTTTTTCCCTGCTTTTTCCCTGTAAAGTCCACCTAATTCTTTTCCAAGCAGACCTACAGCCCCATGAGTTACTTCCATGCTTCTCACTCCGAACCCTCCTCCAGCTGCATTACTTTCAATATTGGATTTCATGTAGTCAGCCTGTTGGTTTTAAATAACCAATTCTATATTGAAGCAATACAGACACATAACATGGCATGCACTTCACCTGTCACTTACAAGAAGTATGTGATGTGTTACAATTTTGAAGTGCTTGAAAAACGGGATCTCTGAAGTTCATTAGCGGTTTGGGGCTTCTTTGTTTATTTGTTTGCATTTTGAACACATTAGGAAGGTACCTCAGACATTGCTTTGAAAAAACCCTAACACAAGCTTTTTTAGAAGTCAAAAAAAACCAAAACGTTACGAGCCAAATGACTGCAATGAAACATTCTGGAGTTGAAATGGGCTTGCATTTAGTGCTGCTCATCTGCAGCTCCTTCAAGTTGCTAGTTATGTTTTTGCTAATTCCTTAGAATATGAAGTATCACGTTATTCAGCTTTTAAAATTCTATGGATTGCAAAAAGCTATGTACATTACCAACCACAATTATAACTCGACAGCTATAAACGCCAGCATGGAGAACATATGCTATATGCCTGAAATTTTAAGGATGATGAAACTGTCACATTAGTAGCATGCAGAACGCTATGAGGAACTCCCACAATGTAGCAGTTGTTCGAAAGTTGTACCCATCCGGTCATTCTATCTTTATTAAAAGATACATAATATCAGAGAGTGATTTATTCAAAACACAGCTGCAGACTAAGTTAAAGGTAAAAAGGAAAGGGAGAAAAAATATATATGTATATATATATATATATATTTTTTTTAATCGGAGTTTTAAAGCTAAGCCAGTATACGAAGAATAAGAGAGAAGCCTTTCCAGAAAGTCCAAGTTTTATTCTCCATACACTATACGGGGGGAAGAGAGAAGATGACAGGTGAGGGAGCGGGAGCAGGCAGAGGAGCCGCGCAAATAAATGGCAGCCCAACAAATGGCCGTACATCGCACCGGGCTTAACGCCCTCCGTGCCGACTCCAGGGGCCGCGCACTGCGGGCACGAAGCTCGGGCCGGGGGCTGCTCAAGCGGCGGGGGCCGCTCCCCAGATGCAGGTCACTAGCTGCCGCCAGGCAGGCACCGGGTGCCCTCCCCACAGGTCCAACTTTTATTTCGAGAGTCTGCTGAGAACAGCCTGCCGCGCCCCATGCCTGAAGCCCCCCGGGCACGGCCCCCCTCTCGCCCCTCCGGCGCTGCGGCCGTCGGGGGTCGCCGGCCGCTCCCACCCCCACGCCCCGAGGCTGCCCAGAGTCCCCTCGGACGGCGAAGACCCGACAACCTCTCTCCTCCTTTCCCACCCCCTGCCCAAAACCACGGGAGGAGTCGGCTGGGAGCACCTGCAGGGATGGGGAGGACTGGGAGGACGCGGGGCGCGCCGCTCACCTTTCATCCAGTCGACGACCTGGCTCGGCGACCACTTACTGACGGGCTCCATAATAAGGGCCATGGGGGCTCGGCGGCGCGGGGCTCGGGCGGCCGCCGCTCTTCGGGTGAGGGGCGAGGCTGTACGCAGCTTCGGGAGCGTTCTGCCCTCAGCCGGGGCCGTTCCTCTACCCGAAGGAGGCAAAATCCCTGCTAAAGCCCCGCTTGCCTCCGCTCCGCTCCGCTCGCTCGCCGCTTCTGTTCCTCTCTAGGGATTTCAGTTCATGTTGCCGGCTCGGCGGCAGGGGGAGGAGGAGGAGGAGGAAAAAGGAGGGGGAGGAGGCGGTGGCACGCTCCGACGCCTCCCGCCCCCGCGGCCCCGAGGGCGGCTCCCAGCCCCGGCGAGGGTTCTGCTGCCGGGCAGCGGAGCGGTGAGCGGCGGGGTTGAGGCTGCGCCCGCCGGGTCTCTGAGGCCGCGGTTCCCGTGCTTGGGGTCTTTTTCTCTCCTGGCGGAAATGACGAGGTGGCTCCCGTCACCCGAAAATATCTCCCAGAGAGATGGGAAGCGGCACCCGAAGGCCGCCCGGGGCGGGAGAAGACTGGGATGAGTCGCTAGGTGTGGGGGGGATGAGCACCTGCTGCTGCCCGGCTGGGGGCACCGCGCCGGGGGCGAACGGGGAGCTCAGCCAAGGGGATCGCTGCTGTTCGGTTGGGTTTTCTGTGCTTTTTTATTTTTTCTCCCCCTTAAAAAAGCATCTCTGCGTGGGTGGTAAAGGTTGGTTTTTTCCTTCCTTCCTCTTTTTTTTCTTTTTTTTTTTTTTTCCTCTGAGGAAAGCCAGGCTGTTAAATGCCGGTGATAGATGGCGGTTTTTACCCAACGCTTCCAAAGAGCCCCGAGAGGAGAGAGGGAAAGGAGAGGGCGATACTTCACTGCCTCACCCTGAGAGAGAGGTGATGGGGCAAAGCGACTGGAGGACCAGCAACAGACTCAGGCAGTTTCAGCCAGGGGGGCCTATGCTGGCCACCAAGTTTCACCACTGAGGTGTGGTGGCTGCCTTCACTCTGAAGGAGCAATTCTCAGCCAGTGCTTCCCCAAAGGGACAATTCCCACAGACCCTGTGACATCACTTCTGGCTATAGGAATTCCTTGCAGTGCAAAGGGATTCCTCCTAGGATGGCCGTGAGTGCTTCTGCATCAACTTCTCTAGTAGCCTCTGTCCTCCCAGAGCTCCAGGCCAAGCATAAATACCACTGAAGGGCGTTCTCCTGCTTTTGAGTTGGCTAGTGCAGATTTTTGCCTACATGTACATCCCCCCTGCTCCTCCTGCCAAGGCTGAGGCAACAGCCATCAAGATGTCCCCCCTGACGGATGCAGAATGCCAGCTGCTGACTCTGACATTTAATATCTATACATGAGGAAAAAAAGAGGATTCCCTCAGCCCCAAAGCAGCAATAATAAAGGCATCCCTTTGCATAGCATGGGCACTGACACAAGCTCTCGTGTTTCATTATGTGGGACTGAAATTCTGACAAAGAGTGCCAGGAAGGCACTCAAAGAATCCATAACCTCTCCCTGGAGATCCAGGTTGCCCAGAGAGGTGATGGATGCCCTGTTCCTGGAGACACTCAAGGTCAGGTTGGAATTGCATTTATAGTTGAGAGTGAAGTTTTCTATACTGAAAAGGGGGGATTTGACACTGTAACTTCCTTCAAACTTGGCCCTAGCCATGCATATTATGCCACATTCCTGACATGGCAGTCTGTTTCTAAGAAGTTTTCATTACTGAAAGCCACCAGAACAATAAACTTTACTTACAAATCAAAGCTGACTCTTTGCCTTATGAAAGATTTGAAAGGTATGCAGGTCTTTGCATACTGGGTTATTGTTGTTGAAAGAACATGTTGTAATTTTAATTAGAAACTGGTATTTTGAAAAGTTTGGAAATGAATACCTGAGATCAGACTGAAACGTGGCATATAAATTATAACATTATTCTGTGATTCTCATTGTGTTGGGAAGTTATTTATGGGCGAGGAGAGGGGAAGTAAGCTCTCAGAACATATGTACCAAGTCCTATAGTTCCGCATTACAGAATGCACTATGATCCCTATAGCTTGCTAGACTAATCTGGAGCTAGAGTCAGGTTTTCAGTATAGCATCTGTGACCCAGTTCTGTACCAGTGAACAGTACTTATCACTTTAAAGCCCCTTTGCAGTTGTTCTAGCAAATTATGGAACTATAAAAGGGAGCTTACTCCTCCACTACAATAAATAGAAGATGCACTGACCCTGAGCTCTAACTACATTTTTGTTCTTCTCATTGAGCATAGCAACCTTTACTGGGGTAAATCCTGCTTTTACTTGGGCAAACATTCTCGCTTTGGTTGACTTAACCACAGAAAGGAGGATTTGGCTCAGTATGAGTGATGATAAAGATATCCAGTCATAGTATTTAACTTGATGACCTATTACTATTTCATAGTCAGGACATGTGCTATATACAAGTATTTTTTTTAATATAGTTTGCTCTAAATTTATTGCTGCCTGATTTTATTACTGTTCTCTTTCTAGGGTAAGAAGTCCAAAGGAGAGCTGAATGACTTTTCATACTGACCTGTTTAAACTATAGTGTCTCAGACAAACTGCCTTAACCAAAGTTTTTCAGCTGTTTTCATCATTTAGTGGCCCGCATCTTGCAGTCACACCTGCATGAGTCAGGACTTTTATGTATAGCATATGGGGCAGGCTTCTGCACAGATGCTGAACTGCAGAATTATGTTCTAACTCATCTTTTATGATTACTTTGGTCTGTATAATGCAATAAAAATGACTATGCCATATTAGTTCATGTGGTTTTTTTGTTGTCTTTTTTTTAAAAATCTAAATATACTCATCTTTATTAAGAAACTCTTAGTGTATCATGTAACAAATGTAAAAGCAAATACACAGGGAAGTTCAGTATTCAAGGAAAAATTATAGAATCACAGACTAGCTCGAGTTGGAAGGGAGCTTAAAGACCACTGAGCCCCAACCCCTGTGTGTAATCAATGAATATACAGGTGCTATAATTAAGAAATATACAAGAGAGTTTGGCTAAGCAGGTTATTACACCAAAAAGGATAGAGGGCTTACCATTATCCTAATCTTGCTGGAAAACTCCAAAAGAAAGGATCTCCAGAAAGAAATCTTTCCCTGTTGGTAGTCAGCTCTTAAATGGGTCTAGAAGAGGTGGAGCAAGGCTCCACCCCTTCCAGTAGCACAGGTGAATTGCCTTCACCTGTATTCTATGGCTGACTTATTGCTCACCTCAGGTGGTCAATCAGAGGTTCAGGCCATGTTTCAGCAGTTCTCATGCACACCACCATGGGCAGGGCTACCTTCCACCAGCTTAGGCTGCCCAGGGTCTCATCTGACCTGGTCCTGAGCACCTCTGGGGCTGGAGCATCACCTCTGGACAGCTGTGCCAGGGCATCACTTCACTCTGAGTAAAGACTTTCCTCCTGATACCTAACCTAAATCTTTTCTCTATTAGTTTAAAGCCATTCCCCCTTGCTTCATCATTACCAGACCGTGTAAAGTCAGTCTTCCTCATGTTTCTAAGTTCTTCTCAAGTACTGGAAGGCTGCAATGAAGTCTCCTTGGAGCCTTCTTTTCTCCAAACTAAACAAGCCCATTTCCTTCAGCCTTTCTTCATGGGAGAGGTATTCCTGTACTTTGATCATTTTTGTGGCCTCCTCTGGATGAGAAAGTTTACAATCCAAGTACAAACCTGAATCTAGCAGTATATACTACATATATCTGCTTTGGTATCATTTCTCCAAAAATCTGTTGGGCACAAATGGGCAGTCCCAGTGGATAGGTTTGGGTACGCATACCTCCTGGATCACTACATCAGCCTGCAAGATCAAACATTGACTTTTTGTAATAGCACTCTGTCAAAAGCATAACTGTAGAGTTGGACTGGCAACCAGTGTTACGACAGTACAGATTGTAAATAATATCTGTTAATGCTTCAAATATATCCAATAATTTGCCTTTTTATGCCTAGTTGGTTAATAGAACAGCTCCCAGAGTAGAACGCTACTCAGCCTGAATAAAAGCAGAAGAATTAAATCCAGGCTCTGACACCAGAATAATGAGTGGGCATTTGTTTTATTTGTATGAAGACAGATTATGCAGTGGGTACAAGTGATGGATACAAGCATAATTATGGTTTCCCCAGAAATGTCATGGATTGTCTGCTAGGGTCTCTAGAAAGCATTTGAGATGCTCAGCAATGACAAGTTGAAATCCTGCCCTGAAGTTAAGGAAAGGAATTTATTTTTCTAAAGATTTTATTTCTGATGCTGGATATAAAAATAGATTCTTCTAGAGGAAGGAAGATGAAAACAAGTGGCAGGAAACTAACAATAACTAAAAAACATGTATTGCAACAAACAAGCAGAGGAAAGTAATATTTTCTTCAAGTCAAGAAAACTTGTTTGTGTTTTGATACCAAGTTCCTGATTTTTACAAGGCACCTATTTTGAGAGCCTTTTTTTCTCTATTTGCTAAGGATTAAATACATAATCATAGAATGGCCTGAGTTGGAAAGGACCACAATGATCATCTGGTTTCAATCCCCCTGCTATGTGCAGGGTTGCCATCCACTGACCAGGCTGCCCAGAGCCACATCCAGCCTGGCCTTGAATGCCTCCAGGGATGGGGCATCCACAGCCTCCTTGGGCAACCTGTTCCAGTGCGTCACCACCCTCTGTGTGAAAAACTTCCTCCTAGTATCTAACCTAAACCTTCCCTGTGTCAGTTTAAAAGCATCCTCCCTTGTCCTACCAACCTTGTAAACATCCATTCCCCCTCCTGTTTATACACTTACTTCAAGTATTGGAAGGCCACAATGAGGTCTCCCCGGAGCCTTCTCTTTTCCAAGCTAAACAAATCCAGTTCCTTCAACCTTTCCTCATAGGAGACGTGCTCCAGCCCTCTGATCATTTTAGTGGCCCTCCTCATTATTATTAGCTCATTGCAGTATTAGCAGCAGGTATCTAGCTTGGATGCTGCAACAAGTGGCAATGATGAAAAAGGGAGAGAAATAAAAAACAGCCTTGGTGCCAGAGGCTGCAGGCAAGAAGAGGAGGAAGAGGAGGAAGGTCCAGGTACAAAAAGATTGTAAGCTTCTGAAGTAGGAAGAGGGCAAAGGCAGGGCAAACCAGGAAATTTTAGAGAAATAAAAAGTATCAGATGAAATTGGAGGCCCAGACCAATTCAGATGCCCAAGGGTGGGACCTGGAGGACAAAGCAGCTCTGGGACCTGGTAAATGTGAAGATACTGTGCGGCCCTGGGTGAGATGGAGGAGTCCAGCATGTTTGAGGTGGATCCTCCAGAAGAAAGAAACACATCACTGCCCGAGAGCAAGACCTGGTCCAGGGGCTGAGGATGCAAGCAGCTCTGTGAAACCTCCTAGCAAACAGTCTGTGAATGGGTGCTGGAGGAACATGGAAGTGTGAAGGCAGTGAATGCTCTGTCTCCACACCACTCCCAGCTGCAGGACTGCATCTCAAACTCCTGCGGTATTTAGGACAAGAGGTAATGGCCTCTAGTTGCACCAAGGAAGGTTCAGGTTGTATACTAGGAAAAACTTCCCTGAAAGAATGGTGAGGTGGCACAGGCTATCCAGGGAAGTGGTGGAGTCACTGTCCCTGTAGGTGTTTGAGAAACATGTGGATGTGGCACTGAGGGACAGGGTTAGTGGGCGTGGTGGTGATGGTTGGACTAGATGATTTCAGTGATCTTTTCCAATTTTAATGATTTTATGTTTTTGTAATTCTATCTGCTTCTGACTGGAACTTTGCACTGGGCTCCAGCCTTGCACAGTGGGTGAAGAGGCCAAAAAGACAACAACTCTAATATAACTTCAGGCCCACATTTAGATCTCTCTTTTTCCTCAGTTCTCTTCATCTATATCCTTTCACCTGCCTGAAACCACAGGTAAGTAGTATTTCAAAAGCAAATATCATGCCTGTAAATTATATGCCTTACATCCCTGATGGTTTAATTTGACATAAAGATTGGAGTGGAGGTGTTGTGCAATTGATATTTTTTTGTGTAATCTGAAATACAAATCACAATTCCCTGATGATGTTTAATAATTGCAAGCATTCAAAATTCAATTAAGGCTATTAAGAGATTAGAAAATAGATTAGAAGTGGCTAAAGAGTAAAAATTTAAGGACTTCAAGCACCTTTTTTAATACAAAGAATGTTAAAAAATGAACGGGTTGAGAATTTCTCCGGGAATTTCCTATCATTTTAGTTAGAATTCATCATCATAAAAACAAAACAAAACAAAACAAAAAACAAAACAAAACAAAACAAAAAACACAAAACCGCAAAAAAAAACCCTTCTGCACACAATTTGGGTCCTACTGTTTCTCTCAAGCAGGGGACTCAAGTAATTGCTTGCTGATGGTTACTTCCTTCCCCAGGTATATGGGAACATACAAAGACATAATAGATTTTTAAGATCAGGAGAGACCACCCTGATCATCTGACTTGTCCTCTAAAATTAATGTTTGCTGAAGAGTTTTATCCAGTATTTCCTGTGGTGAGGTGAATTATCTCTTCTTTGACCATACCTCCTCTTTGTACCAAATTGTACCTGTTTTTCATTTCCTCCCATATGTTGAAAAATTGGTGGTTTACTCAGTGAATGGCTGAAAAGAACAGAAATTTGAGTCAACAAATTTCATATTTGTCTGCACTACATGGCTGCTTCCAACTGAGGTGCACACATCACTGAGCACCTTTAACTCCAGGGCTTAGAAGACAGGACTTTGAGGATGAGTCAGGCTGTGTCTAGCTCTACCAAGAAAAGAATCACTAGTCTTGAGCTCACTAGCCTATCCTATTATACTAGTATGAGGCACCTACAGAGAGAAGGGGTGGATTTGCCCATCCTGCAATCCCACATTCCCTTTTGCCCTTGCTCTTTGTTCCTGAACAAAGGACTAAGCTCTGGGGACAACTTCATGGCAGAATCATACAATCATAGGTACACTGAAATTGGAAAGACCACTAAAATCATCTGGTCTAACAACCAGCCTATGCCTGTGACTGCTCTAAATGATTTCCCTCAGTGCCAGGTCTACATGTTCCTTGAACACCTCCAGGGGCAGTGTCTCTATCACTTCCCTGGGCAGCCTGTTCCAGTGCCTATACCTCAACACTCTTTCTGAGAAAAAATGTTTCCTATTACCCTACCTAAATCTGCCCTGGCACAACTTGAGGCCATTCCCTCTCATCCTATTACTGATACCTGGAATAAGAGGTCGACCTCCACCTCACCACAACCTCCTTTCAGGATCTGTAGAGGGCAATAATGCTTCCCCTCCTCTTCTCCAGTCTGAATAATCCCAGTTCCCTCCACCACTCCTCATAAGATTTTTGCTCCAGACCCTTCACCTCCACTTTCTCTGCACACACTCCAGGGCCTTGATGTATTTTTTGCAGTGAGGGGCCCAAAACTGAATACAGTATTCAAGGTACAGCCTCACCAATGCTGACTACAAAGACGCTACAGGCTTGTAGTGGGGGGCAATAGATATGACCCATACTGGTGGGGGTCTTTTCATGTCAGGCAGAGGTGGAGAAAGAAAAGTTTGAAAGACAAGTTTGGAGAATTCTCTAGTTCTTCACAGAAGTAGACATGCATAGATGTTCGGAGGGCTTCCTTCTTTTCTTTCGTTAGGCACAAGCTCAAGGAGGCTGCTTGCTTATGCAGCTGCTTTGCCAGGCTGCATTTGCATCACTGCACCACAAATGTCCTTCTTCAAACAAGAAGAAACCTGAGGGAAGCCTGCTTCAGTGCTAAAATTGTTAGGAAAGATTATAAAAGCAAACAGCTACTAATTACTAACATAAGGTTTCTACTCATTATTAGCATCAGAAATGTAAAATGGCTGCCAACAAGAGTCAGCTCTGAAATCTCATTAGGAAGAAATGTAGCATTTTGTTCCCAGTTGTAAATGTTACTTGGCTACCATTGGCCTGGTCGGCAACTTGGCTAGCACAATGGGTGTCTCCCCTTGAGGTGTAAGTTTTTAGTGATGAATTTGTCTTAGTGAAAGAATGATAAATATCTGACAATTTTCTCAGGAATTCTGAAAATAAAACAACATTCTAGAATTGCCTAAGAATGCAGTCAACTAAATTGTGCACTGTAATACAAAATAAAAAGAATAATGATATGGTAATATAAAAAGGGCAAAACCATAATGAGAAGGGACATTTGTCAGTATACTCAGAAAAGCACAATCTGTCTCCCTGGTAATTTGGTGGAGAACAGAAAGTATTACATGCTGTAATACAAGTATTACATTATATTTCTGACTTCAGGAAGCATTACCATATGTCTTGCAAGTTAGTAATGTCCTCTTAAATATAGCGTGTTCTTTGTTCACACTGCATGGCTTCTATCCCACAGGGACAGTATTTATTCTGAATAAATTAAAGAGTGTATAAATCTTCCAATGTCACAAGATTTCATATCAGTCAGCTTTTGTGGGTGAAGTGGGCAGGAAAACCTTTTCTGCTAATGACCAGGGAAACTTGACAGGTTTGTTTTATTTCTCAGGCCTGACAACTTTCTCTAAAACCTATTGTTATGGAAATAGCCCCAGATTTCCCATCTTTAAGAAGCATTTAGTATTTTCAAATGTGTTTTGGAGGAAAGGAAAGACAAACATTTTCAATTTTTTGTATAAAGCAGCAGATACAAGAGAATATGATCTAATTCACACTGATATTCTTCTGATTAGAAGTTAGTTGAGGTTTCTTATATTTATGTGAAAATTCATGCTTACAACTTGAGAATTTTATGAGAGGAGGTCCTTCTCTTATGAGATGTCATAAGTATCCACATATTTCCCCTTGGGTCATACTGGGCCTCAATGTAAATTCCATCCATAGGCTGTGACACTAAAACCAGAGGGAATTTAGAGAGGCTGATGGTTAAGTCAAAAAGATCTCTGGAGATCAGTACTAACTAGAATATATATTCAACTTACGTAAATATGCTAAGCGTTCGAATTGTTGTAATTTGGGATTTTCTGTACCACTATGTCATTAACTTTCATTTTGTACTATGGTTTATAGCCAGACCTGGTTAAAGCATAAGAAATAAGGATGGGGAAAAGAGTATTGTCTTCTGAAAAAGGAATATGGTATTTTTGAGTGAGAAAGAATGTTCTTCGTGTCAAAGAATTGTGGTTATGAAGAAAAATATCTGTGTAGGAATGATGGGTCAAGGTGAACGAGTTATTATAGGAGGAATAAAAGAGAATGGCAGAGAACAAGCAACAGAAAGCAGTACAATAATCAGAAGGAATTACAATAAATTTGGAAAAGCAAACACATACATTTATAAGCAGCTCAATCTGTAGACAGAGCTGAAATTAAGACTGGGAAATTTAAAAAAATGTTGGAAAGAGTAGAAACCAGTGACATGAGAAAACAAGGAAGAATATTGAAACTGTGGGGAAATAAAGAAGAAAATCTAAGTATATTATCATCAAAGCCAAGAAATCCAAAACGTGGACAAACTTTAGAAGAAAAGCATTTTAAGAAAGCAGACTGAACAAATAGGATTTAAGTACCTGAAGAGACTCAATAGAAATTAAGCCATGGAGAAAGAGTCAAAATAACTTTAATTAATCAGGAAAGTGAGCAAGTGCCTCAGAAAAAAACCTAGATCAAGCACTAAACAAAAGCTTACTTGTTGGTATTTTTCTTGCTACTGAATTGAACTCTACTGAATTAGACATGCCTGGCTCATTCTTTAACACCAGTATCAGCCACTAAAGAATAGCTCACATGCCTACCATTACACCATCTTTCCCTCCAGAACCAAGTAGTTGTACACAACATGCAAATTTTTAATTGTTTTTCACTGTTAACATCCAAGCTGTGTTTGGGACTTGTTTGGGAGCTGTTAGCTGTCATAGTTTAAAATTGTGCCAGGTACCATAACAGGTTGTTTGTATAATCACTCTCATGCTAGAAAATATTTCAATATCTTTATGCATTTACTACCGGGGACATAATAACAGAGCCTACATTCATGGCTCAGATTCTGGTGCTGCTTGCCAGGGCTAGGTTCACGCTCAGCTATGCTCTGGTTGGAGAGTCAACATCAAACTGGGGCAAGCAGCACTGCCTCAGTGCCACAGCAGTGGAATCAGAGTTGGGTGGGGCTCAGACTACCTCCAGGTGGTTCCTAGTCCCTATACTTTGGCAACCTGCATCTAAGGACATCCTTCAGGTGTGACAAATCCCAAAGATGACTT
Source organism: Perdix hodgsoniae (assembly GCA_035772895.1). NCBI lineage: Eukaryota > Metazoa > Chordata > Aves > Galliformes > Phasianidae > Perdix > Perdix hodgsoniae. Next base: position 5,397,029 of record JAPSGF010000025.1, read on the forward strand.
GAAGCAGTGATCTAAACATAGTGCAAGGGAACTAGATGCACCACAGCAGCTTGTGGTGCACCTCCACACAGATGTACTTCAAAAGAGTGGGACAGTCAGTATCACACTACGCTTAAAACAATTTTATTTAATTCATTAGATGCTTCTAGCTTCACTGCCTGGAATTACCACCTGAAAACTGGCCATCCTCCCATGTTACTCTTAAGTGCTGCTCCAGCCTTGTGGCCTCCTGAAACTTTTGTCTATAGCTGGCAAAGAAGAACACTGGGAAGTCAGGAAATAGGAGTCACAGACTAAGAACTTTGGCAGAGCTCTCAGGCATTGCCTGAATAATTGCTCAGCAAAAATGCAAGCCACGGAAACATCTCAGAAACCTCCAACCACCCCAATTTAAAAAACTATTAATCCCAGTGGCAGTCAGGTATTGCACCCACTTAATATAATCTTCCAGCACATTTTCACTGTGCTCTTCTTTGTAGTATTTTGAGGATTTTAGAGAATTAAATGAGTCTACTACATAATCTAATTAATATCGATCTTGGGTTCCCTTCTGTTTTAACGCATGCAGGAGAAGGCATATAACTCATCTTGTTTAATTATTATTATTGAAGTTATTACTGTGGGAAAGAAATGATAGAAAAGAATCCTGAGTTCTAGCCAGAGCTTGTTAATGTCTGTGTCCCTTCCAGTCTCTTGTAGGAGGGACTTTCAAAGACTGCTTCCCTGTCTTTTTGTCAAACTACACTGGAACATTGTGCTAGCACATGTGTTGAAACAGTTTTTCAGCAGTAGATATGTAGCACATGCACATATTTATGTTTGCACTGTTGCAGCACGCACAGTTGCATACCTCAAAAGGAACCGCACTTTATCTAAGACCAGCTTTGCATCTGTGCACAGGCTGATATTAAATGTTGTATGATGCAATATACTGATGCAATTTCCAATTGTTCAGATTTGGTCATACGGCTTTTTAGAAAGAGGTCATCTTGTAGATAGTCTGGAGTGAGTCTACCAAGACTGCTGAAAGTCAGGTTAGAGCCTGGAAACACCACAACATTTTCTTTGTATACCCTCCCTTTCTTTGTAGGTCACCTGCTGTCTCTTGAACCTACCTGATTTTACAGATGCCTCTCTGGAACTGAGGTTATTTCTGATCTCACTAGATCCCTGGAAGTCAACAGTCTCGGAACCAAGTCATAATGTGGCAGCAATGAATGAGGTCTGCTGTCTTCAGATGAAAAACATAGGTATTTCTGAAAAACCTAACAGTGATGTCCACAATGAATCTATGGGTAAAAATCCTCCCTAAAACATTTATCTGAAGGTGACATTTCATGACCACATACACTCTACCTATAGGAGTTCTGTTGTCACTCAGCCAGGTCTGTTAGTTTGATGGGGAAACACACTATGTTAGCTGTAGATGCTGGGAGAGACAAAAGCCTTTGTGATTGTCACGGCGTAAACTAGATCAATCTATGCCTGTGACAGGGGGCAGTAGGCCCCTGCCCCTGCTCTCCACTCCCACCCCGGGCCCCACAAAATGGGAGGGAAACCAAAAAATGCAAAACCATGACAGTGGTCCTTACTTGCACACTGAACATCCTCCCTGCATTACATTCCCCTATCTCCCTCTTGTCACCTTTACTCTGCAAGTACTTTTACCCAGTCTGAGGCTGTAGCATGATAGCCATTATAGACAGATGTCAAATAAAAAAGGAAAACTGCCTGTATAATTTCACAGAAGGTGATGTCTGCAGAGAAGAAGATGCAGGTGCTTCTCTGGCCTTCAGAGATAATTTCAGAATGACTTAGATGGTCATCATGACTTGAATGAACGTGTTGCATCTTTATTTTGATGAAAGAGCTTTGGAAACCAGCAGCTTTTTCTAAGCAAGAACATGGAGTATAAAAAAATGTTCTTTGTTCACAGTTCATGCTAAGAGGAAATGTTGATGCTAGAAATGAGCAATGAACTCAATATATTTGAAAAATTATCAGTTACCCATTTCTTTCTTTCAGTCCAGGAGACAAAAAGTAACAGCTAAAAAGGGGAGGATGTTGATCAGTTTTTACATCTGACACCTCCTTCTTCACTCTACAGGAAATTTCCATAACCATCTCCAGTAATTACAGGCTGAATTCTTCACGAATGGATAAAGCAATATGAATGTATCCCAATTTCCATGGCACCTGTCTTACTGTTAGTGCAAGAAATCTTTCTTATAGCTGCCAATAATTATGGAGAAACTCAATGGCTTACACAGTGATCATTTACTGAGGGAGGAAATGAGTCAGTCTGTGAAAGATAAAACCTTGCTGGTTAATATGCATTTATTTGAAGGATATCAAAGTCTTAGGGAGGAATTTTATTTGGGGCACTTTATATGGGCTTGCATACTGTAGCACAAATGTAATTACTATGTCAGTGTATGCTGTAACAGTAGATGAAACTTTGGAGGTAGCTGATGGCATCATTCTCAGTCTGAGATCATAAAAATTGTTTTGACCAGCAATCTGATATTACTACAAGAAGCTATAATTGATGTAATCTTTTAACTTAGAAGGATTTTTAAACAGTACAAAAAACATCTTTTCTGTGGCTGCTTTTCTACTGAAATTGCATGTGTAAGTTCTAGGCATCAGATAGGACTAATTCTAATCTCTGTAATCATTAGCCCACATCTTCTCAGATGGCAACTGTTTTAACCTATACTGTTCTCTTTTATTCATCCTGACTTATCCACTTTGCTTTTGTGATGAAAGACTGAGGAAATATTTGGTTGGCACCAGCAGAGAGAGGTGCTGAGTGCCTCCCATTCTGTCACAGTATATGATACAGCTGCCAGTTCAAAAGATGGGGCACATTTTCTCTACATCACATTCTGTCCTTCTCTCTTCCTGAGAGGTTCCTTTTCTCTGTGCTATTAATCTCTCTGAGCAGCAACACAGGCCTGACTCCAAAGCCTTTTGTGTTAGCACTCATTCTAGTGGTTCCAATTGTCCTCGGAGTTAAACCCAATTAACTCCAGAATTCCATTAACTTCAAAGCACTGAGCAAGTGAGCATTAAGTTTATAGAGAATGGAATTCAGTGTATTGGCTTCAGCATCTCTGCTTTCCCCAGAACACCCCTGCACCTGACGGAAGATCTGAAACCTCATCGTTCATCACTGCTTATTAACATCAAATATCTTGAAGTTTGTTTGAGTCTTATCTTTGTCACAAGATTGTCATGGGAAAGAGTAATGGGGGATTTTCATGCTTTTGAAAGTTAAATCATTTTCCAGTTTTGTTACTTCGTCATCGTGACCTTTCTGCCCAGGAAAAGATCTATAGTAGTAGGATAAATTGTTCTGATATTTTTCTCCTAAAAGTCAATAAGTTCATTTCGTCATAATGCATTAGAAGCCTCTGTTAGTCCTACCAGGTCTTTCTAAAGTAACAACTTCAACAGAAAAACGTTTATCAGAATATTGTGCAAAAAAACCCATCAGTATAACAATAATGTTGATATTCCCTTTACTTATGTTTTCAGAGAGTAAAAAGAGGAGAGAAAACATTTATGATATGAAAACACTGGATCTTTTCAAAGAATAGTTTTCCACTGATATTTATCCAGTGCACTGCTCATATTTTGCATAAAGCTTCAATACATCTCAGGCTTTATATGTGAAAAGTCCAGTGTATTATAATTTGTACTTAAATGGTGACTTAAAGGCGCTCAAAGCATCAGAGAAAATTATGTAAGACTGTAAAAGGGATTGTGTACATTTCCACACAGTCCGTGGTACTTACAGTAGTACACAGGAATTAAAAATTCCATAAAACTGACATTAATCGGTTACATAAGCAACAGGAAGTTGGTACTTGGGGCAGGTTAACTTTTTTTAGTGCTGTGTTTAGAAAGGATTGACTGGTGAATTACCATTCCTGGATTCCAGAAGCATTTTTTAATAACTACACATCCAAATTTATGCACCAAATCTTTTAACCCGACACCCGAATATGGACAGCATGTAGATTGTGCTTCTGCCAGAGAATGGAGCAAGCAGACTCATTTAACTGTTTCCAGTCTGCTTTGCTTCTTGGTATTCTTGGTATGTGAACAACTTGGTCCTATGAGGGCAGGCTGTCAGAGCTGGAGCTGTTCAGCCTGGAGAAGAGAAGGCTCTGGGGAGGTCTGATAGCAGCCTTTCAGTGTCTACATGAGGGCTATAGGAAAGAAGGGGACAGACTCATTAGCAGAGTCTCTGGTGATAGGACAAGGGGAAACTAATAGAAGGAAGATTTAGGTCGCATATACGGAATAAGTTTTTTACAATAAAGATGGTGAGGCATTGGCACAGGTTGCCCAGAGAGGTGGTGGATACCCCATTTCTGGAGATGTCTGAGGTCAGGCTGGACAGGGCTCTGAACAACCTGATGTAGCTGTCCTTGTTCATTGCAGGGGAGATGATCTAGGCGATCTTTAATGGTCCCTTCCAACTCAAATGATTGTATGATGCTGGGGGATTATTTGGTGAAAGTGAAACTTCTCTATACTTTTCCTGATATGATTCTAGATCTTCCAAAAGAGCCAGATTTTCTGGTCAAAAGCCTGTTTTCAAAGTAAAGCTGTAGTCCAGAGATGGAGCTATGAAGATGTATTATAGCAACTGTATCCATGGAGCTCAGACTTTTCCATCTGAAGGAGGCAGGTTTGGATTTTTTTCCCTCTGGTTTGCACAGCAAATGTAAAACATCCTGTAAGGCAACGAATACATGGAGCTGTACAGCAGCCAGAGCCACAGAGAGGAATACTTTCTATCATTCATCATTATACATGTTCTAGACAGACCTTCGAAAGTACTGAGAAAGCAGTGCTGCATGGCAGGGATTTCCTGATGCAGATAGTGTTGTTGACACTTGTGGTGATGCTGAACATTGGCTCTATCCCTGCTGCTCACATCTTCTTCCAACACCTATACTCTTCGGGCATTGCATACACTGGGGCATCAGCCCTTCAGCCCATCCTATTACCACCCCATCTCTCAAATCAACCAATTGAACATAAAGGTCAGCGAACTGTGGACAGGAATGTCTGGAGCAGAGCCAGGGGTAGATGCCTGCTTAAACAGCTCCCCATGACTGCCTCTGCCCAGGAATTCAAATTAACATTCATATAGGAAGAGGGAGGATGCCTGGCTATGGCCTTGGAAGTGGTTTGTGCGATGCCAGTGTCATTCCTGCCATGGGTGGGGAACCATGGCTGGTGTCAGTCTGCTCCAAAATAGGTCAAGGCAGTATTACCTTTGTACTCCAGAGAACAAGACCTGCAATGAGTGAATTATTTAGTGTTAATGCACATTCTCTGAATATTCTTGCCCTATTTAGGAGCACACAAATGAAATGGCTGTTATTAAATTTTTCTCATCATCCTGAACATCAAATACATGCCTCACAGGTTGGGCAGTAGGCTGGTACCTCTGCTATGAATCAGTTTGTATTTATTGCTCTTCTTTTTTTCTTGTTTTTATTACTTCCTGTATTTTTAAATGGTGAGAAATACAATGCTAAACCTGGAAATTAAATCAGAAGCAGTGTATCGAGAAGTATTTCCCTTCTAAATATTGAAGGGCATTGTGTGGGTAAGATGAAGGAAGACAATATGCAGCTTGTCTTCCTGAGGAGTTTGGTAGAGTTGAGGGCAACATACTTACTGATATTTGACATCAATTCTGAGAATGCCATAGTCTTTTTTGATGTGCATTGCCAATCTTGCACCTTTTTTACAAAACAATCTCTGTCCCTTTTGGGACAAATTCAGAAAAGGTACAGAGAAAAGAGTCCAAATGCATCCCTCAGTTGGTCCACTTGTTGTCTTTGGAAACCAAACTTCCTAAAACACATGCAAACATGACAGTAAGAGCACATCAGAAGAGTCTCACATGGCTAATGTGCTGCTCATGTCTTGCTTGGAGCAGACCACTGTGCCTGCATATTAGCAGGAGCAGAAATGTTGTTTTCATAGCAAAGTTTGGCTGGGGAGACTTGGGAAAGTTATGGGTAATGAAGTGGTGAAGTTAACAGGCATAAGGTCAAGCACGTTAAACCCTTTGAACATGTGTTTTCATTCAGGATAAAGAAGCCCGAGTTTGCAGCAATTTAAATGGAATTAAGGTACAGAAAAGGAGAGCCACTTTATTCCTGCATGAAAGCACCCAGATGGCATTTATCAACCTGCAGTTTAGGCCTACTTGCCTTCCACCTTTATTTCATTAACTTCCCCGCATGCCTTCATAATGGGTATGGCCTATGATTTTTCATTTAGTTCAGGGAGCCTAAGATACACTACATTTACAAACATTCCTTGTTAACAAACTAATATGGAGTCTACCGCAAACTGTAATTACACTATAATTGCTGTAATAGTTGCTTAATAAATATGTAAAATTAAATACTTCTGCTTTAAAGAAGAAAATAAAAAGACATGCTGTACTTGGACTGGCTCTCCAACAGAAATGTGCTCTTACTGAAGTATAATTAAATATCTCTTTCAGATGATGCTAGCTCCATTGGGCAGATAACCTAAGTCCACAGCTCATTTCAAGTTTCTGTCCTCAAACCATCCCTGTTAGCGTACTCTCAAACTCGCTTCTGCTATGACCCTACAAGGTCCCTCCAAAACAAGATGTGCACACACATCTGAAGAGGCTTGGCCATGGACACCCTTCTGGAAAGGCTGTACGAAGCTGTATGAAGGCAGAAGCCCTACATGGTTTATGTTGCTGTTAGCAGGTAGCACAGTATGTCAGTGTGCTCACTGCGGAGTAAGCCCTGTGGAATCAGGATAGATCCCTCTCAATATATGCATTTTAGATTTTCTTTGGACTATGCTCACACTGAGTTTTCTCCTGCATGTGACAAAAGCCATGCTCTATGTAATTTTTCCTTTCCTCTGAGTGAAAGCACATCTGCAGTTGTTTCTGTCCACAGCAAAAGTGCATTGTTGAGGTGAGGTTCTTGCTTGTCTAGATTTATTGTTCCTTGACTCATTAGAAATGTGTCTTTGAATATGAATGTGGATTCCTTTTGGACAAATACACCAGAAGAAGGACTCCAGTGACACAACTAAGGCCCTCCAACTGCAGAGGAGTTTGAAGCCCAGAACACAGTTGCACTGAGCTAAAAAAAATTCTTCCAATGTGTACACAAGCCTTGGGTTTGGTACCAGGCACTGCAACTTCTAAAATCTTTAACTTTCTTTTGTTCTTAAATGATTCCATAGACTAGAGCAGATACCAAGAGAAATGGTATGGAAAGAGTGCACATTTTGGAAATGTAAGAATGGCATTTTAAAAAAAAAGAAGAAAGATGAAATAATAAGTAAATGAGGAAAAGAGGTGCTCTGTCAACCTTACCCTACTGTATGTTGTGTGAACCTATAATATCGCTGCTCAGTGAAGAAGGTGCTACGCCAAAGCCTTGATGTTTTCTGCTTCTTTAGATAGTTCCTCCTGGTGGTTTCATATATCTGGATTTGGCTGACACTTGTTTGCTGCTTATTTGGTTAAGAACTTGTGTCCTTACACAGAGGCAGGAAGGCAGAAGGTCACCAGTAACCTTAGCAGAGAAAGAAGATCCAGACTCTCTGGGCTACCACAGGAGGTGACCAGATCCACAGCCATGGGACCAGAGAGAGGCTCTCCAGAGCACCTTACAAACTCAGATCATTTGTGAATGCAGTGCCACAAGTGGCATGTGAGAGGCTGGGTGTGTCAGTGTGTGATTTGTACTGAACACAAGGATGGACTAGCCAGTGAGATTAATCTACTTGGAAGCCAAGTATAGCAGCAGCCATGGACCTGGCTTGGATACTGAAAAGTCCAGAGGGTCTGTGCATTGGCTATTGAAGGACTGAGGGAGCCAAGTTGGTTACTGGAGAGACAATTGGGTTTGGGGAGCTCGCTACTGATAGTGATGAAAGAAGAGATAATGATTTTAAACTGAAAAATGGTAGATACATATTAAATCATGAAATTATTTACTGAGAGATGGTGAGGTACTTGCATCTGGTGAGGATACCAAGAGAAGCTTTGGGTGTCCCATCCCTGGAGGCTCTCAAGGCTAGGTTGGATAGGGCACTAGACAGCCTGAGCTGGTTTGGGCAGCCCTGCCAATGGGAGGAGCTGGGACTAGGTGGGCTTTAAGGTCCCTTCCAACCCAAACCATTCCATTATCCCATGATTCTATGATTTTATGATTCTATGATTTTGTGTATGTAAAATTTCCCCTGAAGGACTTTCATATTGATCAGCCAGAGGGGAAACAAGATTGGTGCTATTTGTGTGTGCACAAGTACTGAGCATTTCAGCCTGTGTCAATCTATGTGTCCGTGTATATACGTCTGTGTGCCCTGTACATATATGTGTACGCTATGGGGATCACCTGCTCTGCCTCACTGCTGTCCAGACCAGAGGATGTGATGCTGAGGCAAAATCACATCTGTCTGAGACATTTACATGCAGCAACTCCTTCCTTTATCCATTGCCAACTTGTACACAAACACAGTGCTAGTGCTTCCTCCTTCCCACTCATTGCTGTTATGACCTTTCCTCTGGTGAGGAGGTGGGAGCTGTAATCACCCCTACAGCTGGTGCACTTGATGAACAACACACTTGGCTTCCTTACCAAGGTTACTCTTGAGCTCAGTTGCCCTGTTCTGAATTACTCCATAAAATGAGCTTCCCAGTCAGGGATTATCATGTTTTCCCACTATGATAAGCTTACTGTTGCATTTAAAGATGGTATTATTATGGTTTTATAGCATTTAGCTTAGTGGCAGGAATCATCTTGTGGCTGTTGCAACAATATAATACAGATTTACAGTAAATTTGCCAAGAAGGGATGTGTTACAAGCATGCTAATAAAAGTTTACTTAAATGACCATTTGAGAAAGTTTGAGTATTTTCTACTCTTTTCATAGTATAGCTTATTAATATTATTATTACTACTACTATTAGAACAATCATATGATTTTCTAAAAACTGGAAGTCATTAAAAAAATCAATGGAACCAAAGATCATCATTAAAAGTTCTAACTGATCACATTTTCCACTGGAAGACTCAGATGTTGAAGGTTTTTCAAGCAGTATTGGTGAACATATCATACAATTTGTTTAGAATTGAACTTGCAATTATCACACAAATGTTGTGGCTTTTTTTTTTTAATTAAAAAGTATAAAGAAAACCACATTCATAACACCTCTTTTTTGTAAAATAAATAAACAAATAAAATTGTGTTTGTTTCCAAAATCAATAACTGACTTTGTTAGATTGTCTATAAAGTTCAAGACTTCATAGCTAGAGGATACTAAACAGTCCTATACGTAGCTGTCTTTGCAGCCATACACAGCACATGATATTGTTTTACAGCCTCCTGATTAGACATAGGCAGGAACTGATAAACATCTATTACGTGCCTCCACATACAGACTTTGAGAGGGATTCATCTTAACTAACATTAAATAAGCAACTTCTTGGCATCTCAGTATGAGCTGTTCACCTACAAAGACCAGTTAAAAGAAACAAGTGTTTCTGGAGGGTGATTTGCTTTAAGGATTTAACCTAAAGGAAGATGAATTGCCTGCTAGAAATGGTTGTTCCTTTTAAAAGGCTGTAAAAAGATCCACTTGTGAATAATTCAGACTCAGGTATTTAATTTCTGAGAAGACGGAGTCGATAGTCTATGAACATAAACCTATAGAGTCTGACATGACAAAGCAACAAAAGTAATGTTGGGCTTGCTTGTTTCTGTGCAGATGTTATGAAAGTACTATATGCTTTGGGTGCCCAAAATCACCAGTTATCCCCAGAACAACATGAGAACTTCCTCTGTCTGATGAATAATTCCTGGTTTAAGGAGGTCGTTCATCTTCTCTTCATTCTTGCTCTGTAAACTTATGTCTTCAGATGATGTAGCTTGACTGAAATAGACTAGACACATCACCCAAATATTTTATATGGGAACTAATATTGTATGTTTGTGATCCATGTAAATCTAAAATACTTGGTTAATAGTAAGAAGATAAAAAGTGTTCTTATATATATATGTACTCATGTCTGAATGTAATGCCTTCTATTTATTTCCATGGAACATACAATAGCTACAGAGTGCACAATAGCACTGTTTGATAGAGTAAATTCTCAGCTACAAAAGACTATTTTTCAACATAGTCATCACCACTAGCTATGCATTTTTGCTAGCAAAGAACAGGAGCCTGCATGCAGCATTCAGAAAAACCTGCACCAGCAGAGGTAACCCACTGTCACTGTCTGCACTGCTGAAATGCACCTCCCACCCCTCACTGTGCTCACATACACTGTTTGGTCTACATAAATGTTCAGCAAATGTTAGTGAATGTCAAGGGGTGCCATTTTTTTCCACGTGGAGGAATTCAATGAATGACACAGCCGTGCTTCACCTGCACTTCCATGTCAGAAGCCATGGTGTCAGACTGCCCCTCTTCTGCCATTTGTCAAATGGCAATGAAATGTAATGGGATATTTGTGGGAAGGTTCAGCTTCTAATGCCACACTACCAACAGCCACCTCTGATGTTGTGGGCCAACATAATATAACAAGAGGTATAACTTTCAGAGCTCCCCCTGTTTTTTAATCTGAAACTTAACTGAATCAAAGTTACTCCTGCATATCACATCAACCAAAGGTAATTAGGCAGATGTGTAGAGGTATATACGTACCCAGTAGACGCTTACTTCTTCTGTGATATCCTCCAGGCATTTCCACAGCTCTCACAGTGTTATTTAAAAGCATCAAATCTCACTCTTCTTAGTAACAGTTGCAGATAATACATTCCTCTTGGTTCAGGATTGGTGTTTTTTGTTGGTTCTCTTTTTTCACTTTTCTATTTATAATGTGCCTCGTAGCATCAGCTAATCAAATGCACCCATACGTGTCACTATACTGCACCCAGAAAATTCCAATGACAGCGGTCAGGCTTGTGGTGTGCTTCTGCAACACCCCTGGGGACAGTGCCTGTGTGTTTTCCTCCAGCCCAGAGGATGGTAGGGATGCACAGTTACAAGAGAGGGCTGGGTCCTCCAGCCTGAGTGAGTGGGTGGGCTCGGCCTAGTTTGCTTGAAGGCTAAGGGTGTCATTCAGGATGAAATTTCCTTGGGTGAAATCTCAGTTCCCTGACTTCAGAGCTGAAATCAATGCTCCGTGATTTTCACACATCCACAAAGCAACACCCTCTTCCACTCCTGGAAATCATTTTTCTTGATTTTCTTTTGGTTGCGTGGCAAACAGAAAAAGCTTCAGCTGATATAAGTTTTAGATTAAAATCTGCAGGTGTTCACTCTTTCTTTTTAAACTAACAAGGAAGAGATACTGTTTCAATATTGCTAACAAGTAATGTTTTTATGGCTTAGCTCAGAGCTGGAGAAGCTAGTTGTGCTATCTTCTTCTGTGGGCAAACAGGAAATACATCTTATATACAAGGACAGGAATTTATTGTTAGTATAAATTAAACCTTAGGAATTCAACTCAAGAATTGTTATTACAGATATAACTATGACAGGAGAAGAAATAACATGTCTAAGTAGGAAAAAATTCAATAGAGTTGGTAACAACGCAGGTATGATCTCACCATACTCTCTGTTTCCAGCCCTTCTCTGATGTATTGCTCACTGTGCCCAGCCCTAAGGCTGCAAGGGGTGTTGCTGCATGCTGGTGCTGCTGTCATTTTGCCTTAGCTCAAGGACTGTATTTCTTCTCACTGGTGAGTTGCTTCTAGCTGTTGTGTTTCCAGTGCCACACCTCCTGTCTCCCACAGGACCTCCATGCCACACCATTGGCCAGCAGAGTGCCCAGGTGGCCATGAAAGCCAGTGGCACCCTGGCTTGTATCAGAAATAGTGCAGCCAGCAGAAGCAGGGAGGTGATTGTCCCCTGTACTCAGCACTGGTGATGCTGCACCTTGAGTACTATATTCACTTTTGGGCTCACTACAAGAAGGACATTGAGGTCCTGGAGCATGTTCAGAGAAAGGCAATGAAGCTGTGAGGGGTCTGGAGCACAAGTCTTATGTTCTTATGGGGAGCAGCTGAGGGAAGTGAGATCGTTCAGTCTGGAGAAGGGGAGACCTTATTGCTCTTTACAACTACTGAAAGGAAGTTGTGGTGAGGAGGGGGTCAGCCTCTTCTTCCAGGTGAGAGACAGGACTAGAGGGAATGGCTTCAGGTCACACCAGTTTCAGGTCAAACATTAGGAAATATTTCTTCTCCGAAGGAGAGTTAAGGCATTGGCTGTTAAGGATACTAAAACAGTATGCCCCATAGTTCCATGTGGATTTTCTTTTCTTGGACTTCTTCTTGCTTGTGCCTTCAGACTTTTCCCTGAAGAATTAGTTTGGTTATTTACATGGCTCAGATCACCAAGAAAAAAAGCTCTATTTTCACAAAGACCTAAAAGAGGCTGAGCTCATAAAATACTTCACACTTTGACTTATGTACACGGTGGAGCTGTTCTTCTTACATTTTAATCTGTTTCTAACAGAGGTCTTTCACATCATTAAAAATCCTATTTAAATTTGTTTTAGGACAAAACAAATAGAAGTAGCGTGACAAATGCTCCTTTCCTAACATGTGTTTCTGATGCTGAGTTCCTGAAATTGGTTAAATACTGAGCAAGGAGAGGAAAGGCAATCGGAGCTGCTGTGCTAAAAGCAGCCAAGCCAGAAGTGGGGACTTCTCCCACCTTTGCCAACTGGAGATCCAGCCCAGGCTGCAGCATTATAAGTTACAGAATTTAGAATCACAGAATGCCTTGGGTTGGAAGGGATCTTAAAGCCCATCCAGTTCCTACTCCTTTCTATGGATGAAACTGCCACTGACCAGATCGGATCCCATCCTACCAGGCCTCCAGAGGCTTCCTATGACTTCAAATCATTTTCTGGCACAAATAGAAGTGCGGTGTGTGGACATCAAAATGGGCAGAAGGCAGGAGCAACAAACTAACCCAGTCTGGTGCAGTTTGTACCAGGGAAGACCCTGAGGCTCAGCTCTGGTGAGTGAGATCCCTCACCCCATACCCAGTGGTAGCCCACCTCTGGATGGGCCACCTATGAAGTGTTCATCTACGGCTATTCCTTGTCAGGCAGTGGCCATCACAGCAGTTTCAGGAGCACACTGCTGCTCTCATGGCATCTTAGTCTCATTTTAAGTCCCTAGAATCTGTAATACTAAGGTAGTTTAGTGGATGGTAGGCATGAACTCCTCTCAACTTGTTAGAAGTGTTAATTGAATGATTTGGCACCTTAAAATGGAATATCCTGAAAAGATCATTATGTCAGAGTTTTATGAGGAAATGGGAGTTTTAGAAAAATCATGAAAATATTTTTGATATATTTGACACATTCATTTGAAATAAGGGAGTTTATATTCCCCCACCCTCCTCACCTTTCCTCCCCATCTAGAAACACAAATGAAAGTAGAACTCTGCATAAGTAAACATAATGTTTTAAATCTTTGCATGTATTATTTTCATATCACCAGCAAGAATATTCCAAACAATCTAGAAGAACTTCGGAAGTATCTTTCTTCCAATAGGAAATTAACTTCTTTCCTCATCCTTCTACTCCTTTTCTAACTTTTATTTCTTCATGTACTTCAGTCACAGGGAGAGCAGAGAGTTTGAGATAAAGAAAAAGAAATAACATACAGATCCTGTAGAATGAAACAATAACTAATTTTTGTTAATTTTGAAATTTACCTTTAATCTAATATGTAGAATTCAAAATGTTTTCAAGTTGTTACAATGTATACCAAACAAGCTCTTTAAAGTTTTGTTTTGTTTTTTTAATTTAAGTGTTACTTAGGTAACCTTTCTTTTCCAAAAATTATCACATTTTATAGTATCCACATTTCTCAGTATTTCCAGCCAAAATCAAATATTCTTGGCACTTTCTGACCATCAACATTTTTGAAAACCATCTCAAACTCAACATCCACAACATCTGAATATGGTTTTCTATGTCGTATTGACTAAACGTGAAATAAAGTATTTCAATAAAAGAACAAATTTTAAAGTGTGACTCACAGAGGCAAAGCACATAACAAGAGCTTACACTTTCTCACCAATTAAATGGTACACTACTGCAGAAGTGGCCCTAAATGTTAAAATTTGGAAGACTTTTAATTAAACTGTAATCATAAGGAAAACTCATGTGAATATTGAGTCTCACTAGGTTCAGATGTTTACCCCGTCTCCCTCAGCTCTACATTTTCTCTTTACTCATCTGCTTTTTCTTCTCTCTCTACCACCCCCCTACCTCTATCCACCAGATATTGGAATATCAAAGATACTTAATGGAAAGCAAAGTTATTGCTGGCCAGCACAAGATATGCTGTTACTTTACTTATTTATCCATGGTGGGATTTACCATTGTGGACAAAAATATAGAATTATATATGCATAACAAATAAGGGAAAACTGTGGTTATTTGTGGTATTGTGCTTGGGGAAGAAAAATTTGACAAAATAGCAGTCTTAATGTCTTAATACGCTTTTGCTTATTGAATAATAAATTTTTTCACATATATTATTTACTTTCCTATGGTGGATTCTGGGAGAAATCAGCTCTCATAAAATGTTCAGATGAATGATTTCTAACCTGTTGAGGTGCGCATTAAGTCTTCTGTCTTCTTAAAAAAATAATTCGTGTTATTCATTATTTAGTTAGTCAGCATTTTACACACACACTAACCACATAGGTTTTGTTTGACCTTTATATCTTTTGCAGGTTAACGGAATAATTAAACAGTTCACTGAAGTGAACACAGTGGAACAGAAAGGCCAAAAAGCCCTTCGTCAGAGCCACTTGGGTCACTGGACATAATGGCTAATGGAGAAAACAGTCCAAAAAATATTTTCTTAACAATGATTTGGTTCTAATGCCAACATATAATTACGAAAATGACCCAGTTTATTTATCCCAGAAAGCATCTGTTCTGGTTTTCCAGAGTTGTTCAGTTTGGCAACTTCGAAAGCAATTTGTCACTGATTTGCTGAGCTGACCAGAGCAATAATTAGGCTGGGCAGTTTGAATAACATTTCTTAATACTTTATTTAAAACTTTGTACCTCATGTGCCTCAAATATTTCAACTTGAATATTCAGTTATACAACAAGATTTTGAAAGAGAATAAGAAATGAATTCATAAATGTATTAATAGATTTTCCTTTTTGGTTACCTGTTACGCACATTTCAACTCACTGCGTAATATAATACTTCATGGTAATAAAGTATATCTGTAAATAAATATTTATTTATCTTCCTTCGCATTGCTGCTTCTGCACTTGGAGCATTTTGCTTCCGTCTCTGACTTCATAACAGGCTGCCTCTTATCGATTTCTTCCCTTTGGTTTTTACAAATTTGGGCACTTGGTAAAGGAAAAACTGGTGAATCTGAGAAATATGTTAATACTATTCTGACATATTGCTGGTACTTTTCTTCCCAGTGAAGTCATTCTTTACTCCTTCTGAGATACACAAAATAAACAAAAGTGCCTGCTAAAGATGCTGGCACTTGACACTGTCTTTTCCGTAATAACACTGAAATATGATTGACTCCTACTAAAATAAGATCACATTTATTTATCCCACATTAAACAGCATGACCTTTTCAGTACTACTTTACGTGTCTTAGATTCGCTGAGAAAGAATGCACAGTGTGACTAATGAACTGTTCAGCTCATGGTAATGAAATCTTCAAAGGCAGTCTGTCGCTGGCCTTTCCCAGATGCCCCAAAGAAGTCAGGGAGAATTTACTGGTGGTAAGCTTGTGGATAATACAATACAGAATTTCCACTCCGTTTGCCTGAGCTGGTCCCTTTCCCTAAGCCTCCCCTCCTGCCTGGGAAGGGGCTGCCAGGAGATTCGGACGTGCTTCATGATTACTTCTGATGGAAATTTACGATTTTTTTGCTACTGTTCAGTACATGCCATTTTATATATTTCCACCTTTTCCAAATGAATTCTCTATTCCCATATCACTGAGGCTTTTCACTGCTAGATAACATACAATGCACCTGTGTTCTCTTATCTCCTCTCGCTGCCTCCTGTTTAAACTTGTATTTCATTCCCGAAGTACAGCCACATTGTCAGATTCAAATAACAATTTTCTCTCCTTTCTATCTGAGCTAATTTGCACAATTTAATTTTTGTTAACCTCTCATCTTCACAACTCGAAAGACACGAATGTGTAACATCAGGTGTGAATTCCTGCATGGCAGCGCAGAACGTGGAGAGAGAGAACTCTGCTGCAATACGAATGAGCAGAGGTTATGGCCCCGACCTGGAAAAACACTTAAGCATACACTTATTGTAAATCAGGAGAGGTATTTGCATGTGTAACTTTGAGCACATGCATAGCTGTACTTTTGGATTGCTGCCACTGCTTTAAGGAATTGACCGCATGCTTTATGTTCTGATACTTATTCATGATGTAAGACAGTGATACTTCATCTCATAGTATTTTTTCATTGTGTAAGCCAAGAGGTAATTCAGAAGCTATAGGCATGTTTGCAATTTGTTTCCCTGTCACTGAGTGCTATACAGAAGGAATGCATTCCCTCAAATATTGCACACAGACTCATTTCCATTTCTTAAACATCCAAGTGTATCTTTGCTTATTTCATAAGCAAAAGTACTAGCAGTTTTTTGTTTGCTTGTTTGTTTATAATGAACAAGATCTAGCACTTCTAAGGAAGTTTCAAGTCAAGTACTAGAACATTTTAGATGTGGCCACGTACTTTTCTGTACTCTATTGAAGACCAACTTTCTACCTATCTATGCTGAAACTACAGTTCAACCTGCCTTCTTATCTCAAAACTGAAAACTAACCTCCTTAAGAAATATTTTTCTTCTTTGATAAAACAAGAAGGAAACTCCTGCAGTCTGTAGCTAGGACGGAATGTTCTATTCACCCACTCATTAATGAAAAATAAATCACTCTGAAGTGCTGGAAAATAATTTTCCCAAAGAATACACATTCATCTCTTTAAAGTATAAAGAAATAACTGTGATGACCAGGCAGAATTACCGTTGCTAGATCAAATGGCTAATGATAAGATTCCAAATGCTGCAAAGGAATCTAAAGGAAAGAGTGTTCAAAAGAAGTGGGAGGAAGATTATTGGTTGTTTGCAAAAGATTAACACAGCAATTTTTTCAGTAGTTTGCTCGCCTGGACACAGGGAACATCTCTGATTCTGCAGATGTGAATGTGCAGTATTCTGCAAACATGTGTGCATCACAGCCTATGCAGGCTCTTGAAGAACTATGTCCTGTTGGAAACATTTATTATGTACTATTTCAGCTATGGAAAACAAAGAAAATTACAACTGTAGTGTTATAGTCAGTAACAGAGCCCTTAAAGGTCTTATTCATCAAAAGTCTGTACTGTTCACTCATATGTTATTCAGTTACTCAGACACTTCTGTGTAAATACAATGCATGAGATTTTGCTCAGTGCAGAATATGATCCTGGGTCTGATGGGGCATGTTCAGTGTTCAATGCAGTGTTCGCAAGCTGCCAAGTATCAAAATGACATTAACAAGATGACAGACAGCCCCAATTCTACACAGGTTCATTTGTATCTCTCAGCAGGAGTAAGAAAGAACTATTTGTGTAATTTCTTAGTCCATAGAAAATTGCACTACCAGCCTATGCCAATATTTCTATGGTGTCCAATGTCTCTTTAACATTACAAAAATATTATATTTCAGTTCTCCTTCCCTGCAATCTTGCTGTAGTTTAAACAAAACTTCAAAAACCATTGACTAAACACAGGCTCTGGCTTCATTTGTGAATCCGGTTTGAAGATTTCAGCCTGGCATGAAAGCAAGGGAAAAGTAAGAGGTCTAACTATTTTGTTTACCAGCAGACATTTCTGTGATGTTCTGCTTACTGCTTCTAAAGGCATAGAGGATAGATTTGCGGTCCCTTAGAGTTATTCCATGATCAGTGAGGAAAGAAATGATCCTTTGGAGAATGACTCATGGTCTGAAAATAACATTTATGACAATTAAGGTGAACTGCCCTCTGAATGTCCCTCTGTCTTCACTAGCTGCAGAGGGACAATCTTAGGCTAAGCACCTGGCTGTCATAGCTAGCACGGGACAAGGGGGACCCCAACCCAGAGGTAGATATAAATGGCTCTTCTGCCCAAAGATTCTGAGTCATCAGCAGGTAAATCCTCTTCATAGCCCTGCAATAGCTAGTGGAAGCAGTCAGAGTCAGATGGATGCCGGATACTTGGAGACAATGGCCTCTTGGAACAATAGGTCATGTACATTTATACAATAAACTGCTGATCTCCAAGTGCTTTTTTAACTGCGAGTAATTAAGGGCAAGAGCAATAATGCAGAAATTGGTAAAAATGTAGAAGAGAATTTTTAGCTGCTTCTGGTCAGCAGAAATTTCATGACATTTTAACTTGTAAGGCATCTGAAATACCACACACTACATATGCAATTCATAACCAGTGCAATTAGAGAAAAGTTTTCTGGCCTAATTTCAGTGTGAGCAATTACTTCTACCTAACAAAGTTTCCCCCTAGTAGGATTTTTGCTCTCTAGCCGGCATGATCATGGAATCATAGAAACTGAGGTTGGAAAAGGTCTCTAAAATCATCTAGTCCAAACACCAATCCACCATGCCCACTAATCATGTCCCTCAGTGCTACATTTATACCTTTCTTGAACACTTCCAGAGATGGTGACTCCACCACCTCCCTGGGTAGATTGTTCCAGTGCCTCTCCACTCCTAGGAAAAATAATTTTTTCCTAATATCTGGCCTGAACCTCCCTACTTCTTCTGGCTACACTATTTCTGATACAACACAGGACATCTGGGCACACTACTGGCTCATGTTTAGCCAGCTGTCTACCAACACTCCCTTTTCCTCAATGTACCTTTCCAGCCACTCTGCCCCAAGGCTGCAGCAATACGTGGGGTTGCTCTAGCAAGAATGCAGGAGCTGGCACTTGGTCTTCTTAAAGCTCACACAATTGGCCTCAGTCCAGACTATCCAAATCCCTCCATAGGGCCTTCTTCCTTCATGCAGATTGACACATCCTCCCAACTGCAGTGTCATCTGCAAAATTACTGTGGGCACATTCAATTGCCCTGTGCTGATCATCAATTAAGATATAGAACAGGATGTTCACAATAATGCGGGGCAGATGATTGCACTGTTGTATCCTTGTTCTGTGGAGGTAGCAGCTGCTGGAGAGCACCTTCACTTGCTAGAAGATGCTGCATGGGCTTCTGTCATAGCTGAAGATGACTGTACCACCACTGTTGTTTGCCTTTTGGGAATATGAGTAAACAACTGCTAAAAAAGTACAGGGAGGGCCTGATCCTACCTCTGCTAAATTAAGTGGGAACCCACATACATGTGAATGGAGTGCAGAGATCTGTTGTAGTCAAGAGAAGAATTTTCTCTTTTTTAACCCTCTTTGCAGTAATATATTTTGACAAGGTTCTACTCATCTGCTGGAAAACGCTCAACTCATTTCACTGTTTGTTGCACTGGCCAATCTAGAAAGATTATTGATGCCCTAAGCCTATCAGTGTTCAAGAGACATCTGGACTATACCCTCAGTGATGTGCTTTAACTTCTGGTTAGTTCTGAAGTGGTCAGGCAGTAGGAATTGATGGTCTCTCAAGGTTTCTTCCAACTATTCTACTCTGCACAATTCTATGCTATGCTATATTAGGCTATGCTATGCTTCGCTATGCTATTCTACCTGCCCTGGAAAACAAGATGATTTTCAGAAGTTTTAGCTAAATGTTTGTGCACTCCCATAAAAAAATGTCTTGTATTCCTCCCCAGTTCTGAGTCTCATTACCTGCTTGGATTGTCTTGCTCAGGTCTGACATGTATATGTGTAAGAAGCCTTTAGAGCATTTTTGTGTTTTATATATTTTTGGTATCTGAACCACTGTGCTTGTCTGAACAGCACTATATTAAATGGAATTATTCCAGTTTTTCATCAATATTTCATATGCAATAAAATGCATAGCAGTTGTTTTCCAGTATAAGTGTATTTTTTTCATGATTTCTTTCTTTACAC
Source organism: Perdix hodgsoniae (assembly GCA_035772895.1). Classification (NCBI taxonomy): domain Eukaryota; kingdom Metazoa; phylum Chordata; class Aves; order Galliformes; family Phasianidae; genus Perdix; species Perdix hodgsoniae. The sequence goes on from JAPSGF010000025.1 coordinate 5,417,172, forward strand.
TCATCTGTCATCTTACTAAGGTGCTCACTAGACCATAATTAAAATCCGTTATTAGTTCTAGGCTCTGTGTATGTGCTCTCTAGTTAGAATTTGTATCCTAGGAAAGCACACACAACTTATACTTGAAAAAAAATCTACAATATGCTTCTGAGTACCGTGGGCGTGTGAACGTTTGTTCTGATGTTACTTAATACAGATTAAGAGAAAGATGGACAAAAGCAAGAAGCACAACACATTGGTAAGCAGCGTCCCCAAAAGAGTTCAGACCAAGTGGCTTAGGTTAGAGCAGCTCAGAAGCTCCGCCTTGTGCTTGGCTGCTTGACAAGATGTTTTTACAAGTTGGAGATCAAAAGGCAGCAGTAAGTCAAAAGATTTGCCCTGCAGAAAGTGGGGCAGGGAAGAAGATAACAGCAGCGTGTTACCATCACGCCCCAACTTGCTCTTTCATGAGGGAAAGGCACCAGCAAGGAGGTGATATTGCTCAGGGGCTCCAGGATAATAAGCATAGATAGGACTGTAGGCATAGATGTGTACATTGCTTTCTAGCCTGCCAAACCATGCTCCTATCACAACTGTCTCCTGCTGGAGACTGCAAAAGGGTCTAGCTTCTAGACACATATTGTGGCATATAAAGCAATGTTTACAGCTAGTGTTTTGGCATGGAGCATGGTTAAATACAACTGGAAAAAAAGACTGCTTTGAAGAGAATATGAAGTTAGATTTTATTTTCCCTTCAGGTAGGCTGTGGGTGTTGGGCATCTCTGAGGACTGCTTATTGACTCTCTAGCAGAGAGTTTTTACAACTATTACCAGTAGAAATTCTTGACATAAAGGCTGAAACCTGTACTTCTACATGTTTTTGCCTTACCATGAGATGGAAAATAAAAATAGATGAAGTAAGCACGAAGAAAGTATATATTTCCTAGAAATTTGTCATCATACTCACATATGATGGTGACAGTAAATTCCAGGCTTCTTGATATTTTAAAATTGTTGCGCAAAGTATTCAGGTATCAGAAGACAGTTTGATGAAAAATCTCATATATCACAAAGTATTAGAAATTGACACTTCCATAATATTGTGTATTAAACTAAGTTATTCAACACAGAAAGTAATCATATATTGCTGCCTTCTGAAAGCAACAACTACTTTCTTGTAAGATAATATTTCTATGGCCAAAATCCTACCTTTATTTTAGAGAAGTTTTTCCCATAATTGAAATCCTGAAAGGCCAATATAAGGTTATTTGGCTGAATCAGTATAAAATGCTGCTTGGAGACATTTAGGTGCTCATTTGCTCATTCATTGCTCCCACTTTTTGCAGAATGGGCTGGTGAGGACGCCTCTTGGAGAAACTCTGGTGACAGGCACAGATAGAACTAAGAGTTTGTAATGTGCACCCATCTGCATGCACAGTACTCAGGCAATTATCAGACTGTGACCTTGCAAACCTCACACGTTCAGAAGAAAACGGATTTTGTGGTGGTCAGAGCATGACCTTCCACCACTGCCATCTGAGGCTTCTTCTGGGCAGCCTGGTCTGGTGGCTGGCGATCCTGCACATAGCAGGGGGGTTGAAACCAGGTGATCGTTATGGTCCTTTTCAACCTGGGCAATTCTATGATTCTGTGATTCTATGATACTACAAAACAATCACATTTCCATGAAAATGTCAGTCAGTGCAAGCTTGCTAATACTTTATTGTTAAATAATATATAATATTATAGGATATACATAATATTAAAGGAGTGAGAAAAGAAGATCCTTGCTTCAATTTTATCATGTGCCACACTGGCCCTGATTAAGATTGCTTCCAGCACACCTGAAAAATTCTGAGAAAAACATTAGAGCAATACCCTCTGCAACTGATCCTTTGAGCAAAAAAAAAAAAAAAATAAAAAATAAAAAAATAAAAAAAACCATTATACAACAGTTGTACTCATAGTGGAAGTCCTAAAAATATTTACAGTAATCTGTCTTCTCATCAAAAGCTACAGCAAACCCTTAGGAAATAATAACATGCTGTAATGCCTTGGGATGATGATAGTGATTTTATGTATAGATATATACAGATAAACTGGTGATGATACAGATACATTGAGATATATCGATATCATCTGAACCCAATAAACCCACTAAAACATCAAAGGAACAATTAACTGAAGCTAAACACAGAGTGGATTCAGAGGAGATGTTTTAGAAGAATTTTTGTTCCCAGTTTCCACCAACGGCATCACTTCAAAACCTAAGTTTCCATCTGGCTCCCTACAGAGAGGTTATGAGATTAAATAAACACCTAAAAATTCCTTTTTGAACATCCTTTTTGCTGGTAATCTAGACAAGGGCTTGACCACAGTGTCTGTGTCATCCATGTTGACATAAAATAACTTGCTGTAGCCAACCTCACCCCAGAGCTGCCTGCAGATAGGAGCCTGGCTGCTCACCGATCTCCAGCCTGCAGCTGCTGGCAGAAATCCAGCCAGGCTCCAGCCTCATTAAGCAACCAGCCCCAAAAAGATGTCATGTCTTCAGTTTTCAAATCAGTTAATGAATGTGCTGAACCCCAGCCCTACCAAAATTTATGAAAACAGCTCTGACATTGTAGATGGAGGGGGTCAGATGGCTTCAGCCCTGTGGAAGGGCATTTGCAGCTGGAGCCATGTCTCAGTGCTGAGAGCTGAGCATTGTGTTAAGAAGTTATCCTCCAAGGAAAAGCCTCTGCTCCAGTTGTAGTGCTAACAAATAAAATATCCCGTTTAGTCCTCACCTTCTTTCACTTCACTCAGGATGAAACAGAGCAAAATCACCAGTCAAAGAAGCTTCCTCAGGCACAGATCTGGCTTTAAAATGTGTGGAGGTTCCTTGAAGTCGACTAGGGAATTTGCTGTTACTATTGATTTTGCATGGAGCACTTGCACGTGTTATAGCAGTAAGTGACAGAATAAAGCTCTAAGAGAAGAGAAATTGCTACCTATCTTTAACAGAAAATAAATTGAAAAGGACTGATTTACAGATAGTTGAATAAATGTGAGCTAAATAGGATCAATCTTCCTCAGTTCTGGCAGAGCTACAGTTCATTTTCAATAGCCATAATCCACAAGCATTAACAGAATAATCTTGAGGGACAATCCACTGTATCACAAACACGGATTCGCTCAGCCTTTCTATGCTTGGAACATATGGTGATGTTACCTTTGGCATTTCAGAGAATGCATGCAGAACATGTGTTGAGAAAATCACACCCTTTCCCAGAGTGCAATTCCTAGGAAATCTCTTAGCTATCATTCTCCTGGGCTGGAAATGGAATGCTGAATGCAATGCTGAAAAGAATAGTTCAGAAAGACTGGAGGCTTGTCAACTATCTCCCCTTCTGACATAGCACCATGTAGCTGAGATCTGGAACAGTTCCCAGAGACACCACCAAAAGAAATATTTGGCATTTTCTTCCCTTCTGTGTTTCTCAATCCTTTTACCAGGTTTTTGTTTCCTAGCTGACCCATCCAACATTACTACAAATCAGAAACTTCTCTCCTTGGAAGCATAAAACAAAGGAAAAAGATATGAGGCTGAAGCTGTGATGCAGTTTTAGTGTACTGAGCATTGTCAAAACAAATCCTACATTCAGCAATAGTTTTATCCCATAGTACTTCCAGACTTAAATTTCAAGGATGGATTTCCTTGCACCAGGACAAATATTTTACTATTCCCTTTGAAAAAAAAAACTTCTCAAGCTAAAATGTTTTTAAAGTGGGCAATATATATACATAAAGTCTTCTTCACTATATTCTTCCCCTGCCACCATGGTAAGTGAAGTGTCTCAGCAACCTTCACTTTATGGGAAAACCCATGGAATCAGAAACCTCTTAAAGAGAAATGATATTAAATCTGATGGGTAACTGAGAATTTGCCTAATTGAGAGATTTGGGGGAAACTGAAGGCAAGATAAATTCACTGCACTTTTTAAATCTTGACCCCACATCTTTCATTGTTAAGATTCACTTAGTACTGTATCAATCAATCGATATATATATATATATGTATATATTATTTTTCCATTCACACTGGCCTGAAATAGCAAAAGTCTGCTATACCTTTTAATCTGTGGGATTCATTGGTCTTATGCTGAGAATTCTGAGTTCAATATCCACAGTGCTGATACAGTAAAAAGCAAGCTGGAGCTGCGGACTGCTAAAGAATTTTCCTGTTCGGTGTTTCCCCTTTTCATTGTACAAGTAGCTTTTGGTACAAGTAGCTGTCATGGCGTCAGACTGACTAGGAGCCTATACGTGCCCATATCACCAACTGGCTGAAGACAATCTTTGCTTTGCTCAGCTCTGCTCCACTCTGTGAGGATGAGGTGGATGCTCTGGGACCAGATGTGCCATCTCACCATGCACCATTAGGGCAATTGTGTCTCCTCATCTCAGGCTCCTGCCAGAGTTGGCAGCCCTTACTACATCCACTAGAAGGGCACTTATAGAATCATCGAATCATAGTATCATAGAATGGCTTGGGTTGGAAGGGACATCAAGGATCATCAAGCTCCAACTCCCCTGTCACAGCCAAGGCCACAAACCCCAATATTAAATGTGTATAATGGAGAAACTCACGTCCCTCCCACGATGGTCCTTAGAAGACATATTGCTTCTTCTCATGTGGCAGAATTCATCATATATGTGAAGTCTACGTATGTTTAAAAAGAAAGATTGTGAAGAATCCTGTGCATCAACAGGAAGTATCTGCAAAAGTATTTTTTTTTCTTTGTGTTGTCTGAAATAAGTTACAACTTTACAAGTATTGCTATATCTTCTTAGCAGAGAATTCTGACTGGTTTCAATTGCTTCCTTGGTTTAATTTGTCCAATCTGCCATATCACTACAGATTTTGCCTGTTGTTAGTATTGTGATGTTATATGTAAGACAACTGATCCATGCATCAGAGATTATAATCCTGTGAGAGTTTAATTTGCATTGCATGGGCATGTTCAAGGAAGCCGATTTCCAAGTCTTGATAGAGGAAATTAATGGTAGAAATGATAACAAATTGTCAAAATGTGTTTCTGAATATTATAAATGAAAAATTAAAGCTGGAGGAGAGGCTAAATTTCCTGAACTGTCATAGTACTGCTTTTTAAAACATGCTTCAAATAGGAAGGATTTCACTAATCCTTCAGCAGATATGAAATGTAGATTCATAAGAGCCCGATTAAAACATAAGAAACAAAAATCACTCACTGGAAGCTTGTTTTATGCTACTGAATGAGATACCTAGAAAACCAGTGGCTTTGGTTCTGTTATCTACACATTGTCACAATATAATTTTCTCTTTTTCATGAAGCAGAAACGGCATGATTGTTTTATTTATCTTTCCTTCAGCAGTATTGGATGTTGTCACAGGAAGGATGAGTTACATCATTGGACTCTGCAGTGATTAATTCACTGAGGTTCAAGTGTTGCTCTACACAGTGAAGACAGACATAGCTGCACCAAATAGGCAAAATCAAAGATTATGAGAATATCTCATTTTCCTTCAGTGTGGCTATTGATGTATTGAGTGTGTTAAACTCTGCAGCTGAAATCACTGCTCCTTCCCTGCATCTGGATTTCTGCATCGATTATACACCAATGTAAAGCATCCTCTCTCCCTCTTAGATGTAGTTATGACAAGCATCCCATAAATGCCTGTTTCACAACAGTGACATATTTCGTCCTTTTACTCCACATATGGATATCAGAAAACACCATGAGCATAAAGGACTACAATGTTTCCATAGAAACTAATGTACTTCAGGCAGAAAAATGGAACGAGATTTATAAAATAATTTTTAAAGGAAAAGGTTGAAAATATAAGGAAGAGCATCTAATCTTCCCAATTCCTCCTCAAAACCCTCCAGCCTTGCTCAGAAACCATGAAAAGATATCCCCTCCATCCCTTTACATGATATCTTTTCAAAATTATGATTGATTGGTGATGATGTCATTGTCTTGTACAAACAGACTATTAGCTCACATGCTTTGCTCTGCGTCTCTGCATCTAATAACATAACCTGAACTGTGTTCTGGTTTCTGATATCACTGCAGATGGTGTGAAAACAGAGCAGTGGTGCTTTGGGGTGTGCGGAGGCACACAGAGCCTGGGGAAGCTCCTGTCTCATCCGTCACGATGTGGGAACTGCTGTGAATGAGAAAAGCAGACAGCAGAGGAGGCACTGCTGCACCCCTCCCTTCATGAATTTCCCTCTCTGCTGTCCACAAGGATTTTCCATGCTCATAATTGCAGTGATTGGGCTGAAAAGTGAGATTCCCTGGCCCAATCATGCTGACCCTTCGGTGGGGCCACGGCCTTCCTCCCATGCCTACCAGACACAGGGTTTGGTGCTCACTGTGGGTGAAAGCATGTCAGTGGAAAGGAGAGCAGCTAGGCCTAGTTCTGGCACCAGGATGCCTGTTCCTTGGCAATGCCAAGCTTGGGGTCCAGCCATGTCAGCACCAGGAGGGCTGCCCCTCTGATCTGCAGGACCTGCAGAAATGCACAGGCAAGGCTGAAAGTGCTACCAGAGACAGTGAGCAGTGTTTCATGTATTCTCCTTGAGGTATAAGGAATGGTTTAGTCTCACCCAGCATGTCATCAAAACAGGTTTCCCAATCCAGTCTCACTTCTGATACAGACAAAAGGCAGATGTTGCTATACATTTTTCAGTAATTTTCCTATCCGCGTCTGTCGGTCTTCCCCTTATGACTCCTGCATAATTCAGTTTGCTTACAGTAACTTGATGTTTCTCTTTGAATTTCTTTGTGTTTGTTTGCCCTCGTTTTTGCCAGTGACTACAATCACAGCACTTTACCACCAGGCTGGGGATGCTCACACTCCAGCAGAGCATTCCCTGAGCTCCGCTCGTAGTCCCACTCCTGACAAGGATGCTCTGATTCCTCTCTGATTCCTCTGAGTCTTCAGTGGGACTCCCCCTGCAGTAGCTGTGACAACACAAACTAAAGCAAGGTCTCAGTGCACTATTCTTAGTAACATGCTTTTTTCTAGGTTATCATCCATTAAGAGTTGGAGCTTTTCATCACTCGATAAGTGACACCACTGCTTAGAAGAATGTATCTGAGCTATTCTGAGAAGCGAAAAGTAACTACACAGTTAAGAAGTGGCTGAATATCTCAGAGAATGGAATGGTGGACAATAGAGAGAGATTAGTTATCTTTTCACCCTATCTCAGATTTCTCACAGTCTAAGTAATTCCTATCTGTCAGCTAGCAAGTGCAGCTCAGTTCCTGGCACAGCGCAAAGTAAAAGAGTAGATGCTGCCCTTTCTTGGTGGTCTCAGCAGTGATAAACTCAGCACAGAGACCAAGCTATTGCCTTATTTTAATAGTAGTCATTCCAGGTAAGTACTGAAAAATCTAAGTGGATTTGCAGCAAGCAGCCAACAGCCTGTTAAATTAGAGCTGGATTCATCCATAGAGGATATAGACACTGAAGAATGTTATTTTGGAAATTTTGGAAATTCCCAGCACCTGTAGCCCCTTCTCACTGCACGGGCAGTGGTAGATGTGTTTGAGCAAAGCCTGTCCTCTACCCTATTTCATCAGCATCTCTTGTGAGGCCTGACCTAGCGAAACACTGCAGTCCCTCTTGAATGTATGCATGTAGGTGGCATTCCTCCTTGACTTCAATAACATCACTCGTATTGTTGCTGGTATGCACAAACTTAAGGACTTGGCTAGAATAAATCTCTTTCTTTTGGAAAATAATGGGGTCTGTTAAACAAAGACAGAGTAGGAAATGCTTTCTGCAGACCATTTGGGAGTAAGAACAGAAAAGTCTCAAAAAATTCTCAAGTTATAATACCGAGATAGCATATATAGCTTGAACTGAAAAGAGAGATGTTAATGCTTGGGTTCTTCTGCCTGTTGTAACACATAGTGGTAGAACACTGTGGCAAGTCCGAAACCTCAAAAAATGAAAACAAACCACCCATAAGAAAGAGGGCTTTTTCAGGACATTAAAACGTAGCATCTTTCATCTCTGGGCAATTCTGAAAGCTTGTGCTCTTCTTGAAAAGTGTTGCAGATAGCAATTCCATGTAACCTGTCTGCTTTAGCTCCTGAAACACAAACTTGCACTCAAATCAATGCTCTTGTGTCCTTCACAGATTATTAGCTTCTGTGGCAAAGCCTCTATTGCCATGCATGCACAATGAGGCTTCAAAACATAGGTCACTCCAAAAGTAATACCTCCGATGTACACCCCTGGAAATAAGCAAACTCACAGACACAAAACACTATTTCTCAGCACAGTCACCATCAGGAGCTATGCATTTTCTGCAGGGATGAACAAGAGCCTTCAAGCTGCGCTCATAACAATCTGCACCAGCAGAGCAGATTATCACTGTCATCACTGCTGAAACACACCACTCACCACCTCCCTGTGCTCACATCCACTGTTTGGTCTCCATAAACATTCATCATGCATTAATGAATGTCACTGGGTCCCATTTTTTCTGCATGGAGGAATTCAGTTCTACCCCTTCACTTCTGCAATTCCATGTCAGATGCCAGTGTCAGACTACCCCTCTGCTGCCATCTGTCACACAGCAACGACATGCAATGGGATATTGGTGGAAAGGTTCAACCTGTACTGCCATACCATCCACTTCTGATGCCACGAAGGCACTACTTTCAGAGCAGTCTATGCATACGGAGTGTTGATATGACTTTCACTAAAAATATCCTACCAATCATTGTTGCAAAATTGCCATGTGCAACAGACATACATCAAAAATTAGAGGAAAAGTGATAGGATTAACAGTTGGGGTAAAAGAGTTTCTTTGGGAAGAATATTTGCCCACAAAGAATATACACATGTCCGATCTCTGTCTGCAACAGAGAAAATAGAGTGCTTGCACTTTAGCTAATTAAATCTCACAGTTCCTAACAAACATAAAAAAGTGGAATGTTTCAGTGGTGAATCTTACAATTTTGTTAGAATATACAATTACTGCAGCAGGAGAGCAGCTTATATTATCCATAGATTGCAGCTGACTGTTAAATTGGCAGATTGGGCACTATCAGTTGGCAAACAAACTAATTCTACCATTTTTCTGTATGGACTACTGTTAGAAGCTCCCAACAATACTGTTGCACTGCAGAGGCTTCAGAGCTCAGCTTAGGGAGCTGAGGCATTTCAGGCATTTTTCTCCCGGTTTTAAGAAGGATTTTGATGGCTGTGCTCCTGCTGAGTAGTAGCACAGAGATGCATATGGTCTCAGCAAGTGTAATATGCCAGCTTTGAGAGGAAGGCTTGTCCCCCCAGCCTCTTCTTGTGACAAGGCACAGTGCTGTCCATGGAGGGTAATGAACCCTGCTTTCACAGAAAGGAGTAGATGCCTGTTGGTGACTCACATTGTAAAAAGCCTGCTTTTTTGTTGCTGAAGACTTAGTCCTAGTTCCCTGTTTGTGTGCGGTTATGTTATGTTTCTTCACTGCAGTCTACAAACTTAATAGCTGTCTGCAACCTTCAATTCCAGTGAAATCCCTTTCTGTCATTCTGCCACAAACATCCATTTTTCTCTCATCTTTTGGCTTCCTTACTCATGCCCATCTGCTAACACGGCAGGATGCTTCTTCCAGGTTGGACCCTTGCTCCAGCAGAAGCTTTGGAAGAAACTGTGGTTAGACACATCCCTTGTTTGCCCCACAAGCAAAAAGTTCTTCCTCCCTGCTATCCCCAAGGAATGTGCAACCTTCCTCTCTTCAAGCTCTGTTCATATTGTAAAAATATTACTTGGTTCCTCCAACAGCCAGGGGTGCCTTGTCCAGATGGCTTTCTTTATATTTCAGCTGGAAGAGGTCTGAGGGGATTCCACTAAACAGCCTGGAGATCCCAAATCCAGGGATCAAGGATAGAGGAGTTAAAGTTATTTCTATGTCCAGTGTGTACAATAACCTTGGTTCCATATTCCTGTACCGTAGATGTTACAAGAATTGCTTTTGTATTGTTGTCATGAAAACTTTGTATCCGAGTTAAATTTTTTTTTGTCTTAACTTCCAAGGTAATGATCTGAAATTGACTTGCTTTTGGCAGATTTTCCAGGAAGGTGACCTTTCCTGCATAAAAATTGGGCAGTTCATAGCAAGAGGAATATATTTATTAGCAGAAAAGAAGGTAAAAATGAGTGAGGTCAGAAGACCTTCTGATGACTAATATCTTGTTACTCACTGGGCCATAAAAATCACTTGAGCTGGATGAGAGTTTGCATTCCTTCTGTGTAAATATCACACTGGGAAAGGCTGGTAATACTTTGGGACCAAACTAAACGATAGAACCAGAAGTGCCTGTTTACTCTAGGAAAGCAAACATCTTAAATCGTACTACCTGCCTCAAAACTAGCAATGTGTTACAGTACTTGCTCAAATGAAAACAAAGAAAAATATTCACACGTGTAGTTCTTCATTAAGCTGACTCTTCAAAGTGTAAAGCATAGGCTAAACAAGAGTGGTAGTGCACAGAAAGGACACCAAATATTAATGCATTTAGTGATACATACAGGATCTAGAAAATGCTTGTACTTCCACCAAAAAGAAAAAAAAAATCAATAGACAAAAAGCTATAACTCTTGTTGGTTGCTAAAGGGTCAATAATTAGTAAAACTAATTGACATAAATAGTCATAAAGGGTCCTGTCTGTGACACAAATAGCTAATTGGAGTGTTTGATGATCATGTGTTATTTCTCATTATCAGTGATCAAACCCAACTTCACATAGATCTAGATATAAGAAGGAAGCAAGAGAAAATTAATTCCATGTAGGAAAGAAAATGCAATGTTGCAGCCTGTCTGTCTTTAATAAAGCTCCCATATATTGCTGGATAGTAATTCTCTCTCATTGCTCAGTTCAAAATACAATGAACTACTCAAAATCCTTCCCCAGAACAATATGTGTTTGCTGCGTGGAATTCATGAAATGATGATTGCAACAAAGAGGAACAGAATGACATATGCACAAGATCTTGAGGTTCTGTAGGGCTTAAATGTGCTTTATCATTATAGTCATTGGTTAGCATTAATAAATGGATATTTGGACAACTTCTTTCACTTTCAACTATATTAAATATGGATGGAACCTGTCATTTATTCCAAAGTTGAGATTGTCGCCTGGTTGCTGTAGCCTACTGGAATAAGAATGCGTATGGGTGTCTACTTGTCTATTGCCAGCTTTTACTAACTCTGTGGAATCAAATTTAGTGGATGTGCTGTATGTTATGTCCTACATATTTTAGTAGAGGACAGAGAACCCACTTTTGCTCTGCAGGAGGAAAAGCACCGCCATAACTGGATACCCAGATGTCAGAAGTGTGGGTCCCACCATTCAAAAAGAAATGTTTAATAAACCAGTTTCCACCACTGATGAGCACCTACTTGTTTCATCGCACTGCAACACCCACTGGCTGGCTGGCTGGCTGACTGTGCTGGGGAAAGGGGTGGCTGTTCACTTTTGCTCTCAGCTAGGAAGCACATCCCTATACCTGTGCAGGTGAATCTCATAAGTATTATACAGAGCTACACTATGCAGAGGAACTATTTCAGTCTTTGAGACAGACACATTAGCAGAGCAATGTGCTTAAAGCTCATTATCTGGTGGGCAGCACCAGGCTAACAGTGCTGTGCCACACTGGGAGCTCTTTCAGTCATTATTAGTTATGCTTAGTGTTAGTTGTATGAGCTGTGTTCTGCTACATAATGAAATCACACCTTGAGAAAAATAAATCCATCCCAAGGAAAAAAAAAAAAAAAAGAAAGAAAGAAAAAAAAAAAAGAGCCACAAAACACTATTCTCTCTGCTCTGGCAAAATTTCACCACTGCTTACTCTAAGAGTGGCTGCTTTCAGAAATATTTGATGGGAGTAAAGCAGAATTGCTAAGGGAGAACTCACAGAGGATCTGGGAAGAGAGGCCATGGGAACAGAGGAGAGTTAACATGAAGAGGGGAACAGGTCAGTGTAAATGTTTGAACGTGTTCACTTCTTGGGAATGCCTGGAATCTTTATTACTGGTGAATAAATCTCACCGGAGCTGACAGCTGAAGGGAAGTTCAAAGAGTTGGTCTGAGTTATGAAACGAGGCATAAAAAAAAAAAGAGTTGTCCAAATTTTTGTCTCTATGCTGCTGTCTTATCACCATTTTTGACAAATACATCACTGAGGAAAGATTTACGGTGTGCACTCATTAGTTATTTAGAAAATTGGTTACACAGAGCTCATTTTCCAGGTATTTGAAGTTCTTCCAAATCAGGTAGTAGTTGGAACTGATAATTTCAGTAGCTTGCCCATACGTGCATCCATACGTGCATCCTTTCTCCCTTGCTGGTGGGCCTCAAATACCTTAACACTGATACATCTTTGGGATGTTCCTGGACAAACTACACGTGTTCATTTGATTTCCTTGGGATAGTTTATCACTACTTTTTACATTCAGATTTGACATGACAAAGTTGTATCCACACCATAAAAATCATTAGCATCCATTAGACATAGTTAATTGTTTTGGTAAAAGCCTGTCCAGCCCAAATTGTAATCACCATAAAATCAGTAGCAGCAGCAGTTATCTTGTCCTCACTATTCAGAGTAGTATCATGCTGGACTGCTCAGAACCTTGCACTCTCCTGAGCTTTTTCTCACCAAGGCATCCAAATTTTGGGCCTCAGCAATTAAAAGCTTGTTTGTGTTATGGGGTATTCCTCTGCACAGGGGGAAATAAGACCATGGTTTGGTAGGCTAAATGGATAGGCTAAAGAAAACCTTAGAATTAGAAGAGAAGGGAAGAAGAGTGCAGAATGAGAAAAAGAATAAGCCCTCATTAGCAAGCAGGGCCAGAGAGGAGGAGGAGTTTTGTTTTGTTGTGCAGTAGCCTTCAGCCACCCTAAATATCTCACTCTGCACTGTCTTGGGGAGCAAGCAAGGGAATGGCAGAGTGAGCCAGTGTGAAGAAGGGAGCAGCCCTACTGATGAGCATCTGAATAGGTCAGCAGAAACACTTGGCTTCATTGAGCCTCTGAGAAGAACATGATGTTAAGGCTCTGTCCAAAGCAACGCAGTGCTTCAGTGCCAGCCCCTGATGGCACTGCTCCTTGGACGCTCCCTTGTGCTGAGCTAGGCCAGCAATAAACTGCAAAGCGATCTGTTCTGACTCAGCTCTGCTTGACCAGCGAAGGAGAGCTAGAGCTCAGCATTCCCTTTTGTCCTGTGGTAGGCACACCTGCTGCAAGGGAAGCATTGTACAAATTCAGCAGATAAGGGCATTGTATAACTACCCAATCAGTTCTAAGCCAAGCTGGGATCCCAGGGTGATATTGTGGGAAGGTATCTTATCAAATCATAGCACCTTGGATCAAGCAATCATGTTGTTTCCATGGAAAAGCCACAGATCCTTGAGAAAATGTGGATTCAGAGAGGAGATAGAAAATAATCACCCTTTTCTCCCATTATCTGTGATTTTTCATTCTTTTTTTTTTTTTTCCATTTGCTTATTGAATCGTTTCAAGTGCATCCTCGCCCCTAGCCCTTCCTTTTCTGTCTCCAAATCATATTTCAGGCATTAGAAGCTTTCCCCTCTCTTATTTTGTCATCAGTCTGATATATTTTTCCCTGAGAAATCAGATCTGGAGAACACCAGCAGGAATCAGCTGGCACAGCTTTATTGGTGCCCCTGGAGCCCTGCCCACTTCTGCCAGACAAGGATCTGGCTATAAGGCTTTAGCAGTGTCTGCCTCACTGAAGCCATCACTTCACAGGGCCCTTCTATGCAGACAGAAAAGTCAGAGATTTCTTCAGATGTCAGTTCATGCAGGAGTACTGGCAAACTGAGAGGCTTTTTAACTCCACGAGGCCTGTAGGTGTCTGCATGAAGGCTTCTTTCTGGTCAAGCAGAAAGAGAGCAAATTCCCCAGCTTTCACCTTTCTGAGCCTTGAACCTCCCTCAAAGAGTCCTCCAATGAGTGTTTGGGTTTGCTGTCAGCTGCAAACTTGAGTTCAATTACACTGCACTACTGCAGCAGAGTGAGTGAAAAATCTTGACCCACATATTAATCATCTGAGTCGATATATGAAGTCATTATCAAGCCCAAATGAGTAATCTACAAGGAACAATGTAAATATATGAAATAAATTCCATCTACTTTTCTGCTTTCTCATTGTCCTCAAGTATGTCCTTGTAGTCCTGGAGGAGATGGGAGAATTCTCAAAAGCATTTGTTTTGCTGATTTCTTTTTTTGGAGATCAGCTAGAGGAATATCTTAGGGAATATGTACAATTTGATATTCATAAGTCACACTCTGTTGCTTAGTCATATAGTTGCTTTTCTGTTCCTGGCTGGTAGCATTATATAACTGTGCTTTACATTGGGGTGGTAACAGGACAGCCTCCACATATGCACACAAGCAGACAGATATACATGTATATCTATACACATATACATACACATGTGTGTATGTATTTTCAAATATTTATACAGAAAAATCAGTCTTAATTACGTAGTCTTTGCTTTCAACAGTACATTTCTCAAATCTGTGGGGAAAATTTGTCCCAGAACAGAAACTATGGAAATGTGAGCTTGTACAAGTCAAAACAAAAGAATAGTCCCTGTGCTAGCCGTCCAAACCATCCTAATATTTATTATTATTCTGTGGGCAGAGTAAGCAAAGCAACTGCCTCTGCAGAGGCCAGTACTGAGGATCAGCATGTGCGGCAAGAAACAATCAACTTCTGTCTTGCAATGATCTTCTGGCCTCTTGTTCAGCTCCAGCCATGGCAACCTAGTGACTCTTCTTGACAGGCTGGAGTCTGATGAGATGGAAAAACTATCTAGAAATCACTGTAATCTAGATACTACTACTATGGCATAGATCTGGACAGGGCAGACAGGGCCAGGAGAATACAACATTTGGCTACAGCTCACAGCCCACATTGTAGAATGATTTTCCCTGTTACAGTAAAAGAAGCATCACTTCCCATATGTCCTTATATGCCAGCCATGCCCAGGCCATGTTTCTTACCCAGGTAATTAATTCAGAGCACAGTTCATTAAGAAGAGAGAAGTGCTTCCCTTTTCTATTGCTCAGTGCATATGCTGGGTTAAAATGCCAGTTTCCTGTGTGTAAGGTGACAATTAAATGCACATGGGGAAAGCAAGTTGAACTAGAAACAAAGAAGCTAGAGAATACAGCCTCTGATCTGTAAGTCTGATCGAACAGCTTTTACTACTCATGCTCATATACATGCAGTAACACAGTTCACCCTAGACCTCAGCAGAGACTCATCTTGGAAGGAGCTGTGTGCACACCAAAGCAATATCATCAATTGCCAGAGCACCTGTTTGTTCCCCAGAGGTTTCAGATCCAAAAGCTGTGATCTGACAGATTTTTCATGGTGTGATTGTAGACATGTAAATTGGAGGCAGCCAATTTCATTTTGCTCACAAGCTTAAGAAATGTAAATCTGGGGCTCTGAAATATTCTAATTACTTCACTCCCAATGGATCTTTGTGGCTTGAATAGCACTGAAATTGCATGACATTCCACCCCCAGAAAATACATAATTCATATCTGCATATCATATCTGTGTGAGCTCAGTTCAACTTCAGGGGGAGCATTAATTTCAGAACGAGGGAATCCCTCATTTCTTTAAAGGGGTAAAAATGCAAATTTCTGTGCAACTTGAATTTCCTTGTTATTCATTCACTGGGAAGCAAGGACTATGCTTGCACTGTGTGCTGTACCAAGCTGGGAGTTCATGCATGCTATAGGAAATATGTTCTGCTTGGTTAACCTCAGGCTGACATCTCAGGCTGATGTTGGTGAGGCCTTCATTCTGTCACCAGAAATAATACGGTGGCAACCAAATGGGTGACTGCAGCAGGGAGCAGCTCAATGAGCATCTGCTGGGTGGGTGCTGGAGAACTAGTGGGAATGGAGAGCAGTGATGACATTTGGGCTGCTTAATGGAAAATAAGAGGACGCTCTCATTTGCCATCGTTTGATGGGTGCAGATTCAAAGGTCTCTCTAAGCTGCTTTGGTTTCACAAAGATCAGCTCCCAGGTTAGAAGCACAAATAGCTCTGAGGTCTGTGACGTACATTGCATTTTCTGGAAGGCAGAAATCAGGAGTTTTTCATAAATATGTAAAAGGAAGCTGGGGCTTCCTAAGGAGAACTTTCTAATAGCGGGTAAGAAGTGTGCATGAGATCAAGACGTGATAAAAATGCATTTGTTCATATCCATGCTGTACAGCAGCCTCACTTTAACTTTGTGTTTATTGTGTACCTTTGAAATGTAGCTGCTTTGTAAGTATAATTAAGAATGGGTGCTCTGCACTTTGCAAACATGGGGATGCTGCCATGGCAACACCAGAGGAACACAGAGAAGAAGCTTTCTCTGATTAATGTAATTATATAGCAAGCATGTATAATGCCTTTAAATACAGTTTACTTTTGCCTGAAGGAGGCATAAAATGGGTATTATAAGTTCTATGTATGTTAACATTCCAGAAATAATCTTTGTACATGTTGTAGTGTCATTTGTAGCACACTGCTCACATGTAAGAACCCTACCATTGTATGGCAATTAAGTCCATAGTGTGGGATTAGGGTTTTAGACTTCTCTCAAGCTCAAAGCAAGATTGTGCTCTACTTGGTTAATTTCAACTACACTTCAGGATAATGTTTCAAAGTCAGAGTTCCTTAATATAGTTCACTTCACTGTGTTCAGTTAGAGTCTTCAGCTCCTAATACATATGACCAACTTTAAGGAATTTTGGAGATCTAATCCAGGAAAAAAGGAGAATTTCCAGGTAGGTAAAACTCCCCATATGTCTAAGTACTGACTGTGTCAAACCTCATGAAAATTGGTGTGCACAGGCAGCTCCTCTGAGTAACTAATTGCCACAAGCAGTAATCCCAGTTCTGAATTCCTCAGACATTAACCCTCTTGTTCCCAGCCAAGTATTTGAAACTTAGAGGGAACAAAGGACTGAAATGAGAGAGATGTTGCTCAGTAAGGCAAGGTGGTAACCAGTCTTTCAGTTCAGTGTTTCTAAATGGGTCCTGTAGCCAGCTCTGTCAGAAGATTTGAATGAATGGATGGAAAGAACATTGTGAGTAAAGGGAAAGCAATGTTTTTCCTTCCTGGGCATGCCTTGGACTCAAAAATATATACAATGCTTGGGGACTGTAGGAAGACATATCATGTATGGGAGGAAGCAGCAGGGCCAAGAATCCTTTCATGAGACCAAGAGACACTAGAGCCCAAGACAGACAGAAACTTGTCAGCTCTTGCCATGAGCCTGAATCACAGAAGGGATATGAGCTCCCCTCTGAGCCCAAAGCAATCAAGACAACTGCTATGATACCATGCCCATGCATTACAGTATGGATTTTTAGGAAGCTGAACAGCAGTTAACAATCAGTAGGTAGTATTTTAAAAGATAAAAAGAGGGCATCTATCTAGAAATGGAAATCTTAGTATCTAGATAGCAATCTTTGGAGGACTGTGAAAGTTATAGCAGTTTTGAGGTTCAACAGTTCATGAACAGTGATGCTCCCTGAGTTGTGTGATTTATTATGAAGGGCGTTTGCATTTGCAGTATCACAGTTTCATTTGTCAACACCAGGAATGGAAAAAGACTATTTTGTAGTAACTACATGCACTCCTGCTTTAGGTATTGTCATTTAAAAGCCTGTCAATACAGATTATGGCTATTACTTTATTAAACTACTGAAGAGCTGGATCCTTTGCAGGCACGAATCAAAATAAAACAGCAGAGCTGTGATGGCTTGTGCTGACTGGAGATATTGTCCTGCGAGTTCTTATGCACAAATCATTTTTTTCTCCTGTACTACAGGCAGGGTGCCAGATCTTGAATCTAGCTAATCTGTGTTGGGTATAGGATCAAAGGGAAGCACAAAGCACAGAGATACTTTGGGCCATGCTCTCTAGCTTGTCACTTTCTGATCCCCACACTTCTTTCCATGTCAGATGCTGAATTCGTCTTAGAAGACAGCTCTGGGGAGTTATCTTCCAGCTATAGAGGTTTCATTCAGCCTGAAGGAAACAGAAGGAGGACAGTAAAATGGGCTGAGAGTCACTTTTTATTTCATACCACAAAAATACAACGTGCTGCATGAGTCCAGTCTTGTCAAATTTGACCAAAAAATAAAATAAAAGGTTTTTTTGTTGTTTATAATGGCACACATGGATTACAAATCTCCCAGTGTCTCTCCCAGCTCTTGGTCTTATTCTTCTTTGACGCATTTGTGTAGGCTGCTACTACTTGTGTAAGTCCTCCCAACACCATTGTTTAATTGGAAGAGCCTGGAGCTTCTTATTCAAGACTGTGGAGAATGATTAGAGATCACTGATTTTGTCAAGACAAAGAATTTGTTGAAAAAAAAAAAGTGTTTTGACAACTTGTTTTGCTGGAAAAATACAGGTTCTTTTTGAAGATATTCAGCATTGCAACTTTCAAAAAAAAGCAAAAAAAAACAGCGAGTGTTTTCCTTATAAATTGTGGTGAAATTCTCTTATGTTTACTTATTCTTCCTTTCTCTCACACAGAAGAAATAAAAGAAAGGTAACTTAAAAGGAAAATATGTGTACATACTTGCTGTGTTTAGTTCCAGTGATTTCATTAAGAAAAAAGAATAAAAAATAAATTATTAAAAATGGCTCTGACATTTTGGTCAATTTTGGCTGAAATGGAAACTTTTAAATGAAAAAACATTTGTGTAACAGGCTTTCCTTTTATTAATGATGCAATTTACGTACGTATTTTCCTTTTGTCCATTTTGATGGTCAACTCCTAGTAGTCTTCTATTAAGAATGCTCCTGCATGAACAGTTCTGCCAAAAAAAGCCAAGCAATAATCAGGAAGTGGCTTATGTGAAAGCTCAGCAGTGTTCTTAATTGCCTAGTACTAGAGCATCTGATGTCTGGAAACTGAAGGACTTTCCAAAAAATTTAACAGCAAATTGACTTGTGAGCTTGCATGTCTCATAATGACTCTGAGCCAGCCTCCTGACTAAGAGAATTTCCTTGTTCCTTCCACAGAATATTGTTAAATTACAAATTAGCAGAAGTGCTAGTCTGTACTCTCTGGATGGCATATGAATATGCATTATTCATCGTATTCTCATTATTTCCATTTCCTTCGTAAAACGGGAAATGAAAGACAAAAGAATTCAGTGTGAGGTGAGCTGAAACAATTGATGTCATCAATTTGAGCCATATGTTCACTATTATGTATTTAACCCCTACTTTTCCCTTTTTGTTCTCCCTTTTACATTCCACCTTACCATCTCTTCCATCTATGTTTACAGCCTTAAAATGCACACACACTCTCTAGAGAATAAACTGCTTTTTGCTTGGTCATATCTAAGTGGAGTGCTCAGGGCAACAGAAGACACAACACTTACTGCAGCCTCCAGTTGTTGTAGTATCATAGGAAGAAAATCTTTCTTCAAACAGAAATTTCTATCAACGTGGTTCAGCTATAAGAAAGAGTTTAATACTTAAGAGACAAAATTATGTATCATCTTTTTAAACAGTCTTACAGTACCCAGTTATGAGCTTTATATTACATTCCCCTGATTTTCAACATTTGTATAAGCATAAGTAATAATTCATTAGGTTTCTCCTCTGTTTGATCCTCCTGGTAAAGGAATTCTGCATCAGGAACATTCTGAATTTTTATTTTGAATTTCATAGTAATGAATGATGAAACAAATGTATAAAATGTTAAGTTTTGAGAGAGAGCCTTCTTTATCTGCTCAGAAACCATAAAAAGAATGAGTGACAGAACATGCACAAATACCTACCATTTACTTGGAGATACAAACTATGTAATTGGGATCAGGGCTATTAAAGCATATATTTGCTTTGAAGGCTATACACCCAGTTATAATTTTTTATGACACACTATGGAAAGTGCTTGAGCTGCACAGGTCAAGGCAATGAAATAAAAGAAGCTTTTTCCTCTTTGGATGTCCCCTTTAATCAGAATTGTTTGTATACTGAATTAAAAGTTGAGCTCAAAACTATGCAGTATAAACTCTCTCTCTGAGAACTGCTTTTATAATCTGTTCTCTAACAACTATGAAAATGAAGAGTTCAACCCATAATGGACCTCTCAGCTCCTATGTGTAAAGAGCAAGTACGACTAAAGAAGACCAAATTAGGCATCATGAGCTGATAACTGGCTTCCATAGTTTGGGAATGGCTAATGAAGGCAGCCTCTGATTTGCAGACATTTCCAAAGGGAATAGAGGTATATCATGTTTAAAATGCTGAAATTGCCCTGGTGCCGTTCTCACCACATTATCCCTCCTGAGCCACCACATTCCAGAGGGACATCAGCATGCTTTAGGCAGGCTGAGATGGAGAATACACATTTCAGACTGGGATATGTCCAGGATATAATCAGAACACATACACTCAAGCCCACAAGTATAAAAAGAGGCTGTGAGAATTTTTACCACAGGATGAGATCTTTCTGTAATAATTAAACTCTTCTTCTGATTGACAATGATTGACAGCATAATATCTTACAGGTTTTTCTGAACATCACTGAAAATCTTAGGCCATAGTATTGAAGACAATAGCAGCCTCACCACAGGATTTAGATGGAAAAGCCAGACTTCTGATTTCCATCCCTTTTTTCTTACAATATTTTTTGTATGTGTCTACTTATGAAATCTAAAATTTCAGTGATATGGTCAACAAATAAAATATCTGTACTATCAGATCTACTAGATCAGTGTGTGGCAGTATGCAAGTTAAGAAACTTTCTCTCATGTATCAATGAAGATATATTCATTTAGTCTTCATGTCTTTCCAATACAGAGAAGTACATGATCACATTCTGAGGTTCCAATGCTGGCTTTGATAATCTACTTTCTGCTTGCACCTGGGCTAGAAATTATTTGCCTGGGTTTTGTTAGCACAGACTTACTGGAAAAAATCACAGTATTTATAGCTATAAGAGAAGATTTTCAGTATGCTCCACTGGGTAGAATAAAAAACAGATCTTCTTCAAATCCCTCTGTATCCTTTATTCTACATCTTCAGCATATCCTTAATCAGGAAATGACAATTGTGGACGATAACTTTCTTCCAGGAAGCAAATGAACTGTTGATTAAAGAGGTTACTGTTGGCAAGTATGTTGCTATTAGAACAGCCTGATTTATTGATCTAAAACAAATGACCTCATGAACATGTTGCTGAAGAGATGAATTCATGAGAAGACTTAGATTTGCATAAATTTTATATTTTTGTGCAGCTGATTAGCCAATGCGAACCAGTTTGAGAGCACTGTTTGCCTCTGTTCACTTTAAATATTTATTTATTTGCTATTCAATAGAATGAAATCTTCCAATCATTACATTATAAGCAACAAGATACCTTTAATTTTTTGCATACTTCCCATTCATGATTTGGATTTTCAATTCAGTTACACAGATGAGATTGGAGAAGGATGAGTCCCAGGAGCATATTTTTCTTGTGAATACAGCCCTTGTTGCCCAATGGAACTCTGTAGTAAGGGGTAGAAAATTAGAGTAGTGTTAGACTGCAGAATGCCAGATGTGGAGTGATCTGCATTAGTACTATGTGAATATTTACAATTCAGATTAACACACTTAACACTGAGCAGAAATGCATACGCCGTGGGAACAATCTGAAAGTGTGGTTAGATATGTCTAGGAGATACTCAAGCCTCTGGCAAAATACTTCTGCTTACTTCGCACAGACAAAACAAGACCAAGAAACTTGGATGGAAAAAAAACAACTATTTGTACTGTAATTTCAAATGAATAGTGTTTTGGTAGTACTGCTCATCAAAATATAAGGGACAGCTGTCCAAAGCAAAGAGATTTGCATGATGGTCATTCACTGATGCTGATGTTCACAGGACTACCCCTCTAAACCCCATACTTAGGCTTCACTTCCGTAAATCTGAAAAGCACCATTTCACCAGTTCACTTATGGTAAAGATTTGCATCTGGTTGGAACTTGGTACAATTTTGGGGGCTGTTTTTGTTCATTTTGTTGGTTATTTTTTGTTTGTTTGTTTTTCTTTTCCTTTTTTTTTTCTCCAGTTTTTCTCCAAGTACTTTCTTTTGTTTAAAATACTAAAGCTATTGTTGGAGTGGATTTGTCTAAACTTTCCTCATGTCTGTGTTTATTCACGGAACTACCTTTTGTTGGTTTGTCACAAAAAGTTACATAGCATAGTTCACTGTGGAGATTTAGCTAATCTGTTTTAGTATGAAGCACTTGCTGGATTTGCAAGCAATGGGACTTCTTGTTCAATTGTGGGCTTCAAGACCTCGTTTTATTCCAGGGGGTCTTAGGCTCCTCAAAGGATAAGAAATTTGTCTCTGCTTGCCTCCAGCCTACTGTCTTACCATGGAAAAATGGAAAGGATTTAACCTCTATTTTTTGCCAAAACATCCAAAGCTAAAATTTGCTTAGGAATTGGATATAAGGGATGATGTGGATGACAGTTCCTACAACTTAACTTGGGTGTCAGTAAACAAGAGCTAATGAAGTCAGCCTATTTCCTTTACTCAAAAAATTCCAACAGCAAATCAAGAAAAGGGTCTACTTATTTTTTTTAATAGAAGCTAGATTAGGCTATACTGGCAACGACATGAAGAATGTGAATTGCCTATTTTACTTTGACTCATTTATCATTTCTGTTGAATGGCAGATGTAGGACAAATGGAAGAAGGTAGCTGCATATCAAAATAGATAAAAAATATTAGAGCAACACACTTATGTGTAGTCCCTAAGCTTTGCCCCTTTGTTCTGACAGTCAGCATTTAGCAAAACTTTCAGTGTGCATATAAATGGAAATAAAATTAGGTGTTTTTTAAATATCAGTGTGTTGAAACTAGAGATTTCCTTGTATGGTTTCCCTAGTTCTAACTGATACTATGCTTGCCTTAATTTAATGAGAAATTAATATTTTTCTTTTCTACGAAACCCTTGGTTTGGTTCTTCTGTGTGGATATGTGATAAAGTTGGAGCCTGGCATATGAGAACCCTTTAATGCATGACTGAACTGCCTTTTTTTTTCAGGAAAGAGCATCATAACTTACTGGGCTACTAAACTGAAAGTAGTTTTGTCTTATGAATTATTTATTTCACAGTGTCAATTAAATGGTTATTTGCTTATCTGAGTCTCATTTATGCTAAGAACTGGACAGATTTAAAAGGAAAATATTTCACATGTTGATAAGCTGCTACACTAAATGCAGAGGACAGGGTACAGACTGTGGGAAGAAGGAGGAGTTGAGTATTGACAACACAATGTGTTTCAGTCTCTGTAAGAGCTGCTCAGCTGTACAGCCAGCCTTTGATTCAGAGCTCTGCATGCTAAAATTAAACATTTTTTCCACAAAATACTACCTGTCTTCCATGAAGAGGGGTGAAGATACTTCTGGAATCCTACTCAATGGCAGTTGTAGCTGAATGGGTGTTGATCCAAAGCCCATCCTTGCAGATGTGCACACAACTTTCCTTAAAAATCAGGTTGCTGGTAAAACTTTAATCTGTTTACGTAGCTAGTTGCCTGCTTAATTACCACAGTCATCAATTCAAACATAACGAAGTCAGACTTTGTTCTTGCGTCATACCAGTTCCTCTGTCAACATAGCGAGATTTCTGATCTTCTTTGATTGAATATATACTCTAGATACATTCTGTCATGGTATTTTATGGGATTTTGTGAGACAGTAATAGAAGAGCTCAGCCTTCAGTTTTTGGTCTGATTTATTTTGTCTGTGTTTGGTTATAGTTAGGTTGTCTTGAAATGGCTCCACATCCTTTGAGAGACCCATTGTCTGCTTTTAAAAATCTTTATTTCTTACTATCTGAAAATTTTTAATGATTTAACTTACTTTTTCTGTCTTTGAAATAGCCAGAATAAATTTTGTATTTATACTTTTCTACTTGTCTTCTGGTTGCCTTCTAATAGGTGCAGGAGCAGAGGACATCTCTGTTCCCATACTACTAACTTCAAGACAGGTTTTGAGAAGAGAGAAGATTAAAAAAAAAAAAAAAGAGAGAGAGAGAGAAAGAAAAAAGAAAACCTGGTTTCAATAACTAAAGAGAATCTAAATGTTCATCTAACAGAAGGAAATTAGAATCAATGGATAGGACAGGCATGGCTTACCATTTTGATATTAAAATACTCAATCTTGTCAAACGTACATGCCTGGAGCCTAAAAAATTTTCTGTGCAAAGATTGGTAAAATGAATATAAATTATCCTTACATCAAAACGTCTCCTTCAATCTTTTTATTTCCCTGCTAGCACCTTTGATGTTGTCTGTATTTTAATAGTAATTTGCCTGGGGCTTTTGTTTATTTTCTGGTTTAATCAAATTCCTGTCGAGTGTGCTTAAAGAATATGATCATTCTGTAGCCAGTTGTATCTTGTCCAGAGCCTATTCATGCTTTTGTTACTTCAAGATTAGACTATTCAAAACTCTTCAGAGGTCAACGTCTCTGATAATGCCTTCTATGAACACCTACATTAACAAAATATGTTTGTTGAAGTGATGCACTTCTTGAGAAGTCAGTGCAGTAACTACTGATTAACTGATGCATTTATTAAATTCAGATTGTTCCATGAAGCTAAAAAAAATGTGAGTAACTTCAGTAGGCTCTGTCCCAGAAACTGATTATTTCATTACAGAGTAGAACTCTTTTTCTCTCTACTTCAGAAGTACTTTCTTCTTAGAATTGTGCTCTGAAGTGACACACCATGGACTAAGTTCAGCAACAAGAAAAGTGGAAGAGCTGGCCCCTGGTTGGGATAATCTTGGCACAGATTTTGAGATATTCTAACATTATCAGCATCTTTTCTAACACTTTAAGCTCTTCATTTTTTGGTGTGACAGTTGTTCATAGCCATCCAGAATGTGTCTTGTCTTTCATGTTGCTGTTGCCATCACTGAAATACACCACTCACCACCTCCCTTTGCTCACATCCACTCTTTGGTCTTCATAAACATTCATCAAACATCAATGTATGTCAGTGGGTACCATTTTTTATGCATGGAGGAATTAAATTCCATGCCTTTGCTTCTTCCACAATTTCATGTCAGACACCACTGTGTCAGAGTGCCCCTCTGCTGCCATTTGTCACACAGCAACAACATGTAATGGGATGTTGGTGGAAAGGTTCAATCTATACTGCCATACCACCATCTGCCTCTGATATCCTAGATCTTAATTAAATAGAAGTCACTATCCTCAGAGCAGCAGAGCAGCCTTCGTGGATTCTTTTCTAGCTTAATAGTAATATACAGATGAATATAGAAAAAAATACCAACCTCAAATTCACGTATTTTTGAGCTTTGCATGCGTTTATGTGTATGAGTGTGTATGTGCTTATGAGAGACAGAGGCAGAGAAAGAAAGAAATGGAAAGGGAACAGACATTGACTCAAACTTTGTGGCTGCCTCCAGCCCTACTGCAGACTGAAAATTGTTGTGCCATTCAGACTGAAGCCTGTTAGAAATACAAATCTACATTCCGACCTCATCAAACATTTAGTGAATTGGATGTCAATATGGCTCAATAGCTCCTATAGTCTACTTCTGTTTAAATTCTTCTTTTACACTTACAGGATGCTCTAACACCATCTCACTTCAAACTAGTGACCTGCCACAGTATCTTCTACTGTTACCCTGACTATAGTGCCATAAAGAAACCAATACTGTTTACTGGCATACCATACAAGTAGTTCCATCTTTCACGATGAATAAAATGTTCTTTGAAGTCTCACCCAAGCATGACCAGCTGCACAAGTCTGTGTTGTAAAGTTAACTGATAGCAGGAACAGAACAACTCCAGAGAAGTATTTTGCAAAGAACACATAAAACTGTGCTTTGCCTGACTATGATCATCAGCAAGAATCTCTGTTACCAAAGACATAATAATAGGAAAGCTACCATTGCAGCAATAATTAGTAATAACATCCACTATGCCAATTAAGTTCCTTTAACTGTTGTACCTGAATTGTGCAAACAAGGATAAAATAAAACTTATTGTCACCTTTAAACCCATTAGAATTTGTTTGCATGGTATTTCCAATGTATAAAGTATTTTCAAGCAATGGGCTTTATGTTCATACATGAAAAATTAAAGAAGGTTGAATAACTTCATCAAAACCTCACAGAGTCCCCTATACTGAATTTTCTTACTGAATCCTCAAGAGCAAAAGTCTGAATGAATAGCTGAGATTTGCAGTGCTCCTCCCGGGTCAAGAGACTAGTTCAGGAAGAACAAGGAAGGGATCAAATTCCAATGGACAGTG
This sequence comes from Perdix hodgsoniae, assembly GCA_035772895.1. Classification (NCBI taxonomy): domain Eukaryota; kingdom Metazoa; phylum Chordata; class Aves; order Galliformes; family Phasianidae; genus Perdix; species Perdix hodgsoniae. Next base: position 5,443,550 of record JAPSGF010000025.1, read on the forward strand.
GTCACCCCTGAGCCCTTCTGGCCCCTGTCACCCAATCTCAGTTCTTTGTCTGGTTTATGCAGAAAGAAGCAGCCTACAAGGACCCCAGTCACTTGGGCCTACAACTGCTAAATCAACACCTTCAGTTTCACTCAGAAACAGGTGGTCTCTGAAAAAAAGTCTCTGAAAAGCAATCTGTATATTCTCTCCATTATTGTGGCCAATTTACAATAAAATTAAAAAAAAAAAAAAAAAAAAAACCGAACTTCCTGTAAAGGGTGTACTTTCTGTAAAGGGCGCATTTTCATGTCGGATGGGACTCTCATGAGAAGTGGAGAATTAGGATGCCAGAAATGACTATATTGAGCAACTATTGCTGAAGATGAGAAATGGGCATACTTGGAAAATTGGAAAATTTGCTTCTAATTGACAGTGCCAAATGGAACTAATGACAAGTGGAAGGACTGGAGACTCAAAACTAGGTCCAGACTAGGGCAAACTCTTGTCCAAAGATGTTCATTATTCCATTCCCTTTTGACATGCTATTTCTACCGTTACTGAGATAAATCTCAGCACAATCAATACGGTTGTATACCTGCCCAAATGCCGTTGCTTAAATGATAAAATAAATAAAAATGCCAAACATAGGCTCTAAAGAATTTGTAAAATTAAGAAATATGAACTGATATAGGGATCTTTAAATAAATATATAGCCATCTTCTGACAATCCTGATTCTTATTTCCTAAGTGAAGAAAAAAAAGCAGGTCTCAAATGTACTTTTGGATCTGTTTGGAAACAAAGAGACTCCAGAATATTCTAAAAGAATGGGTTTCATCTGGGATAATGGCTTAAATAGAGAAAGAAGGGAATGGAAGATTATCTCTTCCATGCATCAGTAAAATAGGATAACAGTCTACACAACTTTAAAATAGCCTGTACCAAGGTTTTTACTAACTCCTCTTCTTCTTCTTCTCTAAGGAGAAGTTATCAGCTTCTTGCTAGGCAGTCAAGATGCTTAATTTAGTCTTATTCAATAAGCAAAGCATGATGCCTTTTTTCTTGTCTAAGAAAATCAGCAAAAAAGACTGTCATCAAAGCAATCTGGATTCCCAAGAATCAACTAATGTCATCTGCATATGAATCTTGTCCGTCATCAAACAACTGAAAAGAACTGGTTCTGGGGGAAAAAAAAAAGGAAAAAAAAAAAAGGTATTATGAAGTAAAGTGGCTGCAGAAACAAGAGAAACCATGGCATGAACCTTCCTTAAACTCACATAAAACTTCCTATCTGGTTGGAAGTGTTTACTGTCAATAATACTGGCCTTCTGGAGAACCTGGTAATCAGTGGAGGCAGCTAGAACTTGGTCTGTACACTGCATTAAAGCCTGATGGAAAACAATGAAAGTATTGTGTCCAGTTTCTTGGATCTCATAAATTTTCACAGAAAGTCTGGCTCACAGTGAGGGTGGCTCAGCTGACAGCTGAGCTTACAAGTCAAAAGTCTTGCTGGACTTCCTGGACCTAGTCAGGGAGTGCATTGCAAATTAATGCAGAGAAACTTGCTCTTCTCTAGGAAGATCCTTGGGGTTTACATAGAGTATAAAATTCTCTCATGTTTGTTTGAAATCTGGTAGGTTTATATTTGCAGGCTGTAGATTAAGAATCCCCAAAGATTTCTGGAACCTAAAACATTTACTTCTCCAACATATTTACTGTGTGTATTGAGATTTTGGAAACATACTTTTTTTTTTTAGATTTTAAAGTAGCTTATATTTTCAATTAGTGTAGGCATAAATTCACAATAGGTAGGGTGGAGTTCACAACTGGCATTTCCTACAAAGCATTTATTTGAAAATGATTTGCCATACCTTGAATGTATTTCTTACTTTAGTTGGCATATAAGCTACCTACATAGATGCTAAGAATATACAAAGCCAAGAAGAGTCAGCTATTGATCTATACCACCTGGGGGAAAACTGTGATTGAACAAAGGAGTCTATAAAAAGGCCAGCACACTGACCAAGGAAAGATTTTAAATTATCTAGGTAATGACTAAATGAGCATCAATAAGGAATATTCTGAAGGTGAGCGGACCCTTTATGAGCCACTATTTTGAGATGCCAACACTACAAGGGTACATACATTAGAAATAAAGTTAGTGAAATTATATAAAAATGAATTAGTGTAATAAGTAACTAAAAGATAAGTTCACATAATGAATTTAAGTAAAAATGAGCAACTGTAAGCAAAGCAGATGATTGAGTTAATGCAAAAGGTTATAGAGTTATTGATCTTGAGTTAAGGTTGCTATAACACCCTTAATTCTTTCTGATAACTTGCACTGGATAATTCAGAAAGCAAGTAAGCTAGGAAGAACTTTCAACTCTGCAGAACACAGAACATGATGATATTAAACCATGACCCACTGTGAAATAGAGATGAGTTCTGCATCTGCATGTGATGTCTCCAACACAGAATGTACTTCTCTAATCATTCTCTATTATTGTTCTTTATCATTCCACAATAAAGAAATAAAATGAGATTTTTTTAATTTTTTTTTTTATTTTTTTATTTTTTATCAAACATGTTTTGGAACTGCAGATATTTCAAAAGAGATAGAAAAAAAAAACAGTGAGATCTACTCTTATTCTAGAACATTAGTATTCAGCAGAGATGAGTCTGCTTTTATTGGCACCAAATGCAGCATTAGTTTTGAGGAAACAGAAAACAATTTAAGAGAGATATTCATGGGGATGTAAATGGGAAGTCAAATTGACTTTAATACACTTCCTAGAAAACCTGTTTTTTAAGGGTTAGATGCCTAAATGCATAGAGAATAGTTGCCAAGGCACAGGGGAAAGACAATGCTTGAAGGTTACAGAAGCTTTTAAAACACCAAAACATCTTCAGTACCAAAATATACTGAAACCATTTCTACGGTAACATACAGAAAATAACTGCATGGTTCTTCTTGATTGAATATCAACATTGTATAAAAAATTGGAGCACTCCATAGCTCTAGGACCTGTCCAGGTTTCATTTTTTCAGAAATCAAAGTGCAAAGAAGCTGAGCTGGGGTGTGGAGGGTCAGAAAGAGAGTTGGCTCATTTCTAAGTCTGTGCCCTCTTAGTTGCATGTACAGAGCAGCAATATGCACTGCAACCTGTCCCATGTGTTATTTGAAGGACATCTTTACTAAGGAGATGGGAAGGATGGGTTTGCTAGCTTGCAGTAGCTGTGAAAAGGGACATATCATGGCTGGGGTTGAATATGGCATACTTATGTTGACTGTAATAGCTATATTATAATACAGAAGCCTGATTCCTCTGTGTGCTTCGGTCCAAATAGTAAAATAATATTTTCTGTGATGATTATTTTAGAACATTACCTATAAGCAGCATAACTCATTCTGCAGACCTTACCTGGTCGACAAAGGGCAGCATTCAGATATATCATAGAAACTCTCCTGACTAGTCATTCATTTCCCATGTTTGCAGCAATACAGCTACCTGCGACTCAGAGCTTTGTGCTAAAATGGCACGCATCTTGAGCCTAGCACCTCAGAAAAAGAAATATTTTTAATAAATTTCTTCAGGTTTTGCTTCTATAAACCTGTGATCGACAATCACTGCAAGTGTTGAGAGTTTTTTGACTCATACTGCTTGCTGGGCAGTATTGAAAAACAGAGTTCCAAGGGAAATAGGTCATCACTAGGAAGTCATCACTGATTTTACATTGTTATTTCTGTACTTTTTGGTCAGGGGGAGTATCACCTTAGTGGACAGTACAAAAGAATTTTAAAGCAGTCAATATGCAAAGAACAAGATGATCTGTGATGAATCTACTGACACTGCTGTACTGAAAGAATTTGCCTAGATGCAATTTAATTTTTAAGCTACATTTGAATCTGGTTGTAGAGAATAAAATAAAGTTTAGATCAATACAATAACAGCCCCAACACTGGAGTTGGCATCGGTACAAAACAAACATTTTGTTTTTGGAAAGCAGCTTCTTTCTTTGCTTCATCTTCAGCAATAATCTGCTGTTCAGCCTTGCTGCTTTTGAAGTCAATGGGAAATTCATCCATCAGCCTATGTGGAAACAAGACTGCAACTTCTATTTCTGGCATGCTAACCACATCAAGGTGTTCCTGAGACTAAGCATGAATGAAATAATTCTGAAGGTTTGCTTCAGAATTGGCTTTTACGAAAAATAAACTGCATTTCTTTTCCTCCAAGGCTTTCTACTTTAACTGTCTCTCACATACACAGGCTGTAGACAGGTGAGTGTGCCTGAAACTGTCCAAAATATAACTTTTACCCTAATTGTATACACCTCATCATATTAACTTTGAATGTTGAATTGTATTAATATTTTTTTTCTGCTAATGCATTTGTACCCCAAATTTGATAGTCCTGTTTTATTGTTTTTTTTTTAATTTTTTCACATAGCAGCACAGTGAGGCCCCTGTTTTGGTTGGAATTTAGTAAATAACGGAACATTAACTTTTGAATGTGAAACAAAACTATTCTTTGTGCTTTCATTTGTGTTTCTTGCATAATTGTCTTCTTCCTAGAAAGCTCTAATCAGTTCATCCAGCATTTCCAGGAGAATCTTCATAGCATTATACCCACTAACATCTGCTTAAATATGGTAATAATTTGCTCCTTATACAACAACTGTAAACCATGAAATGTATGTGTTTGACAAGAAAGTACAATTTTTTCCATGGTACATAAAAGGAAGATGCATTTTTCATCCCATTCTGACTTTTGGGGAAAAACAAAGAAGTAGAGCTTGGTGATAAATTGCTAAATGATTAGAGATAGCTAAAATAATTTAATTTTTTTTCTTTTTTTCTGAGGGATTCACCACCATCATAATTTTTATTTTATTTTTTTTGTATGACATGGTTTAATGATTCATAATTTCATTTACAAGTTGAATTTCTCTTGTTATACATTTTTCATCTTTCTGAGCTCAAAAATACCTGATAATCATGGTTATCGAGGAGTTCACATGATAAGAGATCTAGTATGTATTTTCTAGATCTATCTCACGTTTTCTATACAGAAATGCTGCCAACATACACACCAAAGAAATAACTACTTCTAAGTAAACTTTAAATATGTTTTCCCAAATTTAGTCCACTGCCTCCGAAGGTTCAGGGCCAGCAAATTAGGTTCATGCTTAAGCTGTCTTTGCAGACAACCAGATGCAGAGAAACAAATCCACTATGATTTTTCTGACTTTACAGAATACCATTTAATCTGCATGCATAATCACTATAAGCACCAGTTTAAAGCAAGAATTTAACTGTATATTCATTCAAGTCCCCTTCTCTTCCCGACTGTGAGGATCTAGAAAAATATTCGAGCCAACTGGTGCCACTGTCAGGCTCAAGGATCACCTTGAATTAGTTTTATCAAAAAGAGAGGCAAAAAGTACTATGAGGTAGTTCCAAAACCCACTGAAATCTGTGGGAAATTTTCCACTAATATTAGGGCTTGGATCAAAGCCTATATGTTTTAGCCACTAAGGAGCTCAAACATCTGGAGTTCAAGATATTCCGCATTTGTATTAGTGGTGTTTCCTACTGATGGTACAATGATCAAAAGAAGTCTTGGAAAGGAATCTGCTTTTTATTACCTTAATTGACTAGAGAATAAAATGTAATTTGAAAATCAATTATTGTAAGTTTATGTTGAAAGGGAAATTATTTTTTTTTCTTTCTCTTTTTAAGATAAGATTTTGGTTTAAGCTATTCTTTTCCAAGCTACAATGTTGATCAGTGTATGTTTAATTTTTTTTCCCCCAGCTTTTAATCAAAGAATCCCAGAGCTGAGCATTTAATAATTCCATCTTTGGTTCACTGATTATTGCTTTCTACTCCAGAATTTTTCTGTGGCTCCTCATCTGGTCAATTAACAGCTTATTAGTTAGTGACTAGATCACTGAGTGGGATCTAATAATATTTAAAAGATGTATCTAACTTTTTTTCCCAAATATAAGCACACTGTCAAATTGACTTTCTTTATAGAATTTATTTCTTTAGCTAGTGCTAATTAAATTGGACTCTTCTGGACAAAATATTGCTATATGTAAAGCTTTTCAGTCAAAACATTCCTACTTCATAGTTGAATGTATTTACTAACAAGATGCTTTCTCTTGTGTGTGCTACAATTGATGCTAGTTGTATGTAACAACAGATCTTTTTGTGGCATGGCTCAGCTGAGAAGATTTAAGTTTGTTACTTCATAGCACCAAGTCTGGGAATTTGTTTAAATAAAGATAAGGACTACATGAAGTGTGTCTGGCATGCCAATCTTTTTAGAAGCTGCTCTGGAGAGAAAAATGCCTTTGAATATTCAAAAATACACTTTCAAAAAAGCATCTGCTCAAAAGTTATGCATTAAATCCTAGTTTTTATCACTCTCCACTGAATACTCTGCTTGTTATTCAGGAAGCCTGAAAGGGATTTCAGGGTGAAGAGCTTGGTTGGCAAACCCATCTCCATTCCATTTGGTTTGCAGCGTGTTGCCACCACTTTACTCAGTGTTATGATTAGTAACACTTAACTTTGTCTTAAAATTGAAATATGTCCATATTTTCATAGAAAAAAAAGAAAAGCAGTTTAAATATTTTCACATATTTTTTTTACATGGAACCTTATTTTGACTTTGTGGAAGTACAAAAATCTTAAGATACAGATTGAATAAGCCATTTTACATCTCCATGGTCATTAGAAGGGGAGGTTAGAGCACAAAAAATCAAGCTGGTGAATGTGATGGTGAGTGAAGTCTTTTGCCTTCTCAAGCGAAACTTCGTAGATTTTAACAACCAACCTGAACATGCCTGAAAAAAAATTTTCTTAAAACATTTTTCAAAGTTCTTGCCTATTTCTGTTTTACTAAGAAAAAAAAAAAAAAATCAACTTGAAATTGTTTGCCTGCTTTCAAAAAAAAAAAAAAAAAAAAAAAAACAACACAAAATTTCAGTCCAGCACCTTTGAAAATTAAGGCTACAGGCTCTATCAAAGGATACAAAATTCTTCTCCATTTCAGACTACTCATGAGAAATTATGTCTCTTGTGGCAGCAGTGAGTTGTTCATAGAAATCCAAAAGGCCTCATATGTTCTCTAAGGAAAAGAGGGAATTTCAGCAGAATGAGGCATTCTACTTCTCAACATGGTACTTACCAGGACTGTACAGTACCAGGAGTACTGTGAAGATGAACAATTTAGGGTTCAACTGAACATCAATAACAGTGGATAAAATGTGCTTGTCTTGGCAATGACTATGCATGAGACAGTGCTCAAAACAATATAGTTTACTGTTTTCCAGGATTATCTTGAAACCTTGCTAACGATACGAAGCCAATTCCACGTGTTCCTGAGAGCAAGCAATTCTGAAAAAAAGCAAACCAGAGATTCCTCTCAATGCAGAGTTGCTTTTCCCATATTATGGAAGACTGTGTGTATACATACATATTATATATGCACATATGTACATATATATACATGGATACACATATGTATCTGTGTGCTACTCTCTACACAAGCAAGTATCAGAAACAGAGCTTTTCCTGGTGTCAGAAGCCTGTGGTGCAGCGAGGTATAGCATTACTGATCTAGTTGCAAAGTTCCCAGAATCATGACATGATTCATTTGTCTGAAAGCGTTACTCCTGCTGAGACTTCTGAAACCTGTGGAGCTGGAGGTAGGCTGCTGTCCAGCCAGCTTTAATGTCCTATACCATTTGCACACACTTGATAAGTGTTCAGGTTGTCTTATCTTATTCTACCTGCATTGCCATTTCTTTGAAACGCTTTGCTATTGTTCATTCTTTGTATCACAATAGCTTTTGGTTGTTTACAAGAACAAGGTTGAAAGAGTATATCCTGTTTACATTTGCCTTTTACTGCAGCTTATACTTCCTTCTCAAAGATTTTGCATTAAAAAGTTCAACGATTTGCTTGCATTATACACATAAAACACCTACTCTTCAAAAGTACCTCTGGCATCTTAAAAATGTTGCAGAGGCTTTGATCAACTGATAGTGGTGTACACCATTTATTTTCCCTCCTCAAAATGTCAACTATTCTTCACTTGTTTTGTGTTGCACAACTCTGGCATGAAATCTTAATAATTTTATTTATTTAGAGAAATGAAGAATGGTCTTTGGCAAGGCATGAAATTTAAATGGAATATCTTTCTTACAGAAAGAATTGATAGTTTTTCCTTCAAAATAGTCAGGAATGTTAGTAAAATCATGTATTACATTTTCTATAGAAACAAGGAATTATAGAACTGAATCATCAGTGCTACTTTGCATTGCTGTAGTGCCTAAGAGTTATTTAACAATTTTAAATTAAGTGTGTGTACAGTTATTTGGAGGAAATGTTCCTAAATTTTATATTCAAAATCACTATTATTTAACAGTGTGTACTGCATGGGTAAACATGAGACTTCATAGAGAATGGACATACTGTCCCAAACCATATTATCCTATATCTATTAGATTCCACAATAATAATCTCTGAGCATACAAAATAGAAAATATTGAAACAATTTCATCTTGCTGGCCTAAATACACACACATTTAATCACATCTTCCATGGTAGCTTCCAGTGATACCTTCATTCAATGGTAGAGCTTCTCCCATTTCTTTAATATTTATTGGGAAAATGTGAAAGATCAACGTCTATAAGATACAGTGCAGTTGTTTTGATGACTTTCTGGCAGGTTCTTCAGTTTGTTTATAGCAAGGCAAGGAATATCTTCCATCAATCTCTTTATCTCCATGTGGTTGGTTCCCTGTGTAATTTGTGGTGTGCCTTATGCCTTCCTGTGCACAGCTAGGAAGGCATGCCACAGTCTTTATTAAAAGCTCAGAGAATGTGTCCAAACACTGCAAACAAACCACAAGATCTTCCACATTTAAGTGCTTTAATAATGTCTCTAGGGTAGAGGAATCTGACCCCTAAAATCTATCTCTGTTATAACTATTTTTTCCAATCTAGTGGAAACCTTACCTTATAAATTAAACCTCCTTTCATTAGGAGAATGAAAATCAAAATAACATAATGGCTGTTTCTCTCTGTCTTAATCACAAAGTAATTCCCTACTTGTGCAAATAGTGAAATCCTTGATGGGATGTAGACTAGCAGCCAAAGGACAAGGAGACCACTAATGGTATATTTCCCGTTATTTGGGCATGCTAATGAATATCTTCAGCTACAGTGTATTTATAATACAAAAGAGAGAAGAAAATCAAATTCCGCAAGATGGAATTTATAACACATTTTTTCCTATGGGATTCGTGCATACTTCCTTTGAAGTATTTTCCACTCTTCTGATAGATTCTTCAGTACATTTTGATGTGATAGGGGAGCTGACAGGATTCTAAGAATTTAAGGGTTTAATACCTGTCCAAAAGACCACAGAAATCTGCAGGAGTCTTTCCATTGCCTTCCACAAGGTCTAAATCTGTTCCTTAATAAACTTCCCTTGTGAAACCTGGGATTTGCTTACCCCCTGGTAATAGGTACATTTGGTTCTTTTTCTTTTCATTTCTCTCTTAAATTCTGTCAGCTAGTCTTTCTGTCAGCCACGTCCACATTTTTTCTTGTTTTACTCTTTGAAAGATCTCCTGTGCTGGAAATCCAAATCTCTCAAGTCCATACAAAAAAAAATTATCTTGCTTTCATTTCTGAAGCACAAGCATACAAATGAAGGCACCTCTGAAAATCAATGGGTAAAAGTTGCTGCAGAGGCGAAAACATATAAAACTAGCAAAGTAAATATTTTTGTATTAAATTAATGATGTGATTCAATAGGTTTGATAGTCAAGGAAAAAAAACCAACAAAAACACATGATATAAACTTCATGATATAGCATGATATAACCCAGAGGAACTTTTTGGTCAATACTCCATTTTAAGCAGTTTTCCAGGATGGGCTGAGGTATGGAGGGCAATAACCTGACCTCACAGGTGCATCCAGGCTACATTTGAGATACTTCTCTTCCTGAATATCTCCCTTTGTTCTCCACATTCCTGAGCCCCAGGTGTTCTTAGTGGCCACGAAGTAAAGTGTGTAAAGTGTGTAAAGAGATGATGTGGAAATGACTTGGGTGAAATTCTGGACTCCATGTCTTTGGGAAGGGACAAAACAAAAATGACTTGTGTTCCTATGTAAATGCAGCGAGCCTGGTGCAATTGTGTGTGTGCAGGAATTTATTTATGTAGATGGCTGTGGTTTTCTGTATTTTTCATAAAAAGTTCTGGGTATGTGATTTTTTTCCAGTGTTCTTCTGGAAATCAAAACAAAACATGATGAAAGAGATTTTCTTTCCCCCATACAGCACACATTAAAAACTATGAAGAAACCAAAGAAATTGGAAAATAAAGAAGTGATGATCATTTCAGTTTTAAATATCTGAAATCAGAAGCAAGCTCAGAAGAAACTGCTCATTTTGTAGGAAAGATATTAAAACATCTTAACAAATTCATGGACATTATTTTCAGATGAAAATATTCTGTCCTCTCTCAAATGTCATCTGAAATTTCCGTAACATTTATTCTTCTGGTTATCATTTAGGTAAGAGAAATGAGAGAAGTTTTCTATATTTCTGATTATATATAAAGAATATTTTACTTCTGGGTTTTCTGGATCATATCATAGAAGCACAGAATCATAGAATGGATTAGATTAGACGGCCCCAGATAACTGGAGCCTATGGGAAAAGTAATTTTTTTTTGTTTTAGAGAGGATAATTCTAAAAATTATTTCTTTATTTCTCACATTTTATACATTTGAACTCATAGTAACAAAGCCGGTGAAAAATATCAGTAAATTATTCTGAAATTACACACTATTTCCAGTTTTAATGTGTCTTCTGACATAACCAGAATATATAGTATCATGGCAATAGAGGATTGATAGGCATCCATTTGACATTGCAGCTTTCTTCTTTTGGTAACATGCTGTGCTAAACTTAATCATATAAAACTTTCATGTCACTTTATTACTTTCTTACTCTTATATTGGTCATGATGATAAATGACTGGAATGCCAATACCACTGCTTTGGGAAGGAGACTTTTAGGACAAAATTATGAAGCAGATCAGTTCATTTTTTTTAAATCGGTGGAAACAACAGTTACTAACAGCAAGTCACACTTGAAATCCATGACAGACTGCAGTCAAATTTTATGGATGGGGAGCCTGTGCTGGACACTGTTTTATTAGGGAGGCACATGACTGGCAGTATAAGAGCAAAAGAGCCCTGAGAAGGTACTACTCCCTGAATAGAAAACTAGCACAGCACCAAGTATTTTCACTGGGAGTGCATACAAACCCCACAGTACTATAGCTCTGAAGGTTCTTTTTCAGCCACAGTTCAACAAAGTGCAGGGTCAAGATAGGAAAGAAAGCAGTCTGGCTGCCACATCCACCCCACCAGTTACTTGCTGTCTTATAACTTTTTTGCTATCTGTTTTCATCATCTGTAATGAGTGCTAGCTGCCTTGAGCACACAGCTCAAACACAGCTAAAAACTACTGCTACTACTGTATTTATTACCCGAGCTGCGTATCTGACAGCTGTCCTGGCCTTTATCTGCAATAAAGAAGAAAATTAGAGAAAACATGGAAAAGTATTTCTCTTCAGCAGAAGAGGCTATATAGCTTTGTGAAGAGAAGTCATGCTGCACAAAGCTGTCAAGACTCTTTACAGGAATCAGTGATTGTGAGGGGACTGTGTTATCTTGTCAGGGTACATCCCTGTATTTTCAATCTTTTGGTAAGATTCCTCACCAAAAGCTCTTAAAGGGTTGATCTGACATTGACCAATAAGAAGGTAGAGAAGGATTGCACTAATGGCCAGTGTTACAACTGTCAAGCTCGGGCATGGCATCCTACAGAAATATATGGTAAGATCAGTGCTTTGTGACTTATTCCTGAGTGATGTGATATCATGGGCACTTAGTGAAGTAATGAATGCTTGATGGTGTTATAACATTCTGCAGGATAATAGAAACTTAATCTGGTTGTGAAGAATGAAAGCAAGACTTCATTGGAGAGCATTTAAATAGTAAAAATCTGTGTTGGTAAATATGTTGTACCTGAGAAAAATAATTTGACATAATTATGAACTCTAAATAACCAATTACAACTCCATAGAGACATGGGAAAATCACTGAGGTCAGCTCTGTGAAAACATCAGGTTGCTTGTCAGCAGAGGCCAGAACTAAAATAAAATGATAGGAAAAAGGAACTGGGAGAAAAAGCAAGAAAGGATCTCCCTGTGTATCTCTAGTGGCACCTATGTCTCCAAGACAGCTGTAAGTAGAAATGGTAATCCCATTTCCTGAGTGGTGGATAACTACCCTTTCTTGAACAATATGTCATTCTGTGGATTTATAAAATGAAAGGTCTCCCTCCTTAAAGGGGTCAGAGAGGTGGTAGGTTTAAAAAAAAAAAAAAAAAAAAAAAGGATTGTTCCATTTGGAAGAGAAGGGTCCAGACTATATAGGATGGAAGAGATCATAACATCTGTATATGCTCTGTGATCAGTAAGGTGGAAAATAAATGCTTATGAAGATTTCTCATAGTACAAGAACTGGTATCTTCACGTCATGGGTTAAAAACACATCAAAAGATTTCCACTCTGCACACACTCCCCAAGGTGCCTAATTGCGCATTGCCAAGGACTTGAAGGAGCCATAATGGAGAATATGCACCACTGAATGTTATGAGTACTGATTTGAATACATCCTCCATAGATGAAATGCTGAAGACACTGATTGCAACAATCCAAATCACTCTCTATATGCCCATTGTCATACTATTTTTTCACGCATCAGATACCAGTCTCTGTCAGTACATCATTTCACCAAAGTTCTGACAGACTCTGTTTTGCACAAAACCTTAATTGATAGCCTTTAGCTGGGTTTTTCTAGAAAGATAACTGAACCCTGTACCTGGGTTAACTACAAAGCTGTTTCCAGGTTCTTAGGAAACAAGTAAGCTTTTTACATAAAGAGAAGATTTTGCCAATATATCCTGAACACCGGTGAACATTGTGCTCCAAACTGTCCAAAAAATCACATCATTATGTTCAGACACTACTGATCCTACAAGAAGACAGCAGAGTTGTTGGCATGCAAATAAGCTCAAACATAGCGTTGATTGAATTTGAGAACACGACCTGCTCTGGTGAGCACTGCCCGAGTCCAAGGGCTTCACAAATCAGGACCCTGCCTGGGACACATTCCCAGATTTCTTTTTCAACGTAGAGTTTCAGTATGGAGACAGATTTTGCCTTTTGGGAGAAACATTGCTTAACAATTTCAATTTCAAAGATAAATAGAACACTGTTAGCATTTCAAAATTAATCCTGCTCAGGAAGTATCATGAGAATGGAAAATGTCTTTGACTAGAGCAACAGCAATAAAATAAGAAACTAGACAGATAAACTGTTCTTTTTATTGTGACTAGGCTTGCAGATTACCTCCACATTAGCCAAATGACTGAGAAATAAACTACAGTGGTAGGTACCTCATAGATGAATTACACCATGAATATAAATCCCCAAAGATGGATGTTTCACCCTTAGCTAATCTACTGAATGGAGGAAGAATCTGCAGTCAATATATTTAGATAGTTTCATTATTCTATTTCTTCACCTTCTTCCAAACTCTAACATCTAGTAATTACTGATAAATTCAGTGATGCAGAAGGCTTATAAACTGCTCTAAGCTTTGGCTTTTTTTCATGAACTGTGGCCATTTCTTGTATTAGCTTTTTTATTGCACTACATGATTAATCATCTTGACCAGGTCAGACTGCCTGCATATGACCAGAGACACATAAAAAGAGCAAAGGTGAATAATTCACACATGAGTTTCTCAAAGACAGGGAGCTGAGTTTATAGAGCCAGAGAAGGAGAGACTTGGATTTTATGGAACATTTAAAAGCCTTTCTTTCCTAGTAAAACCCTTTACAGAATATCATAATTAGAAAAGTAAAGAAACCGCCATTGTTTTAGCACAGGCTGGGGTCAGATTAAAATGTAATTGTTGTCATCTCACATCCCCATAAGGTAATAACAAATGACATATGCGTGCAAAATCTTAGTTTTGTGACGAGTAGCATCCAGCCACTTCTGACTCCCTCAGGGAGAAAGATGCATGCAGAAGGTTCGTTGTAACAAAAGACAAACAAACAAACAAACAAAAAAACCCCACGCAAACACTCAAGAGAAAAATAATTTAAAAAAATGGATGGTTAACTGATGTGAGCAAAAAGAGGCAAGGAACTTTATTTAAACCAGAAGTGTCAGAAGGTTTACAATGAAGTTCAGGATCATCACGTCTATCACAAAGCTTTTGCTATCTCATGCGAAACAGAAATCAGGCATCCAGGCACACCATCACCCATGTGTTATAGAGCAGCACAGTCTACATAATTAAAAAGAGAAGTACATAGACTTTTAGTAGTATCTGCAATGGACTTAGTTATTCTGCACTTAGTTCTTCGAGGAAAATCACAAAATACAGGCTCTCCACCATTACTGTGTGTATTTATGAATCATCTCCACCTTTTTAAACTCACAGTTCAACTTTCATAAACAGGATAAATCCCTACCAGTTCCACCTAGTAAACTGTTATGTCACCTCCCCTGAGCCAACAGGCAGTGAGCGCAGTCAACTATCACACAAATAAAATCCTCATTGGTAAGTATGCCCTTCAAGCGTGCAAGCATATCTTTCACAGTAAAAGTAATTGCTTTTCCCAGCCATGAAACATTCAGCAATGAGAAACAATTAGTGCGTATGATCAAAATGGAGCCTTCTTTCTAAAATGAAAATAGCATCAAGAACAAAATCCTAGTTTCAGAGACGTGACATGGACTAATGGCACAGACTGCAGAGAAGGCGAGACAACTCAATCATTCTAAAATACACGTATACAGTTTCTATACATGTTTGTAGCTGTGATTTTCAGAAAATGAACTGTATTTCTGAATGACTAGTTTCTGGGTATCCAATTTTAGTCAATAAGAAGAGGTCTGATTCTAAGAACAGGGATACTTTTATGCACCTTTACTACTGATCTGTCTCCTTCCTTGCAAGTATCAAGTAACGAGTATCTCCCTATGAGTATACATATATTACCATAGCTATCAAAATATTATTATCGTTTTTTTTAAGAATTTCATAAAACATAAATTAAATCTAAAAGTTCTCAGTTTCACTGTTACATATTAGTCATCTCTGCCCTCTTTATGTCCTTTATTTCATATACATCCTTTGAAACTCAAATACTCTAAGAATATAAAAATGAGCAGACACTGAATATCAAGGGAGGTACAATAATCCAAATTTATTACTTCAGCCTGACAAACAAAGGCACTACATTTTCTATTAGACAGATGTACCAGGTTTTGCTCTGTCACAAGACAGCCTTGGTCTACTGAGAAGATGAGTTTCCCTTCTGTCCTAGTGAGGAGTGTTCACTCCACAGCGCACTGTGGTGGTTTCCTTGAAGAAACAGAGACAGAATGATGCAGGACAGGGTGCAGATGAAAACCACTTGTTCAGAATGTGGAAGTTGTCCATTTGTTTTCTGCATCTGGTTGGAAAAGTTAAACAGAGAAAGGTAGAACATGCCCCTCATTTTAAAAAACCTTTTTTTTTTTTTAATGAATCTCATACCTTAGTTAGTGATCTGGATTGGGAATTTCAAAAAGGGTTTTGATATTCTTACAGTATGCACCTCAGTTTCATAAGTTCATAGTAATTGAACTGAAGTGGGCTTCTATAAAGACATGCTACTAAGCCAATAATATGTTCTTTGCATTGTTGTATGAATTGTCATCTCATGAATATTATTATTTATTAAGATAAAAGATGATTTGGAACTTGAAAAATTAAGCTTTGTGAAAAATATACTAATTTGGATATCTAGTCTCTGAACTCTTACATTTGTGTATTAAATTGGTAATATTTTCCTGGTGTTCTTTACACTAAAATGAAATTAACAGGATTCACACGTCAACAAAATACTAATAGGCAAGAAAACATGCTTTGATATTTCCTCCAAAATATTACATTTTATTAAAAATAAATAAATGATGCTCATCTTCATAGAAGGAAAGTGGAATGCCAACCGAAGCCAAGCAAAAATCCCTGACAAAGATCAGGTAAAACATGAAAGAGCACAGAGATACACTGTAGCAGTACGCATTCACTCTGGAATATTCTCATGCCAAGTACTTCTTGTATTTCTCAGCTGCTGCTAGTTTTATCAATTTCTTTTAGCAGAGGCTAGACCTTGGTGATTGACAAACACTCCATCCCTCCATCCCAACCTGTCTGCAACCAGAGAGGGAAACAAAATTCAGGTTATAATTGTCTTCTCTTATTCTTCTACAGTTTCCTCTGTTAGTTTATCAACATCTGTATTTTAATGTTAAAAAAATAGTTGGCATCACTGGGCAGTTTTTTCTTACTTGTGATTTATTAACTATTGACAGCCTATGTAACAGGAAAAAAAAAAACAAACATAGAATTCTATGTGCCAACAGGCAGAAAGTGGCCTTGTCTCCTACTATCAACACTCCCAGTTTTATCTGTGAGTAGAAAACATTTTGGCACCCTTCCACTGTCCCATCAAATGACTAACTTTTCTTTGAGAAAGGAAGTCCTTTGTTAGGAAAGACTGAGAAACACCAGCCTAGAAGCAAATCAGAATGTAAACCCCAAAGTGATAGATGATTCACAAATATAATTGTAAATGTTGGTCCTAAGTACAAAACATTTACTATCCAAATTTAATCACTTATTTTCCCCATCACTTCGCATCCTTGAACATGAAAGACTATCTGTGCTTCCTCTTCCGTCACAAATGCAGATGATAAATTGCATTATTACTCCGCTTTTTCTAGAGACCATTAAAGAAATCAAAGCAAAAACTTTGCAATTCATCAAAACCTTAAGTAGAGGTAGTTACAGTGGAAGGGAAGGGCATAAGAATCAATATGCTTTTCACTTCTGTAAGCATTTTAATGTACTGTGAAAATTAGCTTGTAAGATTTTATGTTGCCATTTTCACCAACGTGCTGCAACTCCAGAATGAAAACCAAGAGTAGACCAAACTCTAAATTGTAGAGTGTAGCACCATTAAACATTTTTCAATTGCTGAAACTACCTTATCTTTATACTGTGCAAGAGGCCAGTTGAGACATAATAAATTTGAATTAAGCCTGACTATTCTAGTAGTCATGTCCCTCTCACCTTAGCTCCAGACTTAAAGAAGCCTTAATTTGTTTAATGAGACCTTGGAACAGTCTTACCTGTGATCAAAACTTATTTCTTTCAAGCACTTTAAATTCAAGGAGCATTCTATTACAGAAATTCATACTTTATGTTTAAAACCATCTTCTATTGCTTTGGCACTTCATCCCGTCACTCCTATCCCTGCGAAGCTGAATAAATGTGTATTAAAATGAGAAAACTAAAATGTGTTGTGTTTTCTACCCCACTGGAGGAAACCTTCTGAAGATTTAATTTTATCTCTTCAAGGGAAACCCAGGCACCACTCAGTCACTGATTAGCAAAACAGTCCGTGGCCCCATGACATATGCCTTGTCTCAGAAAAACTTTGACAGATGATTTTCTGAACTCTGTTCACTCTGTTCCCTGAACAGCAATGAATGATTAACAGTTCTTCTGAGCGTGAAAGAAATGTAGTATATAGGGGTCTTAACTTTCTAGTTCCAGTACCTCACAGAAATACCGGAGACTACTACTACCTTTCCTTGCATACCAGTATCCAGTGGTCAGTACAACATTTTAAAACGTGTTTACTTAGAAAATATCAAAACAAAATATCTGGAGGTATGGAAATATACCATAGTCCCACTGATGCCTCAGTCAAATATTTTGGTGGGACACTGGCATGTTTGTGCATGAATCTCTTTGGATGTCTGAGAGAAGCTCTCAACTTACCATTGGAAGTAAGTGATGCAGGGAAGCATGCAACTGGCGTGCCTTGAAAAATTTAATCTAAAAAAAGTTCTATTTTGAGCCACCCTTCGTGGAGAACTAAGCTCCTCAGTACACTGCGAAGTTCAGGAAAGAAAAACACTGATGGAGTCACCAGTGATTCTTAGAGGACAATTGGACTTTTGCAGGACAGTTTAGAGAACTGTGGTCTACTTCATCTTTCCACCCAAGACCTTGCTGCTTTCATCCAGTGACATGTGAAATGCCCTAACTCCTGGCACCAGACACTGGTCCCCAGACAGGCCATGAAAAGATGATCAATTGATCACCATCAACTACTATGAGACTGTGGGGAAAATGAAGTCTAAAAGGGAAACTTTGTATTATCTTCTTATTTATGAAGTAGCATCTGCTGTTGCAATAATGTAAATCACTAAAAGCACTAAAAGAATGAAATTCCCAGATTTTTAAGCTTTATTTAGTTCTGTAACCATGGGTAGAAGATTTCTTTTGTTTTCTGTCACCTGGACAGTGCATATTTAAAGACATTAAAAAGTATGGATGCAGGCTAAAAGGAAAGAATTAACTATCCCCAGTATCCTAGTACTTGAAACTTTAGTTTGGACACTGTGGCATGTAATTGATGTTAAGATAAAGAATCTAGAATCTAGAGAAATTTTTCAAATACTTCTGTTGGTTAAACCATTTAAAATGCGCATGAAGATATTTTAATGAGTTCAGACCACTCTATTTGTTACAGGATTTTTTTTTTTTTTTTGGTTGTTTACTTTTTCCTAATGAAGAAAAGGCACATTATGACTGCAAATTAACTGTTACCTGTGCAGTGTTTAAATAAAACCATTTGCTGGTGCTGTTTTCCCATTTACAAATATTGGATTAATGAGCTACTTACGTTATAGTACAGTAAAGCCTTCAAAGGATTAATTTAGTGCTTGCCCCAATTTCAGGATCAATTAAGTTTGAGCTATAGTGGGAGCAGCATTGAAATTCATGCAGTATGTGCTGGAACTGCATGAGAGGCTTGAGGAGCAGTTTCAGAAATGCAGTTTTCAAAGAAAGTGATGAACTAAAATCTAGAAAGCTGGAAGTCTTATCAGCACAGCAGAGTCCCCCTTTTGTAGGCTGCAGTGCTAGTAGTACAAGCACTGCCCATATTCCCCTTAAAAATGAGCCATCCTTGGGCTGGCAGGCTTCTGTGAGAATTGCAATGAATTTGTGTCCAGCATAGCTCCAAGATGGACAAAAATGCTAAATGCTGCTTCTAAAACTTTCTTTTTTATTAAGAAAATGAGTATTTGACTTTAAATACCTTGTAATAGAAGCAGACAGGACAAATAAACACGGTATTAGGCAAACCCTGAGGAATCTCACTGGACTCTGTTAAGAACTAGTGTAATGGAAGCAGTCTGTAACTATCTTTGATGCCAACAGTTGCATATCTGCTAAGGGAAAAGTAGGCTTGCAAAGTCCGTGCTGGGTTTTCTAGATGATTACTTTTCTGAAATGCATGTATAATGACCAGAAGAAAACAGTCACTCTGATGATAGCCAGAAGAGCTTGGGTTTTCTTAAGTAAAATCCTCCAGCAAAATAGATGTCTCTGAGAGTCAGGATCACTGCAGGCATCAGTGTTTTGTTAATGTTTATGGTATTTTCACAGCAATATGTGCTACATGCAGCTTTCAGTCAGAAGGTGATTTCCACTTTTGAACACCATGCTTGGAAGCCTGGCAGTACTTTGGGCATTTTTGCTGGCAGAGGTCTATAGTTACTTTATCAAATGGTCACTCACTTCCACTTTAGGCACGGTTACCAAGTACATAAGCTCCTTCTCTAATCCACCACACTTTGAATGTTGTCTTTTGCATTTAAAAACAACTTCACTGCTTTCTAATAGAGATAACTTCCCATCTTTCAAATATTTCACTAAAATAAATAATTTTTAAAGTACATGGAATATTTATTGTCCTCTTAGAGGGAACACTCCCTCAGTGAATTTCCCTTACACATTTTCCTTCCTTTTTTTAAGTAGCTCTATTAAGTCAGTGTCTGATTAAGATATTCCTTGGCACTTTTATTTCACAGTTCAGTTCATTGAGCAGTTGGGTTTGACTTACTAGTATTAACTAGAAAGCAAAATACTCAATGTCATTTGCACTAGAAGTCACAAGATAGACACATTGACTTACTTTCTGTGACTGTTAGCTCAAATTCCCATCCTGTGCAGTCTTTCCATAGAACAGGCCTGCAGTCATACTAACTTCACCAGGACTAAGAAGCAGGAAATTGTAATTGAAGTAGATGTTGCTCTGAATTCCTTCTTCTCTTGCCATGTTGCACTTCACTAAAATTAATCATGAAAGAATACTACCTGCAAAACTGTATAAAAACAACAAGAAAAAAACAGATCATCAACTTTCAGTGTGTAAAATGTAGGAGGGGTTAAGATGCACTTTATAATAACTACATGTAAGAGGATTTAACATACATTAAAAAGTTGACATAATCTAATGGGGGCTTACAGACAGAAGCAGCCTTCTTTTCCTCTATCATCACTGACCTTTGTCAAGACAAGAAAATACTTCTTTTAAGCTGGAAGAGTTTTAGGCCGAGCAGGCCTGGACAGTACATAATTTGTAATTTTCATCTTTAAGTAAGTAATAATTTACACTACTGAAATTTATTTACATACTGTAATTGTTATTGAGACAAAAGAGTTGAAAATAGACCTAGAGAATAATCAATTTTTGAAGCCAGCAGGTTATGAAATGAAAATAGAGTTGGTCATACAGTACATACTTTTGTCATTAACGGCAACTGAAATAGCAGTGATGACAAATCTGGAATAAAATATTTCCCGTTAACATGGCATGAACAACAACCAATGGCTAGGTCAGTGGGGTAAAGTCCTCTGTTTGATATCCAGATATGCTCCAAGATAAACTTGGGATCTATAGCTTTCTTGGCATTGAGATTCTGGTCCTTGAAGAATTCATCAAAGGACTAAGAGGATGAATACAGCTTTTCTTTAGAGCTATAGTGATCCAAGTGAACAGGACCAAAAGTGGAGGACATAACACCGCTAGGATAAAAGCCACTTGCCTAAACAGTGGAGACCCTAAAAACTCATCTCCCATCACAGAGAACTCTCATATTCCTGATCTCCTCTATGAATGCTATAGACACACATGAATTAAGATTTTCTGTCCTCTGCCAACTTGTACAATTCACTTCATTTGACTAAGAAATAGTGTGGTGCATCTCTTTTAAGTTAGCAGAGAAATCAAGACATAGTTCTGGAAATTCAGGCAGAAGGCACCATACCACATATCACACGAAGAGCAGAGAGAAACCATGTTCCATGCTTGACTGCTCTTTCTGAGAAAAAAAATTCCCTAATATCTAACCTGAACATCCCCTGGCTCATCTTGAGACTATTACTTTTCATCCTATTGTTAGTTACCTTGGAAAAGAAGCTGAAAGAGATAATGGGCTGCCCTTTTCTAGACACAACCACTTCCAACTGGCCCTGCAACAGAGTGAGAGATGATCTCCCTGCCTTTAGCTCAACTCATGACCTTTTCCACCTTATTTTCTTTCTGGTCCCTGGGGAGCAGAAGTGTGACAGTATCTGGGTGGGTGCCTGGCAGCTGGCCAAGATAGCCCATCCCACTCTGGTATCAGAAATACCTGTGATAAATATTGTAAAAAACATAAGAGAATAATGGTGTTGGGAAAAGTAATTAAATCACTCTGGCATATGACTTCTCTTCCTTCCCTAGAGCATACTCCTATCCCATTTGCAGCTCTCAAGCAGGGCCTTCCCTGTCAGTATTTGATTTTCAGATCTGTCTGGAAAGTTGATAGCAGTTGTGTAGACGTGATATAAATCTCTGCCATCATGGCAAGTCTCAAAGCAATATCACCTGCCCACCAGATGAATATTATCCTGTCAATCCCTAGCTGGCTTTTAGCCTACTGGGATGTGCTATCAGATCCACCACTGGCAGTCTTCTTGCTGCATCACTAGTAATCCTTCGATCACTTAGTGCATGCCAAAACTCCTGCAAACAGTTATTTTCTGAATTGGAAAGGTAGGGAGAGTATATATATTTTTTACTTTTAAAGGATGAGCTCAAAGGAGAAAACCAACAAATTTTTGAGTGATGTCACAAATAGATTCAGATAGGAGTATGTGTGGCAGTTGACCAAAATAACAGGAATTGAACCAACCAAACAGCTGTTCCTCAGCTGTCATGATTCAAGACCAACTATCTGGGCAGACCAGAATGTGGATTGCTAGATAAACTGCAGAAAGTATCATGTAACAGTGTTTATGAACACTTCAGGTCACTGATACGGCCATAGATGCGTGATATGTGACCCATCGTGTAAACATCCTTTGGCACCTTTTGCTTTGTTTGTCATGTATTAGGCAATCATTATTGTTGTGATAGCCTGGTAAAGCAGGTGAGTACTGAACTGGTTAAAATCCATCCTTGGAAGGATAGGTATGTCCAGTATTTAGTGTACCTGCCTTTCTGACAAAAAGAACACACGGGCTGCTGAAGAATTTCTTTAGATGGAGCCTGTAGGAGAGCGTCAGTAATACAACTCCCATCAAACAAAATGTTTTCCACCATGGAACCCATGAAAGCTACCTCTTTCTGTGCAACCACCAACCAGCCAGCAGGACAAAACAACTACTCATTTCTAAGGCAGTGACATTTTGCTATGAATCCATTTCACCTCTACAGCTAAAGATGCTTTCCAAGTTCCTTAATTTACATATCTTCATTAAAAAGTCATTTTCCTGGCAAGCTACAAGCTACAAGTTTGTTTTAATATCTCTTCCTATATTCAGCATAAGCGTAAAAGCGAGATACAAGACTGTAAAACGGGGTGTCTAAAATTATGCTGTTTACTTCCTGCCAGACACTCTAATAACTGTCTTAATTTTCTGAAGCACTGAACACCTATCAGCTCAAATGAAGCAAGTAGCATCTGCTTTGTAGTTAAAATGCTACTAACTGTTTTGAAGAAGAGATCTCTCTGGAAGCGTCTGACTATAAGCTTCGCATATGTCTCCAAATAGACGTATATTTTAACTCTGCTAGTTTGTACTTTCATAATGACAGCATTTCTGGATGTGTTGCATAGAGATGTAGTTAATTGAGAAGACTATGTGCTTAGCAAAAAATAAAAAATAAATCTTAAACTCTCAAACTAAAACATGCTGACTGTTATGTGAGACAAATGAATAAATTAGGCAGTTATTACTTCCCATAAAATTCCAGGGACTCTAATATACCAACAAAACCAGTTTTCTGATAGAAATATCTGTTTTCTTTCCAGAAACTTCTTCAGCAATTACAATTTTAAACAAATTCATTTTCCTCTTCAATGATTAAAAAGCAGCACTAACTGTACAAAACATACATTTAGCAATAATTATTTGAACATTGCACCAATCTTACTCCTGACTCATCCAGTAATTTCCGTCTCTTGGAAATAGGCTACAAACACATATATGTGTCTGGAAATCTGGGCAAGGACTGAGACTTCAGCAGACCACGAGTGTCTTTATGCTGAGGTTAGATTTTAGGGCCTAGTGAACATCAAGTGAATAATTTTACTGTCGCACAAATGAGGATTAAAGTTGCTATGGAAACTGATCTAATTTTTCAGAGTTTGAAAGTGTCAAAGTGAGGGCACCTGAAAGCATGGCGGCTTTCCACGTGTACAAATTCACTGTCCAAAAAAAGAAAAACTACATGGGAACAAACTGTAATTCCAACTTGGGGGCAATTATTTAATATGTTGGACAGCATGAGTGAAACCTATGGTAAGAGTAAATCTCACCATATTTGGCCAAGTGCACAAGCAAGATTACAGTGCAACTGTGCTCCCATACTGTTCCCATTGTGGAAGGTTATCATGCCATGACAGTCTCCCAAGGACTTCTGGCTGCTGCCAAGCTGCTGCCACGCAATAAGAGATTTTGCAAGAGAGCAATGCAGCTGAACTGCAGAAAGATCTTATTCTGTCCTGATCTCTTTTCTCTTCTTTAGGGAAAACAGGTTATTCTGCATGGGATGGAACCATAGATTCCTTTCTGATGGTCGTACAGCTGGAGTGGCTTCTCTAGTGTTCAGCAGGGTCTAGAGGCTCCAATTTCTCTATCTTTTATTGCAGTGCTGCTATGATTTTCCTCTTGCGCAGACTGCTTAGTAGCTAAGAGTTTGAAATGTGAGTATGTGAGACTGCAACCTTTCCCTTCAGAAGGGACACTTCTTCCTCACCTCTGATATTACATTCATTAATAAGTTCTGGGAACTTCATCTCTTTGCAGTATCAGATTTGCATGAAGGTCACCACTAGAAGAGACAAGTATACCTGGGAGTGTGAGTGTATGCACATTCAATAAATTTGATCTCAGAAACCTCCTTTCCTTAAGCATTTGCTGTTCAATATCAGCCAGCCAGACTCTGGTCTCCTTTCTTCCTTCCTAGGCAGTTCAAAGAATCTGATGTAGAGGGATCCTGGACTGCTTCAAACTGGTGCCTGCAGCTTTGTACCACCTGCTCACCCTGCTCAGACATAGGTGAGAGCAGGGCCAGACAGATAGCTGGTGTTCACAAATCCCCTATCAATTCTTCAGCACTGGAGCCTGAAAATTAGATAAAATCACCCTGACTCAGAGCTGCTTTCCAATTTTAAATCCAAAAGAATCTGATTTAAGTTGTGTTTCCAAACAAAGTCTGTGAGAGGCAAAGGTTATGTACTGATCACACTAGGATATCTATTTAGGACTGAGATCGTTACTTTTATCCTTATGGATATGTCTTCAAGTCTGCTTTCCTTTTATCGGAGTAATGCCCTCTGGTTCTTTCAGATATCTTCTTTACATGGAATATAGATTTTTTCTCTTATGTATAAGCTTTATTTCCTTTCCTCTTTCAGCTCCCATCTGTAGTAGCCAGCAAAATACCATATATAATTTGTAAAACATCCTTTCTCCATCTTCTTATTTAAAAGCTGTGCATCTGATTTAATTAAAAAAAATAATGATTTTAGGTTTCACATGTACAAGGTCCAGCTTTCCCTTTCCACCTGCCCTGGAGCCAACCTTCATCTCTACCTATGCAGTGACAAAAGAAAGTTGAAAGCGTTTCCAATTGATGAGTGTAAGCCTGTAAATTAGAAGCCCTCACCTATGGGAGGCATTCATCACTTGGGTTTTAAAACAGCCAACAAAAAGAAGTTTATTTTAGCAAAAGTCCTGTTTTGCCCAGTCAATGGAAAATCTAGGCCAAGAAAATCTCACAAACATATTCACAGACAAGCTGATTTAGGTAGTCCTTTAGGTAATGTGTGACACATTTCTTGCAATATCAGTTCTTCCTTGAAGGCATGGCTCACAGAGGCCCCTGGTCTGCAGGAATCTCACCCTTTTAAGCAGGTGTCTGGTGTGCAAACTTCCGGGGGGAAGGTGAAAGACAGAAACCAACGCAATTCTGCAGTTTTACAAAAAGAAATAAACCTTATTTTCATTTTATTCTGATTTTAACCATACAGTAACCTTGCTATGGGTCCACATGGAATAAATCCCTGTCCCAATAAGCCCAGCTACAAGTGAGTAGCTATAAATTAATAAATGGACATTGAAATTGCTGGGCCAAAGGAGGCCAAGCAGGAATTTTACCTACCTCCCCAAGTGCCACTATTTTATAAAGCTACTAGAGGGACTGCCAGCTGTGTGCGTGACCAGGCACACAATTGTTCAACAGTGCTCACAATACTGTAGTGCAAGGACAGCACGAACAGTACTGTAGACAAAATAGTTCTTTCAAAATGATCCTTATTTAAACATTTTGCAAATGTAGTGCTGTTTGAATTGCAGCAGGTCAGAATTTACTTTCCCCATCACATTTAGCTACAGAATTTACTTAACTGCTTTCAGTGGAATTTTTCCATCATAGACATAAATGAGGAGAACAAACCAACATTTTGTGCAGGCTTATAGAAATTCCTATCGGGCATAATGAATTCAGCAGCAATAAATATTTCTCCATTTAAAGAAAAAAAAAAAAAAAACCAAAAAAAAAAACAGGAAGTGCATATCAAAATCATAGGATCATAGATTGGCTCAAGTTGGAAGAGACCCTAAGCCCACCCAGCCCTTCAATGTCTGTTGTGGGCAGGGCTGCCCCCCACCAGCTCAGGCTGCCCAGGGCCCCATCCAACCTGGGCTTGAGCACCTCCAGGGATGGGGCACCACAGCTTCTATGGGCAGCTGTGCCAGCACCTCACTGCCCACCATGTGTTATGTCCAGCAGTGACAGTTACACAGTGAGGAATGATGATGGGGAATTCTTACCCTCTGAGCTATTTCTTCCTAACATCTAACCTAAATTCCCCCTCCTTTAGTTTAAAGCCATTCCCTCTTGTCCTATCACTATCAGACCGTGTGAAAGTCTATTTCCATCCTTTCCATCTTATAAGATCCCTTCACAATGAGGTCTCCCTGGAGCCTTCTCCAACCTGAACAATCCCAGCTCCCTTAAACTATCTTCAATGCAGAGGTTCTCCAGCCCTCTGCTCATCCTCTCCACGACCCCCAGCACTGAGGCCTCTCCATACATTTTTTGACTTCTCAAATACCTATGTCCTATCCTCCAGTGCTGGACTTTTTGCTAGGAAAAAGCAACTTTATCCTCCCCCCTGTCCCCACACAAACCCTGCCTATGGCAGTGACCATTTAGAACTGAAATTTTTCCTGCCGGTGATGGGACTTACCCTCTACACAAGGCACTGTGCTCATCATTCTAAGTCATATGCCCAAGGAAATTTCTAATTACTGTTGTAATTGCAAAGATTTTACCGGGGCAAAGGAGCAATAATTTTAAAATTCAGCTGATGCTTTTTTCTGATGCCTTACTGAAGATATTCGTATTTGATTAGCTGCCCATTAACATTAATGTCTCCTTTGTCATTAGTGCTGCAAAACATAGGCTCTCCTTGTGCTGAATATCCTTGTTTCTGATTATGTTTGCTCAGACACATTAGAATTCCTGTTGCAAAACTGAATTTCATTTCGTTACATTCTAGAAGGACCATCTAATCTCTGATCTCTCTGCTGCAGCATTTTGATACCATGACAGTCCTTTGCAGCAGTTTTTGACTTATTACCTTCTGGGAATTTAATTACCATGCTATTTACCACTGTCCTTGCTTGAGATGACTGGACAAATCAAAACACACAGAATAACTGAGTATTTTTGTTTGCCTATCTCACTTACCAGAGAGGGCTTCATTAGACCATGTGATACGTCCAGCAGTGACAGTTACACAGTGAGGAATGATGATGGGGAAAGCTGGGGGTAACAACATTGCAGAGTCTTAGATGAGACATGTCCACTACCTCGTGTTGGGCCTGCAAAAGCTGTTGGGAGAGAGAATTTGTAGGCACTAGTAGGCAGTTTGCTCTCTTGTAGAGCAAGTTGTCTTTCTCCTCATCCATACTGTCTTAGATTGCATCACTAAAGAAAGTGTTCAGCTCTTAAAAATAGCAATCATGTTTATTAATAAGTTATCGATAAAGAATATGTTTGCTTAAGTAAGGGTTATTTGATCCTTGCTTACATGATCATGAGAATTATACTTAATTGGATTATTTTCAAGAGGAGGGACACAAGGAATAACCCTAACACATATGCTTCTTTCATTTTCTGATGGACTTTGCATACAGTCTAGGCATTTTGTAATAGTGCAAAATGCACCAGTGAAAAAGGAAAGTGCACATGAGGAAGAAGTTTGGAAATTAAGCTTTTAAAAGAGAAATGCATTTCTGTTTTGAAAAACAAAACAGAAAAGAGAAGAGTGGGGCTTCAAGGGAAAAGAGAAAGTGTGCTTATGACCTAGTTACAGTGTGGTACCTTTCTCTTCTGTGAAGTGCATTGCACTGATTTCTTGGTCCCACTCTTGTAATGTAAATAGGGCAGTTTGAGATAAACTATTTCTCTCCTTACAAGCAAATTAAAAAAAAAAAAAAAAAAAAAAAAAAGGAAGAAAGAAAGAAAAAGAAAGAAAAAATGAAAGAAAACGCGATTCCCATCAAGTCAATCCACGAGTTTTTTTGTTTGTTTGTTTGGGTTTTCACCACCCTTCCTAAAAGAAGCTCTTGTGTGTCTCCAGCTTTAATAAGATATGGGGACACTAAATTCAGGGCAGTAATTTTCATGGATTGTAGCTTTCTTTTATGCATCAAAATCCTTTTTTATATATATAAAAAGCATTTAAACATAGAAGCCCTAGCATTTCTTATGTCTGGAAGGCAAAGGATTCTGAGCTGCTGTTGACACTTTCATATACAAAGCAGTAACCTGCAGGAAGATGGCTCCTTTGTGAAATTCAGCTTTATCAAAGCAGACAGCTGTCAGCTTCTTACCCACAGCACACATGAGAAGTTACGCCCCAGCCCCCTTCTACCGTACCAGGGATTACATCAGAGTTTCTGGCTGCTATAGGTCCTTTCCTCCCACAAAGCAGACAGATGAGGGCAGTTGGCAAAGCACCCTCTCAAATTCTCAAGGTACAGCCTCGTCTTTCCAAGGTGGGGACTATCCTCTCTTCTGGTCCCACACGTCCCTCTCTACCTGCAGCTGCACAGCTCAGAAGTTGCTGTGCCTTAGAGAGCTCTGTGTCAGGGAGCCTGGTGGGGCAGAAGCTTACCAAAACCCTTAGGATGGAGATCAGCCACCATCCAGA
This sequence comes from Perdix hodgsoniae, assembly GCA_035772895.1. Lineage (NCBI taxonomy): Eukaryota > Metazoa > Chordata > Aves > Galliformes > Phasianidae > Perdix > Perdix hodgsoniae. The sequence goes on from JAPSGF010000025.1 coordinate 5,472,331, forward strand.
GGTCTTTGCAGGGAGAGCACATCAGCGGTGGTTCTTCAGCTCAAACTCAGAGAGAGCATGAAATAAGGGACCAAGACAGAGGTGACTATGCCAACCCCACAGCACGTATCCTAGCCCTTGTCTTCTTGAGCACAGTGCAGATACTTAGGCGCAAGTGATGGTTGGAATCTAAGTTGCGGCTGGACACAGATGGCTCTTTGTGTCCGCTACAGAGCTGCAGTACAACCCCAGGAGTCTCCATGCTGACTGAAGTATGGCTGTAAGGCTATGAGAGATCAAGCACTAAGCTGTTTCATGGCAATGTCATGGCATTAAATGGTAAAATAGGCAGCCACTGCAAAAGGTGCAGAGTGAACCTTAGACTGAACGGTAGAAGTGGACATGGACACAATTGACTCCATAGGTTCTGTATTTCTATCCTTCACAGACTAGAGAAACTTGAGATTTTGGTATGGGAGAAATAAAACACAAAACATGTTTTTTCTGCTTTTTTCAACTTTTCTGCCTACACCCTTCCTTACCCGTCAGTGATCTCACTGTGGTGTGATTGAATTATTCATAAATTGCTTTCCACACTGTAGCCTGAAAGCGGCCACACTGTTGACAAGTCAGACTTCCCCTCGAGCTGTCTGTAGTTTCTGCTTGTCTTCCCCCATGGACACTGAGGACGGCAAGAAGGCAACCTCCTGCTGCTTAGGATCCACAGACATAATTCAAACACCACAACCACAGTCTGCACTGGGCAGTGGCTTGATAAAAAGAGAGCGAGCCATGAGACAGCAGTTTCACTTCCTCTGCGCTTTGCTGCTTCTTCTGCACATGCTATTTAAAGAGCATTATGGGATTCTGTGCACTTAATAACAGCTCCTGCAGAAGGATTTGGTTGCTGAATACAAATAAGTAGCTATGTGATTAGGTTTCATGCATTTTGGTACATTTTATTACATTTTCCATTACTTTTTTTTTTTTTTTTTTTTTTTTTGTAAGAGAGAATTCATGCAGGGTGGAAATACTCTCAGCCAACAGCCTTATTGCCAACCTCATATCTCACAAACTTCCAGAATAATGCCTGTCCCTCAAGATGTGTGGTTAATTTTTAAATTGCAAAGAACTATTTTTCATAAGTACTGTGGTATTTGAGGAAGCCTGCCACCATCATCTCAGATTATCTCAGGTTGAAAAGTCAGATGCCTAGGCTAATACTGGCTACTCAGATGTTGGTAGCATTTAATTTCTGCTTACAGCTGGAAGGAGAAAACTGTCATTCTTTATTTCCCTGTGCCATTCCCTTACCTGACAGCCTCCCTCCCTCAAAACCAACTGCCCCCTTCACTCCTCTCCTCTCAGTCTCCCAGTCTTGCTTTTTCTTCTGAGCCTTCTCTTCTACATCAAACACACAGAGACTTTTCTTACCCTGCCCTCACCATTTCTGTTTCATCCTGCTGCGCTCCCAGCAGACTCCATTGCATGCCCCACTTCTTTTTGCCTTGCTACATCTCTACCCTAACTCCCTCTGGACCCTTTGCTACTTTCCCCATCTTTTCTCACCTTTCTCCTTTCTAACTTATCCCTACCTACAACATACCTTCCACCCCAATTGCTTTTTTGCTGCCACCCTCACACTTTTCCTTGTCTTGCTTCCTTCCATTTCTCTTCTGGCTGTCCAGTGGATTAAGGAAAAGTTATCATGACAGTGTAATTCTCTAGGGAGTAAACATACGTTTCTGTTGCAGGGGATCTGCCGGTGTAACACACATACTGCATCTCAGGAGTGGGTGCTTCATATCCATCAGCACATCTTCAGGCTGAATTTAGAACTCATGCTCAGCAGTAGGGCCAAAATGTTGCTGTGGTGAAATAACAAGAGGAAGGACCAAGAATAAGACAGTGTAAAATGAGATTTTGCCAGGGAAAAATGTCCCACATTGAATTAAAATTTAAAACTATCCCAATAGTTTCTTATTTTGAGAATAAGAGACTTTAATAGTCTCTTATTTTGACCAAAATAAGGGAGTTTTTGTTCCCATGTCATCAAATTATCTTCAGCATTTGAGTCTGGAGTGATCCAGAATAGGAGCATCTGCAGGTTTTTTTGCTAACTTGCTAAGCTTTGTGTCACTGGGTCTATACCTTACACTTATTTCATGTTTGGCTCTCCTGACAGCATCCCTACAAAAGGCACACAGCTGTATCCAGCCCCAATTTCTCATTATATCTGTTGGGACTGTGACTGGAAGTAGTGGACAAAAACTAGAGGCAGGAAATCTTAGGCTGTTCATTAACAAAATATCTACAACATCAGTCAGTGATGCGAAGCAAGAGATAGCTGGGGGGAACCCAGAGAGCCTCCACTTTGGGGAGGGGTTGAGAAAAGGTTGAAATGACGCCTCTCAGAATTTGCTTCTGTAGCAAATCCTGCCCCCAAATGGGGGGATATTCTGAATGAATATCTGCAGCCCAGACAGGCCTTTCTTCTGAGAATCTGCTTGGAGGCTTTCGTGTAAGCATTTCTGTGAAATGTTAAGTAGTTTCTTTCTGCCTATCTTTGCCTAACTCTCCACCCCCTTTAAAAGCCTGTGTATTATAATGTTACTGTGTATGTTTTCAGAAATGCTCAGGTTTAGTTGCTAAATATTAATTTATAACTTAAAACTTTCATGGTTTAACATCTGGATTATTTCTATTTTACATTTAACTAAACTTCTTCTACCATCCCTCCCACAAGGTTGAATTACACGTAGAATCGCAAAATTGCATTAATTTCACTATAACTTCTATAAATTTTTAATGTTCTGGTCATCATATCTGCCTGATAACTTAATTATTCCTTCACTCTTCCCAACAGGCTACAACAGATTGCAGCTTCTAACTGATTCCTGATCTTTCTTCTTTTTAATTCCTTTCAGTTAAAATGTGTTGTTTTTCATGAAGTTTTGCACTGTATGCAAAAACATTGCCATTTTTAAAATATATTTTCATTCTAATAATATCTAACAACTTTCTTTTTCCCCCTCCTATTAGGTTATCACTGTTTTTTGGCACTTGTTCAAAAGCTATTCTAGTACATCTTCAGCATAAGCTCTATTAAACTGTCAGTATATGCAATATCAGAATACATAACCCACGTGTCTGAAAGATATTTTTCTTTGCATCGTGGTCTATGCCATTTCAGGCATTCCACCCCGTCCTGTAAGTTAGTAATAGAAGCAGCCAGTCTGATATGTGTGGAAAACTGAAACCGAGTCACAATCAGTACTCAAGAAAACAGCTCTGCATGGTCTGTGTGGCATGACATCACCCACCCTGGAAGAATTTGCATGTCTGAGCACAAGTACCTCCTTAAACAGCCCATTCATGAAGTCCTTTTAGAGAAGATGACATAAAAGAGCTAGAAGGTTTTTGTAAGGGCAAATAATTTCAGGCTGTTTTAACTTTCCTCCCTGAAGGAGTTCCTAAGCAAGGCACAAATGCAGTATTGAAGTTACTTAACTTTTTAGAATTGCACAACATTTTCTTAAGAATCTTGGAAAACATGGTCTAGGTAGTATCATAGTATCATAGTAACATAGGTCTAATATCATCTTTAAATGGATCCGGGACTAGCTGAAAAGCCTTCCTGAAAGAGCAGTTATGGATGTTTCAGTATGGGAAGGCATTTCCAATGAGGTCTGTCCTGATTATGATTCTATGAAATATTGTCAATGATGCCTTACATGATAGTATAGGCTGTATGCTTATAAAATCTGAGCTTACTCTCAAGTTGACAGGGGTTGAAAGCTTCTCAAAGGACAAGATAAAAATTCAAAATGGTCTTGATAAATTGAAGAAACTGAAATCAATAAGATGAAATTCAGTAAAGACAAGTGCAAAGTGATACACTTAGCAAGGAGAAATCAAATGCACAAATACAAAATGAGGAATAACCGGTGAAGCAGCAACTCTGCCAGAAGATGCCCTGGGGGCATTGTGTACCGTGAGCTGAATATGAATTAGTAATAGGATCCTACCTTTAAAAGGCTGATGACATTCCCATATGTATTAATATAAGTTATTACAGGAAGTAGTTTTTCTCATTTACTTGGTATTGGCTATGTCATTGCATTCCACTCTGGACAACAGATTTAGTAGAGAGAAAATCAGTCCAGAAGAAAGAATGAGAAAAGACAAGAGCATCATAGAATGTTAACTGTAAAGCAAGACTAAAAAGATCTTTTGTGGGAACAGAGACTATTTTCAAATTTATTGAAAAGTTTTAATTACAAAAATAAAAATTAAATGATTAAATCAACCGAAGTGGACAAAGAAAGGTGCTGCTGGCTTAATTTGCAGAAGGACACATTCAAAGATGAGATTGATAGAAGTGAACTAAGATGAAAGCGAAGAGCTGTACTGCAGAATCTCTTCACTGAGTTACATGATACTGTAGGAAACTTCTAAATTTGAATGGAGAATTATCTTCCAGTGCTGGCCTAGGTTTACTTAGGAAAATTAATTGAATAACATGTCTGTTGTTCCTCAGCACTGTTCAACCCCATCCTGTAGAACTCCAACTCCATTTTCAGTTCTTCAGCAGTTGTCTATCTCAACTAGTAACTTTAGCAAAAAATTAGGAGATAAGGGATGGACTGAAAGTGCTCTCTTTAAAATTGTCTTGATAAAATGCTGACACAAGGGTCAATTGCTTCTTGAGCACACACTGTAATGTTGGACAAACACAGAATAAAGTCAAAATTTCTTACCTACTAGATCTACAATTTGAGAGAAAATGAATGCAGGTAAGTGTAGGCGCAGAAGAACTTCAGAATAAAATATTAATCAGTGCAGGCAATGGTACAAGCACACGAATAGTGTACGCATTGTCAAATTTTGTAGATGTTGCAGCCGAAAAGAATACTGAGTGAGATCTGAAAGGGAATAAAAAAGTACCTTTACAGGGCAGCCTCTTCCTAACACTAGAATAGTGGAGAAAAAAAGGAAATATTTGTTCAAAAAGGTAAAAGGCAAGCAACCTAGAGAGGTAGTTGGACCCATCAGAAGAATGTAAATTCTTTTAGGTGTTGGGAAGTGATAGGTTACAGGAAGAGATCTTGAGAAAAGAGTGGATGCCTGTACACTAGAGGGTTAATATGTGTAAAAATAGACATGGATAATGTGGCAGCAGCATTCTAGATGAATGAGAGGTAGAAATGCTGCTTTTGCTAGAGATGTGAGTTAACATCTTACACCCTGAACAAGCACTTCAGCTGTATGGATGAATAAGAAGAGCTATATCTTTGACACATTTTGTGGAAGAGTCTTTCACGGTCTGGATGTGTGAGCTGAAAGGTAATTCAGGTAATATCCAGGTAACAAGGCTAAGTGAAAGTCAGGATAATGGGATCATCCAAATCAAAGTAGAATGTAGCAATGAAGAGGAATTAGGAAGAGAGCTAAGAAATTGGCTTTTAACGTACTTAGCTTGTATTGGAAGTGGAAGACAGATCTGGGTCAGAGAACTAAATTTCTAGGTCATTTGCCCTCACCTCTAACATACACAAACATTTCTGCCCATCCACACAAGAAAATTCCTTATCTGCAGGAACTTCTCTGCATACAGAATGTGTAGAGGGACCCCCACATAATATCCAGAGGAAAGATGCAACAACCACCTAAAAGAACAGAGAAGTAGTAACAAAACCAGGAGAAGAAAGATTCGAAGAAGCCAGAGGAAATCAAGAGGAACATCATAAGAAATCTGACAAGTGAAGTTAGCTACTACTGAGTACAATTTCTCAGGGTCAAGGAGATAATCTACTTCCTAGAAACTGAAGCCATAATCTACAGGGACCGTGAAGATCTTATCCAAACTGAGTAAGTGTATTTCAGATTCTATCTTCCAGGGCAGAGGAGGTTTTATAAACTTTCAAGTGGCCATCTGTTACTGAATACTATAGTTTTTGCACATCTTACTTGGGCCTGTACATATCCTCTTTCATACTTAAACAGTGGATAAACTCTGACATGTGTCTGGCACTCTTCAACTCATGGCTAACAATATTTGCCCTGGGATAGCTTTCCAGGACTACGTCTTTAACCAAAACCATCAACAAGCACTGAACACACACCACTTAGTACTGCTGGGTGAGCCCTGCTACATTGACAGCAAGCTTTTCTGCTACCACTGGAACAGATGTCCATACTGCTCAGCAGTGGATGCGCCTTGGCACTCTGTAATCTTTTGTGATCAGGTGGAAATGATAAAACACTGAGAAAGATCCCCATCTCAGCAGGCAAATGCTAATAAGATTACCACTGGAAAAACCTCCAGAGAAAAATGGGGAAGGTAAACCCAAATCTCTGGGGTTCATAGAATCATAGAATCATAGGATAGCTCAGGTTGGAAGGGACCTCAGAAACCACCTAGTTCCAATCACCTGCTGTGGGCAGGGTGGCAACTGATAGACCAGGCCCTGCACCAAGGCTCCATCCAACCTGGCCTTGAATGCTTCCAGGGATGGGGCATCCACAACCTCTTTGGCAGCCTGTGCCAGTGTCTCACCACACTCTCAGTGAATAACTTCTCCCTGACATCTAATCTAAATCTTCCTTCCTTTGTTTTAAAACTATTTACCCTTGCCCTATCACTATCTACTCATGTAAAAAGTTGATTTCCCTCCTGTTTATAATTTTTTAAATACTGCAAGCCACAATGCAGTATTCCCAGAGCCTTCTCATCTCCAGACTGAACAAGGCCAGCTCCCTTAGTCTCACAGAATCACAGAATCACAGAATCATAGGGGTTGGAAGGGACTTCCAGAGATCATCAAGTCCACCCCCCCTGCCTAAGCAGGTTCCCTACACCAGGTCATACAGGTAGGCGTCCAGGCGGGTCTTGAATAGCTCCAGAGAAGGAGACTCCACAACCTCCCTGGGCAGCCTGTTCCAGTGCTCTGTCACCCTCACCATAAAGAAGTTCTTGCGCACATTGGTGCGGAACTTCCTATGTTCCAGTTTCTGTCCTTTTCCCCTTGTCCTGTCTCCGCACACTGCTGAAAACAGTCTGGCCTCACCACTCTGCCCGCCACATCTTATATATTTATAGATCTGGATCAGGTCCCCTCTCAGTCTTCTTTTCTCAAGGCTAAACAGACCCAGTTCACTTAGCCTTTCTTCATAGGGGAGATGCTCCAGGCCTCTCACCATCTTTGTGGCCTTCTGCTGGATTCTTTCCAAGAGATCCCTGTCTTTTTTGTACTGGGGAGCCCAGCACTGGACACAGTACTCCAGATGATGCCTTACCAGGGCAGAATAGAGGAGAAGGATCACCTCCCTTGACCTGCTGGCCACGCTCTTTTCAATACACCCCAGAATGCCATTGGCCTTTTTGGCCACAAGAGCACACTGCTGGCTCATGGCCAACATGTAGTCAACCAGGACACCCAGATCCCTCTCTGCAAAGCTCCTCTCCAGCAGGTCTCTCTTCATAGGAGAGGTACTCCAGCCCTCTGATCATCCTCTTGGCCTCCCCTGGATCTACTCCAACAGCACCACATTTTTTTCTTAGTTGGGGGCCCAAGATCTGGACACAGTACTTCAGATGGGACACTATGAGGGCACAGCACAGGGGAACAATCACCTTCCTCAACTTTCTTACCACTCCTCTTTTGGTGCAGCTCAGGATACTACTGGCTTTCTGGTCTGCAGCTTAAGTTTTTCATCTACCATGACCCCCAGCTCCTTCTCTGCAGGGTTGCTTTCCATGAGTTTTTCTCCCGGTCTGTATACATACCTGAGATTACCTTGACTCAAATGCAACACCTTGTGTTTTGTTTAACTTCTTAGGTTGATATGACTTTTTTACTCACCCAGATTATTTTAAGAGTATTGCTTATTGTTTTCTTATGGAAAGACTAGCAATTATTAGCCTACACTGATGATACAAAGCTAGGAGGAGTGGCTGAAACAACAGAAGGCTGTGCTATTATTCAGCAAGACCTAGAAAAACTGGAGATTTAGGCAGGGAGGAACTTGAGGTTTTACAAGAACAAGTATAGAGTTTTGCTCCTGGGTAGGAAGCATGCATCAGTACAGGTTAGGGAATGATCTGCTGAAGATGAGCTCTGTGGAGAAGGACCTGAAGGTCCTAGTGGGCAACAGGTTGGCCACAAGCCAGCAGTGTGCCCTTCTAGCCAAGAAGGCCAGTTACATCCTGGGGTGCGCTAAAAAGATCACGGCCAGCAGATTGAAGGATGTGACCCTCCCCCTCTACTCTGTCTGGTGAGGTCATATCTGGAGTGCTGTATCCTGATCTGGGCTCCCAAGTTCAAAAAATTCAGAGATCTCCTAGAAGGAGTCCAGTGGAAGGCAACAAAGGGGACTAAGGGCCTGGAGCATCTCCTGTATGAAGAAAGGCTGACTAACCCGGATATGTTTAGCCTGGGGGAAAGAGGACAAAGAGGGGATCTGATAAATGTTTATAAATATCTAAAGTGATGTGGGAGGCAAATGGATGCGGCCAGACTCTTCTCAGTGGTGTGCAGTGATAGGACAAAGAATAATGGCCTAAGACATTAACAGAAGAAGTTCCATACTAACGTGGAAGAACTTTACAGTAAGGGTGATGGAGTACTGGAACAAATGGCCCAGAGAGGCTGTGGAGTCTCCTTCTACAGATATATTCAAGACCTGTCTGGATCTCTGCCTGTGTGATCTATTGTAGGGAACCTGCTTTGGCAGGGGTGTTGGACTCAATGATTTTTTGAGGTCATCAGTTCTGTAATTCTGTGATTCTGTGATACATACTATGAAATTATCCTGATTTTATGGATTGAGCAATGAAGATGTATAGCACAATGAAGATGTGTAGCACTTATTCTCTCAGGGGGACCCAGAATTCTTCTGTAAAACAGCTGTTCTCTCTTCATAATTAATTAATAGACTTTTTGTTTCTGATCTTATAAAGTTTATCTGATTTTTTTAATTGAAAATCTACTTTTTTTTTTAAATTTCTCTGCATAATCTTTAGCTATGAATAATGAAAAAATTGAGAGCGTGACTGCAGTATGAGGATAATGTGAGCAGGAAGAAGAGCTGAGTCATGGTAAGCGTGTGGTCTTCTCCCTCTGTTGTGCTTCTCACAAAGGCTCCCTGCATTACCAGCACTGGCTCTGCTCCACGGAGGGGAAGGCAGCATAGCAGCTGCCTACATGCAGACATAAATCTTACAATGTGCGAAGCTCTCCTTTCTACTCAGGGAAACTATTTCTGCTTGTAGAGTTCCTTATATTCTCTAAAAAAAATTTAAAATGGTCTTGCCATCTGTATTAAAATGCGTATGTGAATTTTATGGATTGATGTCCAAATCATGAAATAAGGTAACAGTTGGAAAGGGAACCAAGAACTACTTGTTCCAGATTGAGAGTCTCTTTTCTAGGTGTAATTTTCTCAATTTCATTACTTATCATTTGAAGATTATAAAATATCTTTTCATGACCCTTCTGTAATGTAGCCTGTTGCACTGAATTTAAAAATTGAGACTGCAAATATAGAATAAGTGGAAAGAAAGAGACTCAATTTCAGCTCCAGTGAGAAGTCTTTATTTCTTCTCCCTTCCTGCTACTTTTATACACCAGTGTATCTCCAGTGACACCAGAGATCTATATCTTGTAGCCATGGCAGAATTGGCCCGACACTGAGGGAGGCAAATCATTTAGAAACAGTGGACAAACATTCAAAAAACTCGCTCCCATTTCTTTCTCCATGGCAGTAGAAAGTTTGTATTCCCTTCATGAACAAACTGTATAGAAATATACCTAATATGTATTCAGGAAATATCAGCTAATATCAGCCAATATTTGCAGCTTCTTAGAAGTTTCAGAGTAAACTGAAAAAAAAAATGCTTATGTTCTTGGACCTGGAAAAACACCGCCACAGTTTCAAACTTTGCATTAGACTACTTACCTCTCTATGTTTGGGGCTAGTTATATTTTAAGGGTCCTCCATCTCTTTCTACAAGTGAACATCTCACAGAATCACACGATCTGGAAGGGATCTCAAGAGATCAAGTCCATGTTCCCTGCCAAAGCAGTTAGTTCCATACTACTTAGTATGGAACTTCCTATGTTCAAGTTTTAGGCCATTGCTCTTTGTCCTATCACTACACACCACTGAGAAGAGACTGGCCTTATCCATTTGCCTCCCGCCTCGCTTTAGATACTTATAAGCATCAATCAGATCAGTCTCAGGAGAAATATACACAATTATGTCTTTTGGGGGGGGCTACTTCTGCATTTCCTGGAAGCAAACAAACACAGACCTCAGATGCGTCACAGCAGGCAGTGCAGCAGCCCCATCAGAGACTGGGGCTTACCTGTCTAGGTGATTCTGGCCAGTTATCATAGTGATTTTCCTGTTTCTCACTATGCAGATACATTCTAGGTGAAAAAAGGACCAACCTACATTAAAAAAAAAAAAAAAAAAGGGTGAGAAACAGAAGGATCCAGAGCCAACACGATAAGACCGGAGCCTCATACAACATCTGAAACCATAAATACCTTTCTGCATCCAGATCAGATAGCAAAAGGCTTGCAGATGTGAATGCAGGGCATGTCTCCCTGTGGAAACCAGGAGGGTGCAGCAGCCCCAGCAGTAGCCATTTACATCTCACCTGGCTGCTCCCTGCTGCTCAGCACTGCCAGCAGCCCCAGTATCAGCATAACAGTGCATATCTTCCAAGTGGTTTTACATTCCTGACTTCAAATGGGAATGAGACAAAATATGTAAAACATGAACAAAATAAGGTGCAATTCATTAATCACAACGCTAGTTTACCAAGAAAACTGTCATCAATAACCTATGCTAGTAGAGAAATAGAAACATGACTTTTGAGTCATTTTACATATGAGGACAGAAAATGTTTTACATTTACATTCATTCTGCAGTGTATAAAAAAACTGAGGTGCCAATCATCTTTATTTTTTTTTCTTATTAGTCACATTTCCAGGACTTACTGAAACAACTTATCTAGCTCATTTCATCCATAGATGCTAAATTCTCAAGACTGTTTTCAGAAACCTTATTTTTCACATCAAAGCATTTGAAAGACCTTTAATGCTATAAGTTTTTAAAGTATATATGCAACTCTACAGGGCAAGTAAAAATGAAATAAATGTCTACTGGAAATATTGACTATGAAAATAATAAAAAACTGAAGTTTTAAAACTAAAAGTAAGCCTAAATAAAAAATTCATCACTGGAAATCAGATTGCTGCTGTGTGGGATGGTGCATGTTTAAAAACATCTTTGCAAATCATTCATATAAAAAGGAGATTGAATTTGCTCTGAGAGGCATAGATCCACTATAGACTAACATTTTGTATCAATGGCACGTTGCGATTAACTGTTTATATTAGACTAATATCTGAACACCATCAATTTGCATAAATATCAACAATTAACATAAAATCATTTTTATCATCTGTTGCCATCTCCTTTTTCACTACACAGAGTAAAAATTTTGTGTTTATATTTTTTCATATTTTTTCTTTGATTGTAGTATGCAATTCTTGAAGTGTTAAGATCCAACCAGAACCATGGTCCTGAAACCGAACCCATTACACAAGGATCAAGGACAGACAGAGAAATGAAAGCTCTTGCTAGTTACCTTGGCATGTTCTTGCCTGCTGCATCTGCCTCTCCCAGTCTCCTGTTTCCATGGCTATCTGAAGCTGCTGTGGTGCTTTGTATCTCCTAAGAGTGTCTTCAGATAGATAAAAATGAAGTCATAATCTTTCCACAGTGAAAATAAGTCAAAAGCAGGATCAGAACTTACAGAGAGTGGATAACTTCAGCTTGTAAATACACTTTCTTGGCCCTGGCACCAAGGAAGTGAATGTCAGGACAAGCTTTCCTACTTCAGATTCAGTGGAAAACATGGTTACAACCTGTCAGTTTTTCCTCAGTGACAAATTCAGGACTTAAGCTCTTAAGTCACCATTTGAATTTAACTTAATTTTAGCCAAAATGTAGACTTGATAAACATATGTCTCTTATACAGCTGCAGGGCTAGGGCTGAAAAAATGTGGAAGGGGATTAATGAACACAGAAAGAAGTCCTATTACCTTTCCTTCTCCCCCAAGCAGCTCTTATGCTGAAAGGAAAATGGCTTTCATTTCAGTGGGACTTTCCCACTGGGAACAATACAGATGCATTTCTGACTTTTTATCTCAGGGCCTTCTTCCCCAGAGACAAATGTCACTAAGTGGTAATCAGAATTGTTCTCCTCTCCTCATCCCTGGTGCCTCTGCCCTGGGTTACGCAAAAGAAAAAGAAAAAAAAACACACAACAACTCAGAAGCTCCAATGGAAGCATGTTAAAATATCATATATTTTAAATTAGTCTCAGCTACCTGTCCTAAATATGCCTGTACACTGCGGAAAAATTAGTCATGCAGTACATTATAGTCATGCAATGCAACCTTTAACTGAGGGTTTGGTCTGACTTCATCACATGAATGGCCAGAGTAAATGTAATTTTTCTATTACAGGCATAACAAAGAAGGTTTTTCTTACTAATGCTTAAAATGCATGAAATGTATGAAGAATTCCAATTCTTTTGAGATAGCCTAGATAGGGAAGCAGAATCCAAACCCACGTTTTTGTGCTATCTTGAGTGAAAAATTCCTCCCCATGGCCAGTGTGCTGAAGGCTCAGTTCACACCATGTCCTGGGCTGCTTTCTTGTGTGGGAAAGACCACTTTACTGAGTTCTTCCTTCTCCACATCTTCCCACACAGGGAGCATTTGTGACAGAGAAAAAAAATAGAGTTGCCTCAAACAAGAGTCATGCTCAATGACTTAATGCGGGCCAAACAGGGAAAGAGGTTCTCTGTAATCCAGCCTGAATGACAAACAGCCAATGAAGACAAACAAACAAGGTAACATAAATGAAAGAAAAAACACACAAACATACCCTTACAACAGAAATCTCAACCAACAAAACACACTTTTAGCAGTATGTTTTGCTTTGAGGATCTTGTTTTGTTTTGGGCAGTTTTATGCCTTCTCTGGCCGCATGTTCCAGTCATGTTGTTACAAATATTTCCCCATTATTTATGAATGGTTAAACAAAAATTGCAGTGCTTAAGAGAAGTGTTTATTCTTCTAAACAGAAATATTTGCACTGTGAGCATTTAACTCTGAGCTTGCTGATTGGACCCCAATATGGTCCACGGAGAGAGACAGGCAGGCTGAAGATTTGATCCCCCTTATCTTAGGGCAGGAGTCTGAGATGTATTTGGTTGATAGAATTCTATAGTAGAAGTGCCCATTTCTTTTCACTGAATCTAACGAGGGATCCACACAATGAGGTCAGATTAGTGACCTACAATGTGGACATCTCTTAACAAGAAAGAGGCTGTTTTTTGTGGTTTTTTGTTGTTGTTTTGTTTGTTTTTTCCTGTTAAAAAACAAATAAGAAGCAACAAACTTTGAATCTTCTATCCTATTGCTCTATTGAGGAAAAAGAATAAACAGCTTGTCAAAAGAAAATTTAAGCTAGAAGTTAAAAGCATAGGTGGAAATGACTTGAACAAAAGGATTAATTTAGCTTTAGGACAGCATCATAAAATTAGTTCTTGCAGCCTATCACTAAACACATTCTTTTTTATGTCTACTTGAAATATGCTTCTGATTTTGCTGATGACTACCATAGTTTTGGCTGTTTTTTTCCACTTCCATGATCATGGCTCCTTGGATTTTGTTTTATGTTCTTCTATTGCTCAAACATTAATGCAACCCTAGTGGCAAGTGTTCAGAAGCCCAGATGAGATGCCAAAGGTTAGTAATGACTTTTGAACAAACACTACTGAAATGGCAGTGCACACTTGAAAAGGCACAATTTTTCCCAGTCGTTCAATATCGTATTTAACTTTGTATGCATTTAACCTGTGGGTGTCTTTTTCATTTATCAACAGCACACAACAGAGCACTGCCATTTTGCACTCTGGTTGGAAAGTGTTACCTCAGCCTAATGGACTCCTTTTACTGCAAGGAAATTATTTACCTAGAAATGATACAGTGGAGGGTCAAATTACTTTCAACAAGAAAACAACTACTTGGGATTTTTTTACAGTAGCTTCCTTAATTGCTAAGGCTAAATGACTTGCTGAAATGTGCATCATTTAGCCGTACTCCACAAACTTATTACGCCATTTCTTTCTCTTGATTTTTGAATTGTAGGGACAGTTAGAATGTATATTCATCAAAGGGAAGATCAGTCAAGTATTAGTCCATTGACTTTATTTGGATTATGTTCGAATAGGGTGACTGAGTAATTAAAACTGGACAAGTACCGAACTTCTATTTAATAAATTGTGTTTCTTTTGTACAAGGTTTGTTCCAAAACTAATGACCATATTTTATTATTGGTCCACAACATCAGAGGTGGATGTTGGTTGTATGACAGTAGAGGCTGAATCTTCCCACCAACGCTGTTACATTTTGTTGTTGTGTGATGTGACAGATGACAGCAGAGAGGCAGTCTGACAAAATGGTATCTGACATGAAAGTGAGTATGAAGCACAGGTGTGCCACTGAATTCCTCCGTGTGAAAAAAAAATGGCATGCACTGACATTCATTGACAGTCTTGGTGAATGTTTACGGAGATCAACCAGTGGATGTGAGCACAGTGGGACAGTGGGTGGTGTATTTCAGCAGTGCTGACAGTGAGAGTGAGTGGTTTACCTCCGCTGGTGCAGAGGCATGAAAGCTCTTGTTCATTGCTGGAAAAAATACATAGCTCATGGTGGTGACTTCATTGAAATAAAGTGTTCTGTAGCTGAGAATTTGCTCTATCAAATTGTTATTGTGCTCTTTGGATCTGTTGTAATTTCTGTGGAAATAAATAGGAAGTTTTACATTTTTTACTATGTAAAAAGTATGAGTTAGGCCTAAACCAGGAAACATAGTGTTACAATTGATCAGCCAAGTTGTTTATAAGCAACATGGCAGCAGTAAGGAGATAAATAACAGTCTATATGGGTTTATAAGATAAGAATACAAAACAAATCTTATTCTGCAGTAACATAGCAGCCATGGCAGCAGAGGAACCACAGGGTTTATGTCTCGGCTTTTACTGGTCTTTTGACCCTATTAAATGATAGCTCTGTAATCGAGCTTGGAGAACACTGAGATGATGAAACCATAGTAAGCAACAAACCAGCTGAAAATTAGTACTGTGAAAATAGTTGTTGGCAGCTCATGTTAAACCAGAGAATATTTGGAGAGGAGCTTGGCAATGTCCTGGCAAAGTCTGACTGCAAAGAATTAATGTGCAGGAAGAGGGAAGAAAAGTCTACTAGTGTACTTTGGAGACACTAGGAAACAAAAAGGAGCTACAGAACAGAAACAGAAGCACTCTATGGGGGATGGCAGTGTGGTGTTGTAAAAAGGAGTATTGAGAATTAAGGACATAAATAAACTCTCCACTTTTGCCAGCACCGCTAAATCTTCAGCAGCAGTACTACACCCAGGAAGCTCCACATTTTGAGACAAATCTAGGAGCAAACAGCCCATGATTATAAGATTGAAAACACCTCGGAAAATCTGAGGAGAGGCATATTATAATTGAGCAATGTGTGGCTGATAACAGGAGAGGAACAAATAGTTCTCCACATCAACCCAGGGGAAGCATGAAGAATCAGTGAGCTAAAATTGCAAGATTAATGTAAAACAGGAAAATTTCCTAGGAGGAAGAAGATAGTAGAATCTATACTGTGGGAGACTTTAAAAAGCAGGTTACACAAATGTTTGCCAGGAATGAATTAAGTACAGCTGATGTTGCCTTAAAGAAAAGATTTCTCAGACCTTTTCCAGATGCTTTCTGCCTTTTTTTTTCATTGGATTTCTATTATTTCTATATGTCTCTATAGCAAAATCTTATCCTCTTCTGAGAGAGAAAATGAGACGAAACATTCAAAATGAACAGTCCTGGAAGGCTTTTAATGAAACCAGTCCTCTGAAACAGTTTTGGACAAAACATTCATGCAATTCACAGGCAGTAACAGAACCAAATGACATAATAAATGAACTTATCATCTTAGTTTCTAAACCAAACAGGCCTTTTTTAGCCTCACATTTAATCTACAATAGCTCACTGAATTTATGAAAATGTAGCAGTGAAAATGTAGTCTGATCCACTTGGTATTTGAGGTCATCAAGTACATACTGTTAAATGAAAAGAGAATAACTGAGAATTGAATCTCTGCTTTTCTGTTCACCCCTTGGCTTTTCCTGAAGGCCAGCTGCTAGCTCTCTCTGGGGCACTACCCCAGTCTAGCCTGGGCAAGATCTTACTTGGACACGGCTCAAGAGACAGCACTGATGTGAGTGTATCCAGTGCAGCTCTCTGCTGGAGTCCTCTTCCAACCATCTGCTCTCAGGCACTGGAGTTGTTTGAGTTGGAATTATTCA
Source organism: Perdix hodgsoniae (assembly GCA_035772895.1). Taxonomy (NCBI): domain Eukaryota; kingdom Metazoa; phylum Chordata; class Aves; order Galliformes; family Phasianidae; genus Perdix; species Perdix hodgsoniae. The sequence continues at coordinate 5,488,780 of JAPSGF010000025.1, forward strand.
GCTTGGAGAAGTCTCTGGGGAGACCTTATAGCTGCCTTCCAGTACCTAGGGGTATCTAGGGGTCTAGAGGAAAACTGGAGAGGAACTCTTTATCAGGGAATGCAGTGATAGAAAAAGAGGTAAATGGTTTTAAAAGAGGGTAGATTTAGGTTAGATGACAAGGAGAAAATTCTTGGAGGGTGGGTTGCCCAGAGAAGTTATGGATGCCCCATCTCTGGAAGTGTTCAAGGCCAGGCTAGATGGGGCCATGGACAACCTGGTCTAGTGGAAGACAACCCTATTCACAGCAGTAGAATCAGAACTGGGTGATCTTTGAGGTCTGTTCTAACCCATATACTTCTATGATTCTGTAATTCTATGTCCTGCAATATGGAAACACCTATGATAGACTACAACACCGCTTTTACAGTGTCCCAGGAACTCTGAGCTGGAAAAATGCACAGAAATGGCACAGAAAGGCACCAGACACTCATAGGTGGCTCTGAGGAGATGCAGACTCAAGGAATATACAAAGCAGACCCACCTGTCCAGTTCAGCCTCTGGGAGCATGTGTACCATGTAGGCAAAGTCAGAGATTAGCACCTGGCTCTATTCTGTAAGCAGTGTGATTGTGGCCTGTCTCCTGCAGGTTGCATTGCACAAAGGTGTGATTAACTCTATAGGTTCAATTATGTCTTCAGAATGGCAACACCTGAAAATAACCAGTTTTAGAAATCAAATAAGATACCTAACGTGCCTTCATCTCTTTCAATACAAGACCCAAATGCATTTGATTTTTGACTTCACACACATAGTGTGCACTTGATAGTTCATATTCATCATGACAGATGCATTTAAAAAAATGCTTTTCTCTCCCAGAACACCTTGCATTACATACTGCATGCATTAATAAAAATTAGAAACAGATAAATAAATGATGATCAAGCATTTTCACAATTATAATCTGAGATTTATAAGTATTTGGAAGATATTGCAATGTATGATGCAAAGCTCTTTGTCCATAATAACAATTATTTCTAGCTGAGGCATTAGTAAAGGTTCCTTTTTCATTGTCAGTAGTAATTCCAGCAACAAACAAACAAACAAACAAACAAACAAACAAACAAGTTTTCAAGATACAGGAGGCAAGCCACTACTTTTTTCTTTTTTTTTTTTTAATTTAATTTTTTAATGAAAAGGAAATATGCTAATGATTGGCTGGGCTTTAAGTCGTTAGTGCATCCCTAGCAACAAAATAATATTTCTTCCAAGTTTTCACTGCAATAGAAGATTTCTGGTGTTTTTTTGAAAAATATAAGTTGGGAAAAATTCTTTTTCTCATAAATATGAAAAGCAGAGAGATTTTCAAGCAAGTAGTATGGAGGATTGAATAGAAGCTCCTGATAAACTTGCCTAAAACATTTACTGAATATTATCAGGATATTAGCTCTCTTCAGTCAAAATTCTATCCTCAGGCAATCAAAAAAGGCATATCTAATACATATCCATAAAAGATTTTCACTGAACAAACCAGAGTATTTGAAGAAGATATACTGAAGAGTATTCCTAAGCATTTCTAAGTCTGGGACACAAACATATAAAGATTTCTAGTTTATATCATATCCTATTTTGAAAGCATTATGGAGAATGGAAGACAAGTGTTTCTGATGTGGATCAAGTTAAGTTTCATGACAGGTGTAATTTCTTTCTTTTGGCACATTACATTCTCTGTATTCCTCAATTACTTGTTTCTTTCCTAATTACAATTACTTTAAAAGTACATAATACTGCATGTCCTTTTTTCGCCTAGTTCATTTTAAGAAGTGGTCCTTTTATTCACCAGCTGGCAGTTGTTCAAAATATTATGGGCTAAAGTAATTTCTGCTATAATTCTGTTGACCTCTTAGCACTTATTCAAAAAATGAAGTGGAGCCACTTCTGGTTTTATCAGCTATCTGCATGATTACAAGAATAATATAAATGTATTTTTCCTGGTGGTTATGTAATACACACTTCCCCTGCAGCTCTTTTATTGCATTAATTCCCATGGATGGATCCTCCAGTGCTAACAGTCCCAACTGTGAGCTGGGAATCCTCCAGCTGCTCATCCCATGAGTTGATGATGACAGGAACAGATGTGTCTGTTTTTCAGACTAGTTGAAACCTGATGAGTTTGCTCTCATTCCATAAGGAGCAGACAGCAGACTTTAATTGGCTTATATCCTTAAGAATTTGTGCTCTCAGGGTATGTGAAGGTCAATGAAGCAGACAGCTAGCCAAAATATAGAGCATGGTATTTACACGGTGAGAATTGTTAGTACCACCTTTAAATGGTCTTCAGGAATGAGATGCTAAAAACTAAATGCCATCCAGATTCCTCCAGGCCTGTCAGTGGGCTGATGGACAAATCCCCGGGTTCAGGTCACAGCTCTTCCACAGACTTAATCAGACACCAACTCTGAGTGGCAATATTGACAAGGAAATACTACTGATGTTTACAGTATGGAGGCAATGAATGAATGGTCTTTAGCCTTTGCTTCCTTTTTCTCTGAGGAGGAAGAATCATACAACATGGTGGGTCACACTGCTGGGGCCAAGGATGATTCTTGACTCTACAAGTGCACACTGCAGTGTGGCAGGTAAAAGGATGAGTTGCCTTGGACCAGATTGATCTCTGTCTTTTTTGACTTCAGGAAAGCAATCAGGAATCTAAAAAGACCTGGACAAAATGAGTTTATTGGCTTTTGAAGTATCCCTTTTTATTTAAAAAATAAAAATAAAAATATTGATTTCATCAATGGACTGAAATATCTTGTAGGAATGCTATAATTTCAAAAAATAATTTAAAAAAAATTAAAATTAAAATTCTACTGCTTTTTAGTCTAAATGCACATATACAGTTACCATGAAAATGGTTGGAGCTGGTAAATAGGTGTTTGAGAGACAAATACTTAAGTGACAATTTGGAACTCTGCTTTATTATGAGTGAGGTAGCATTCAATCAGAAATCTGCACATCTATACCTATCTCTAAATTGTCATAAAAACATATTTATATAGATGATATTTTATGCAGTTTTATCTGTGTATTTGATGGATAGAAGGATACAAGTGAAGGCAACAAGTAATGCAACTTATTTTATTTCAGTTTGTCTTTGATATTGAATAAATTAAAATAATCATCTCTATCAGTATTAATAAAGAGCCTGAGCTTACAGTGTGTGTTGGAGTCCTGAGATATGTTCTTTTCTGCTTTGTTAAAGACTATGAACACATTTTGTAAAATATATTAGGATTGCATTGCTTTTTTTTTTTTTTTTTTTTTTTTTTTTTCACTTATCTCCAAAGGATTTGACCCATTCCAGCAACATAGAATGCATTGGATTGCTTTTGTCAAAATGTGATGATGTATCACAGTCCTCAATAAGGGGAGAAACCTAAACAGTCCCATTTGCAGCTAAAATGAAACTACAGTCTTACACAAACTTTTGGCAAGTAGACAGGCATGAGTTCAGTTACCTTAAGGGCTTACAGCACTCTCCCAGGTCTTTTGTAACACAGGATACAGGCACACAAACTCTGTGTCTTTCAGTATTCTATACCCCTCTGCAAGTACCCATAAATCATCTCCTTCACTGTCGATCTCCTTTTCTCAGTCTGAATCAACATTTCAGTCTGCCAATGAAACTTAATGGCCTAAAAAGTAGCCCCTGCTTTTTCACATGCCACTATCTCTTGCAGACAGTGTTTTCTTTTCAATGACAACATCACCACTCCTCCTGGCATCTGACTAAACATCTCTCTCATACTACCCTAATATTCTAATCTACTTTTATTTGCCTTTCTCAGTAAAGTTTCATCTGTTTTCCTCCACCTTAAAACAAAGTTCAGTTAGATCTCATTCTGATCACTGCAATTTTCTCTTCTGTACTTTCCTTGACAAGCACCTCTCCATTCCATAGAGGTTCAACCTCCCAAACTGATTTGACTGTTTCCATCTCAGACATCCTTGTCTTCAAGTTTCAAGAACACCTTCACATCAAACTTGAACTGCTTACCCTCCTGCCTCGCCTCTCTGCCTGACTGTACATTGAAGAAAGGTAGAATTTCAGCCCTGCTACAAGAGGGTTGAAAATCAGCCACCTCTGGTGGGAAGCCACTGACATTCATGTGTTTGTCATGAGGCACGTTATATTGATTCATACATACCTTAGTAATGTAACTTAGCTCATAAGCTTCTGCATCTGTCCATATAGGCACATGCTTAGTTTTACACCACTGCTGCTTCTCTCAGTCAGGTATGTCCTGACAGAAACATTTATCCATCTGAGTGACTCTAGCAGACACAGGCTAAGAGAGAAGATAAAATATACCCACCATGGTACAGAATGAGTAATAGGACAGCTTATGCTTCATTTGTCAGTCAGATATCTGGAAATCCTGTCTGCTCCAGAAAGTTAGACATGAATCCAGCTGCAGTAGGTGGAGCTTCAGTTTACATGCCAGCAGCTAGCGTCACAAGGATTTAGTAGGTGTAAATGTGATCACACAGAAGTGTCACACAAGTTCCTCTTTGTTGCTAACAAATGCTCACCTTTTGCTCAAAGTGATTTCATTGAATTGCCATCCGCGAGGAACTAAAGCTAGTTTTCCCCCAAGGAGTAGTGATTCAGTGTGCTTTAGCAAACAGTGTGAAGCCTAAAATAAATATTAGACAATACACTCTGTTCCTGTGAAATACATAAAGAAATATTACTCCTCAAAGTGATGCTATCCCATCTCAGCATGGAACTCAATACTCCTGCTGATCTGTTTCATCTGGTGAAGGTTTATCCCTATTTTAGGCTCTGTTATGCAGATTTGCAGTGGGAATGGGCAGTTTTCCTTTGTCCTTCTCTAACAGAATCACTTTTTGTGGCCTTTTACAATCAGCCTTGTATCTTCAGGATTGCAAGAACATTAGCAATATTTTGGAAAAGAAACAATTTATTTTACATTTGTTTCCACAAATGAGAGAGGAGAGGAGAGGAGAGGAGAGGAGAGGAGAGGAGAGGAACATTAAACTGAACACTGAAAGAATTCCTGCATGTTAAATGAAAATACTTAATTGTTTTGCAAGATGATCAAGAGACAATATCTCCATTAAGACCCCTGTCGAGTAGCAATTTAATCTTCCTAAGTTTGTGACACTTGCCACCCAGAAAGCTGTCATGAGTATGTATTTCCAGAGTTTTCTGATCCTTCCTTCTTCTGTATTTAGGCATCATCTGTGGGTGATTACGGAAATATGAAGAGCAAAATTTGGTGACCAGAGGAGCAAAGATCTTTTTTATTCATGTTTCACTATTAATTAGGTGCAGAGCATGATATATGTACGTTTAATGGTAAGTGTGTACATAATTGGTCTCTAAATCATCTGTTTTCCAAACGTATTTATGAGATGCTGTTAGGTCATAAAAAGCCCTCTCCAACATCTGGTCTGACACGATCTCACTATGAGTGATAGTTACTGTTCATAGGTTGAGTGATATTTTAGAATTTTACAACTTCAGGGATTTGAGGAAAAACAAGCTTTTAAATATTGTTTAAACAAGGTATGTTAGATAAATGTTATTATGGCATCAAGAAGTAGAACTATTTTTGCCTCCTGTACAGCTTAGTTTTTGTGCAGCAAAACAATGAGGCAGAGGGGGGACTCACGGAGTCTGGGTCTCCTCCTAGCTCTGCTACTGACCAACTGAAAAATTCACTCTCTTGCCAAGCACGTGTGGTAATGTCATTCAGCTACCATCTGAAATGCTCTGAAGTAAATCCACACATGGCAGTTATGTGTCGTTCCAGGCCTGCCCTGTCTTTAGCTTGGAGAGAACCAAGCTTGCCCTGCATGTTTCTTAACAGATCACTTTAGCTGCAAATAGTGGACAATTATGCTTTTCCCATCAGTCAGCTACAGACATACACATTTTGCCATGTTCTCCTCATGAATCTAATTTGTAAACGTAAAGTAGTATTCCTGTAATCTGATTGCAAAAGTTATTTGTCCACAAATAGCATAGTTTGCAGGCAGCTATCAGAACATGAAAAAAACCACCAAAAAGTTAGCATGTACTTTACCTCTGTAGCCCATCATTCACTTTACCTCTCCTCACTGCCCATTCAGCTACTCAAATGGAAAAATTAAAAGTGCAGTTCATATAGATTTTAAATTGCAAATAATTTTTCTGAATAAGGTAGCATGCCACCTTTATAACCACAAACAAAGTGCAAAAATAGTTGAACTGGAATTCTTGATATATCCATTATGGCTATCTACAGCCACTGGTAAAAAGTTCTATGGATCAGGTATTTTAGTTATCTTCTTTTAAATATTTCTATTCTGTTGTAAATGCCATTTTTTCCCCACAAAGTATTTCATGTAAACCATTTTGCTTTCTAGCCTTCCTTCAAAGAGGAGAGTGTTTTTTGCACAAAATCTGTATTATAGCACAAATCATTGCTGTTGACCAGAATGCTTCAAAGACTTATTTTTTTGGACAATGCTGATTTCTCCTTGACCCTCTCATCAGAGTTGATAACATAGTTTCCTAATCATAAGCTCTTTTCCTCTTGAGTGTGTTTACTATGATTTTGCAGACAGAAATGAGGGAGTTAGCATTTATTTATGAGTCTTCCAAGTAAATGTCACTGGCGCATGTAAACAAGAAGTACACAGGGCTGCCTTCAAAAAATACAGAGTAAGGTGCAAGTAATCTGATCAAAGAAAACTTATGCCAGCAGTGAGTCATATCTTAGAGAGATATTCATTTTTAGAAAATGTATTTGTCTTCAAGACTGAATGGCAGAGCAAGGCTCTAAATGAAATATATATATGTATGTATATA